>VWZZ01001617.1:725976-765100 GCA_013399095.1 Psophia crepitans | reverse complement strand
GGGCCGGGTGCACCGCGCCGCCTCTCCGGCGCTTCCTCGGTGTGTGAGCGGCGGTTGGCGGCTGAGGGGAGGGGGTCGCTCGGAGCGGGGCGGAAGCCGGCTGAGGGGACTGCGGTGCCCGCTGGCGGGAGGGGGTCCGGCTGGGCTGTCCCCGCCGCGTTAGTGGGAGGCCCGAGAGTGCCTGTCTCAGCCGGCTGGGGCAGAGCGCGGGTGAATGAGGGAACCGGAGAAATAAATCCGTCTCCGGACAAGGAGCACGGCAGCAGGAGGCTTATAGAACGGGCGTTACTTCAGCAAAGGAAATCCTTAATTCGGCGTTTCTGAGGAAGGAAGGGGTGCCGAGACCCCTTTCAGAGCAAGGAGTTGTGTTAAGGGCCGTGCGTCGACTCTGAAGCTGCCCTTTGGCAGGGAGCGGGTGGCTGGTTGTGGGACCGTTTGCCTGGATCTTCGCGGCAGGCAGCGTGGAAGGATAGTGGGGCTTTGGAGCTGTGGTTTTCACCTTACCCTTACAGGCGGCATCTCACTGAGACTCGTGTTGCTCATCCAGAGCCAGAAGATAAAAAAGTTTGAGGCTGACCAAACCATCTTTATCATCTCCCCAAAAGCCTGGTTTATTTAAGATCGTTACCCATGGCATAGCAGCAATTAGAGATCCGTGCTTCAGAATCTCACCAAAGCATGGCTTTTGTTTGAGGAGGTTCGAAAGAACTGTTAAAGGTGAAACAGAACTAGGCAGGAATGTTTTAAGAACCACTTTTGAGAGGAGAGAAGGAAGAAACTCGATACCCCAGAAAATGCCATTTACTTGAAATGCAGGGAATGGCAGAAGTAAATGGGAGGGGCAGAGATGGGGGAGTCTGTCTGCAGGTGAACCTGGCATTGCACAGGAATTAAGAAGGTGTCATTAATTAATAATTGCTCTAACTGGAGGTAGAAAGGAAGGGCAGATGTATTTTATAGAAGGGAAAGGTCAGGCTTGTGACACTTGATTTTTTGGGAGTCGTACTGTACTCTGGTCCTATTGGACCCAAGTGTAGGAAGCACAAGAGTTCACTTGGGGTAAAAGAATCTACACGTTCATCCTCAGTGTCTTTTCTTTAGATAAATGTGCCAATCCTGTGGTTTAGACACAGGTGTAGCATTGAAAGCATTCAGATATCGGTGTTCTTTTTTCTACCTATAGATGGTGATCTACTGCTGTCACAGATTTATATTGTCAAAGTAACTTTTTTTTTCCCTTGGTGGTGGTGTTGGGTCATACTTTTCTGCAGATAGTAAATAAATATGGATTTAGTTTGAGCAGAATAACCTAAACATGTCTTAGATGTTGCTTGTCTGTTACTAAAACAGTTCAGTACTGCTACTGTGTGAGATTTTTTTTTATTTTTTTTTTTGGCAGTGGCAAGTGTATTAAACTCACTTAAATTGGATGATGCTTCTTCTGCAAGGAAATTCTTTGGCAGTTGTGCCCAGCCTCATCCACTCTTCTGTAATGTATCTGTTGCTGACTGTGGAGGGAATGGTGCTACTGCTGATCTGGCAGTACAGCCTTTAGATTTACTGCTGCTTCTCACTGTCAAGACTGCAGTTGTTTCTTTGTAAATTTTTTTTCTAACTCAGACTAAAATAGTTTTGATTTTCCTGGTCAAAGTTTGCGTATTCTATAGTTAGTGGTTTTTGCATAGAGCAACGTCTTTACTTTCCTGTTTCTCAATTTCTTGAGTTTGATGCATGTGGCCTTTAATTTGACAGATGTAGCAACATTTCTTATTGTTACTGGCTCCTTAGTACGGATAAGCAAGCTTGGTGGGACATCAGTCCTCTTAGTTTTTTGGGGTAGAAGGACGGAGAAGATCTCTTGAGCCTGGTAGGCTTCATCTGGTGTATCCTCTAGGGAGAGGCAGCTGATGGGTAGTATGCTCCTGCTTGGGAAGGCAGAAGTAGAATTTTAAGCCCCTTTTTGAATATTGGGGAGAATGAAGTAGATTCAGATCAGCGATTTTTGATCACTAATGTCAGATCTTTGTGTTCTGAGGTTGGCGGTAAGCATTTAATTTTTTTATTAGGTACTGGCTGTGTGTATTTCTGTGGAATTAGTCAGGACACGTGATAGAAAGTTCATGATGGGTTCTGTGCTTTTGTAATGGCTGCAGGAGAATAGGCAGTACCTGGTCCAGTGTAAGATCTGCCAGTACACACTTAACTTATAAATAATTTTTTAATACATTTAAAGCAACAGAGAAACCTGTGCCCGTTCTGCACTTTGCATAATTTGGCTGTGATGTTCTTAAGCGATAAAATACATGGCATTAACTGAACACTGGGGCATTTACTCCTTAAAACTGTGTGCTTGCTAACAATCCACTTTTTTCCTTGTGAATTACTAATCTAGGAGTTTTTATAGACTTCTTTGAAGAGGCAAATACTAGTTTGTGAGCTACTTAACATGCCTGGTTGGTGTGAGTGTTTTGACCACCAGTACAACCTATTCTGCTGGTCTGGTATAGAATCTTTTCTTGGCTACTGTGTGAGATTTTTTTAAAAATATAAGTGTTTTATGTAAAATATAAGTGTTTGCATAACAAATTGTGTGGAGCTCATTAAGGTGACAGGTGTTTATGTGTATGTACAGTATAGTGTTGATCTGGTATTTGGGTTCTCTTAAGTGGTTTGAAATATTTTACTCTTCTTCTTGCGTTGTGTTTATGCATTTTGTCCGATGCCTTTTCAGTTTCTAGCTCGGAAGTGGGAGAAATTGCTGACTGGGAAGCATTTGGTTTTTCCAGTTCGGAAAACCGCTCCTGATTGCAGCGTGGTTGCAGACACAAGATAGTCACAGAATGCTTCTGGGGGAGAGAAAACCAGGACTATCAGTAGTGCCACTAAATGCCTAAGGAACAAAACCACCGACAGTATTGTAGCTGTGTTTTGTAGCAATGTTTGTGGTGTTTTTTTTCAGGTACCTTTTGGCTTGTTGCAAAGACCAGCCATGGAGAAGTGGAGCTTAATGACAGTTACTGTTTTACTAGGACTTACTGTGCGCTGGACTGTATCACTTGGTTCATATTCAGGTAATACATGTTCACAGTCTGTAAAACAACAATGTGAAGGTGAATTATGGATCTTGTGATAAATTAAAATAAACTTGCATGTAAAATCCTAAATAGGAAGCAATGTGTTATTTCAAGTATTGTATTTTAGTGCCTCTCTATCTCCTGAAGGTTCATTTATAGCTCGTTCTTATTTTTCTGAAGTGTGCAATGGTTAACATCACAGGCAGGTGGAACAAAACACTGATAAAAACCCCCACAACTTTTCTTTTGGGTGGTGGGAGGGTGACAGTCAGTAATGTTTTTAGGGGCAGCCAAAGAGCAGCTGCGTGTTCACTCTGTGCCTTTGTTTCAGTAGCTGCGGAGTATTATTGCAGCCCAGTTGTACTTTTGTTTTGTCTTTAAGTATAACGGATGTAGCCTTAAGTTATGTTTAGATAAAACAGTACTGGTGATAATGAAGTTGGTGTAAAGGTGATGTGGAGTGATTGCACTCTGCCTTGTGGATATGCTTCCTTAACATTGTTTACAGCATGAACTAGAACTGTATTCTTTTAATGGATGGATTTTTCTCCTCCCCATCTCATAATGCTTGCAAAGAACTAGCAAGACTTTTTTCCAAACCTCTCGATGCTGTTCCTACACTTAGCATAAGTTGGCACAAAGATTGGTCTCTGCAAATTTTTTTATTCTATTTTTTTTTTTAAATGGACCATTACCTTCAATCCCCATCAGCTAAAAAAAAAAAGAATCACAAGCTCAGTCAAATTCAGCTCTGGTTTTCTGTTAAGGCAATTGGGAGCCTCATCCCCTCAGTTGTCAGAGCTGTTCAGTAGCATTCTAGTGATTTTTAAACTGGTAACTCCAGGGTTTCATTTCCTTGAAGATAAGTTGCATGCGTACTTTCTTACACAGCTGTTTTGTTTTGAATTTGCTTTCTGAAAATGCCGTCGTAACAGATCTGTTTTGTAAGTAACTGAGGTGCTCTCTTTCCCATCTATAGGTAGAAAAATAAAACTCCCTGTCTTTTGTCACACCATACTAGATTTCTGTTGCACTACAAGTATTTACAATTATCTTGCTAACTAGATTTTAAGATGGTTTAATTTCAAGCTAATCAAGACTCTGAAAGACAGTCCTAAAATAATGCCTGAACTAAAATAACAATTTTTAATTGTTTCCCACACAATGATTGTATAACTTCTTTTGGAATAGGAAAAGCTGGGTCTGATCCAGTTCAGCAAATTATTAAAGCATGTATTTAACTTTGAGCGTTGGCTAGTTGAAAAAAGACAAACCTGAATGTTAGAGACGTCGTCTTTTTTTTTTTAACTTTCTTCAAATATAATAAATGCTCAATGACAGGAGCAAGTTAAAAATATTGGGCGGGGCAATGTTTAAACTGACACAGTCCTGTTTTGCTTTCACTGCTGATCAGTGCAGTAAAGTTGAGCAAAGGGTTAGAAGCAGTCGTTCTCTGAAGCAAATTCTGGTAGAAAAGCTGATTTGGCATGCTCTGAAACCACGCTTGGCATGGATGGCCAGAAGTAAGGAGGTTAATTCTTCCTCATTTACTGTATAGTCTTGAATCCCTGTATCATTTCCATTCTGTTGTTGCTCGCCATCTAGCATGCTTTTGAGTCTGCCTCTGGAATTAGGGTTGTGATGATGAGAAAGCAGATAAGTAATACCTAGTTTTGAAAGGGTGCTGTTTATGACGACCTTAGATTAGTTGGTCTTGGAGAATTATTGAGGACAAATTTGGCTTTGTAGATTAATGCATTTTTTTTTTAATGCATTGCCAAACTCCTGCTCAATGAGCAGAAGCTAAATACTCATGTTGAAAGGCAGCGTCAGACCCCTAAAAATGTCTCTTTCCAGGTAACAATAAAACTGAATAAGACCACTCTAAACTTAAAGTATTTGTGACCCTTTTAAGATAAAACACTCCATTTCTGTTAATTCTGAATTCTATTTGGCTGTATACTTGATGCAGGCAGAAGCTAAATCGGTATTCTCAAACTAACTGATGTGTGATCAGTCTCTGCATTTGGCTTTTAGTAATTGAACCTTTGGATTAAGATTTCTTTTGATCCTTCTGAAGCCAATTAATTTTTTTTTAGGAGGGAGAAGTTGAAATAAAATGTGTGTATACACACACACACATATACACATGCTCTAAAATTTGGATAATGCTGATTTTTGTACTTCAGTAATCCTATGACGGGTTCTTTGCTTCACTAGATTAATAGCTAGAGAATGGACACTGATAAAACTCCTATTCGCTAGTGTCCTCGCTTATTTAGGGAACTTTTTAGCTGAATGTGTCACATAGTGGAGATAATCTACTGTTTTTACTACGTGGGAATAAATTAGTGAGGGTAATCTGTTCTCTCCGCTGCCCTGGAATAAATAGTACGTATCTGAGTTTGTGTGACTCCTGCAAACATAGATCATGTGAAAAAATATAGATGGCTTTCCTATATTTTAAAGAAACTCCTAAATCTCTGTCTGGCTCGTGTCAATATTTTACTGGAAGTACTATCAGTCCAGTTTCTGTTCTCAATAAGCACAGGTTAATAGAAGTAAATAAACTCTGTGATAAAGATGCTTAACATACTGCCATTACCAGAGTTAGGCTTACGTCGAGGGAATTGTTTATGAGTAGGCATCTGAAGTATTTGCATCGAGAAAGCTTTTTTCTGTGGAAAAAAAAATAATCGTAGTTTCCTGAGAGACTTATGTATGCATGTGTGAAAAGTGTAACATAATTCACTTTGCAGAATTGCTGCATAACACTCACTCAGTTGAAAAATGTGTGAGAGAATTCCTGTAAAACAAAATGGAGCAGTTATTATTTAGAAAGGTTTGGAGATTGTAGGAAGAAGTTCTAAACCGATTCTGTGTACTGAATGACCCGATTTAGTAAATGTTCATCTTCCCTCTGTTGAGAATCATGGGGAAAGGGACAGATGCGGTATTCTTGCTAGCTTTGCAAAGCAGGCAGCAGAGGGAAGGGATGGGAACCGAGGGGACTTGCAGCAAGTTCTAGTTGTCAGTAAAAATAAGGCTAGTTGTTGCTTTTAATAGCAAGGTACCACGACACGGCTGAAACACAAGTGAGAGCTTTGTCAATTATTACATGCTGATAAAGTAGTTCACACAAAATCAGTGTAACATGTCTATTACGTACATTTTCTTATTTCAGAGAAAGTGTTGCATTTTTCATCTACACTTGGAAATGATTTTTTTGTCAGATGAGGAAGCAATTCTTCACAGTGGAATATCTTGATAAATGCTTATTGCAGAAATATCCAGAAAGCCAAAAGAACGTGTAACATTTTTTTCCTGCCTGTTAGACTGCATAGCAGATGAGATCTCTATATTGTTCTCACATATCAGAGAGGAATGGAGAATAAAATTAGTTATATATTAATATGCAAATACGTATATAGAGGAAAAACAGTCTGCATAAACAGAATAAATCCATGAATACTCTGTCTTATCTTTTTAGGTGCAGGAAAACCACCTATGTATGGAGACTATGAAGCTCAGAGACACTGGCAAGAAGTTACCTACAACTTACCCATCAGGCAGTGGTATGTAGTGCTATTGTAGTTCAGGTTACAAAGGGGTAAATGTAATGAAACCTTGTTTCTTAATACTTAATCTTACTTCAATATACCTTTAAGATCTCTGCAGTATCTTCTACTGTTCTCTGAAAAAAATTAAAAATTTTACTAAATTTTAAATTACTAAAAAACATTTTGTAGTAATAGAACATCACCCTGTTCTTAGCATGATGTACCATTTTCTTGCCCAAAAAGTAAAAAAGCAAAAATTTGGAACTTAGACTTGCTAGCTGTGAACTTGTATAACAAAATATTCTGACTGGTAGGTCTCTCTGTGAAGCTCTGGCTTTGTTTTGAATTGACTGGAAAGGCCAAGAAAAACTTTTTTAGTAGGCTTACAAGAGAGATCATAGAGAAGCTTGTTCACCTCATTTTGGGAAAAAAAATAAATCAGTTCAGCTTCTTGAGTTCCAGTTCTCTAATGCACAAAACGTCTCCCGATTATCAGCGCTGACAAACCCAAAATGCACTCTGCTCATCTCCCCTAAGCTACGAGGCAGGGGTGTGCCAGTAACTGCAGGCTCTTGAATTCTTGGGCTGGAGGCACTGGCTGTTTTTTTTTTTATACCTGCGAGTTCATCGTTCACACCCATGTTCCTAACACAGATTTTTAAATGTAGGTGTCTGGAATCTAGATCTAAGGATAGTTAACTTAATTTGTACAGATCACTTGAAACTGTAGGAAAATGATTGCAAATATTTATCTACAGCACAAATTGGAATAAATTGAAACATGGGTCATCTTCCAACAGGGGTGGTTGCGTTCTGCTTGTCTGGAGTAATTTTTTCCTCTGGTATCTGTTGGGGAACAGACTGATAAGACAGAATAGAATATTAATTCAATTATATTTCTATAAATATATGTGGGACCAATTCTGAAAGTGCAGCACTCTGTGGTACTCTGCACATGACTCTTTATGGTCATTTCAGGTCAACCCATTGTATCTATATTATTTTTCTTATACAGTTTTCTGGAATATCCAAACTCCTCGTTATGGCAGATAATGGAGAGCTGGCATAATAGAGTTGGCAGCTTTGATCCACTGTGCTGCATGGAACTATATGTATTTAAATTTAAGCGTTACAGTGGTCACTATTCCTAGGCATTCCTGGGGGCCTGTATTGCAGGCTGCCAGTTGGGCATCTCAGTCTTGTTATGTTTGCTCTTCATTTTATTTATAACAGAAGTTTTTTGGATTGGATCAGCTCTGAGAATTGAATCTCTAGTACAGTTAAGTCTTATTCAATTTTGAGCATTTAGACAAGAACGTCTTGGCTGACGTGCAAGGGGTTACATTCTGGAATAGTAAACCATCTTTCCCCTCCTGTGTTACAGAAATGTGCAGTGTGAAAAGATGTTATACTTCAGTATGTAAAAATAGTGTTCACGTTTGAAGTTGAGGTTCTAATCGCTTTTAGTGCTGTTATTTGTTTAGTATTTAGAAAAGCTGCCAGTGCAGCGTGCACATGTTCTTCTGTAACTTTGCCTTTGTACATATAGAGTGGCTCTCTTGTGAGGATGTAGTCCTATAAGATCTCTTGATCTTTTCAGACTTAATTGTCATGTTTACTGTTGAACAGGCATGTGTAGTTTGTGCAGCTGCCTGTTCCATGCTTATTTTCTTTAATCCAAACCAAAGATTTATTTAAAAAATTCTGCAATAAACTACAGTATGTTTTGTACTTAGCTTCCTTGTGTGAGATTTCTCTGAGCCAGAGGCCGGAATTTAAATGTTTCTTTTTTATATTATTCTTTAGAGCCTTGACATTATTTATTAAAGGGTACTTTAAGGACATCCTTTCTTATTATATTGCTATTTAAAAACTGTGAAGGCTTTTTCACTGAATATTACTGGGTATAGGGATTGTTTTTTCTGTTGAAACTACGAATTTACAGAAAGTAACATTAAACCAAACCAAAAGAAACCCCGAAAACCTAAAACCAAACCAAAACTGGGAAGTTTACTACTAAGTTGCAGACTATTGCAATCTGTGTGAAGAATCTGCACTGCCTTGGCATGAGCGATCTTGAATCATAGGATAAGAAGCAGAGATGCAACTCAAAGAAATACGATTTATCATTTGTTCATAAGATACTTCAGGCAGCTCATAAGGAATTCAAGGAATATAATTTACTGTAATAAATGTCAAAAGTTGGCTGCATTTGAAGAGAGAAACTGGAAAAGCCAAGAGCTTGCCCCTTGGCAGTTAGAGGAGTCAGTCTGTTTCACTGTAAGATATATAGGGGCTGATGCCTTATTTTTGTAACTTCTGCTTTTCCTTGGATAAAACCTTCTGTTTCTCATCTGGAAGAGGTGACTTAATTGCTGCCAGCCTTCCATAGAAATACTGACACAATGTAATTACAAATGGGAAAATCCTTTTCCTTTCTCTCACGTGATCTGCCTGAGTTTTGAGGTAGACCTAGCGGTTGTGGCTGACACACCTGATTGAGGCTCGTGACCTTGTGTTGGCTGTTCAGGAGGTGTTACTCTGATGACTCGGTGTTGCCTTCCAAGGAACTCTGCAACCCGATGACTCGGTGTTGCCTTCCAAGGAACTCTGCAGCCCCCTGACTCCTACGGTTGTGCTGACAGAATTGCCTAGGTGCACCTACTGTGGCATAGTTTCCTTCTGGACCTATGCTGCTTTTTCTTTGTCTGGGTCATATCTTTATGCCACCCTTTTCCACGTCTGTTCCAGTTGCTTTCCAGCAGTATAACTTCATTTGGTGTTTTTTGAGAATTTTCTTGTTAAGATCTGTTGATTAGAAGCAGTTCACAACTTTGCTGCATTACAGTCTAAAAGGGTAGCAGATAAAGTTTAACTATTCAGAAGTCATTGCCACATATTAAATGTGCCGTCCAAGTCCAGGAAAAAAGAATAGAATAGAATCATTAAGGTTGGAAGTGACCTCAAGGATCATCTAGTCCAACCATCCCCCCACCACCTATTACCCACTAAACCACATCCCTAAGTACCTCATCTAACCTTTCCTTAAACACCCTCAGGGATGGTGACTCCACCACCTCCCTGGGCAGCCCGTTCCAATGCCCGACCACCCTTTCAGAGAAGAATTTTCTCCTCATCTCCAACCTGAACCTTCCCTGGCGCAACTTGCAGCCATTTCCCCTTGTCCTGTCACTAGTTATCTGCGAGAAGAGGCCAACCCCCAGCTCGCCACAACTTCCTTTCAGGTAGTTGTAGAGGGCAATAAGGTCTGCCCTGAGCCTCCTCTTCTCCAGACTAAACAAGCCCAGTTCCTTCAGCCGCTCCTCATAAGACCTGTGCTCCAACCCCTTCACCAGTTTCATTGCCCTCCTCTGGAGATGCTCCAGGGCTTCGATATCTTTCTTGTGGGAATCTAGGATTAGTATAAGGGAAAATAATGTCTTTTGAAATTTCCTTTTTGGCAAATTGCTGTCTTCTGGAGTAGTTGACGTGCATGAAAAATGTAGGTTGGGTTTGTAAATAGACCTGCAAAGCCTACCGCATAAACAAATCTACAGCTGCAGTAGATGCGTACAGCTAGTTTTGTGCAGGTTTTGTTTTAGTCACTGGATTTTTGTCAAACTCTGTTCACATTAGAGATTTTTCACTCTCCAGGTAAGTAAGTTCTAGTAGCGCTTTTTAAATCTTTTTGCAAACACAAGTAAGTGTACTCTGAGTAATTTTCGCTGTCGTTTTGTTGCTTGAAACTTTTTTTTTGTGTAAAATAAAGCAGATGTAGACATTGTGAACTTCCTTTTGGATTTTGAATACGTTGATAAAAATACTTGGTTTAATGTTCAGCCCTTTCCTTGGGCTGAAACAAAGCTGGAAATGTAGATCCTTTAATTTTATTTTGTTTTTTTAGGTACTTCAATACAAGTGACAACAACCTACAGTACTGGGGCCTTGATTATCCACCTCTTACTGCCTATCACAGTTTTCTGTGTGCTTACATGTAAGTTCATTATTTGAAATACTTGATTCTGTGTAGAGTACGAACCACCAAATTTACCCCTTTCTTTTTTCTTTTTTTTTTATTTTTTTTTCCTCTATTTCTCTTGAGAGGAGAAGCTAGTAGCTAAAAACTACCAGTCTGGGCAGCTGATGAAATGGAGAGTGTTGTTTGCTGCTTTAAGGCTGTGGAAATAGATTTTATATGTATCCCTATTGCATAAAACTAATATTGCTATTTTTTGGTCTTTTAATTATTGGAAGGGGAGCTGAAGGGTTACATTCTTCTTTTTGCCAGGTTCTTAAATTGTGGCAGACTTAGATGTGACTGAAATTTCTAGCTTTCCATATAAGCCGCTGTTGGATCAGTGATGCACAGAGAAACGTGCTGTTAGGAATTGGGTGCCTCGCATGGGAAACCTCTCTTGTATTGAGAGCCCAAGTGACATTTGATGACTGGATATCATGTAAATAGAATTCTGTTATTGGAATACTTTTTCCACAAGGGCTTTACTGCTGTTGGAATGAGACTTATGGAATAAGAATGTAGGTTAAAGTGCACAGGCACAGTTATGTGGGGCATCTATGTGAACTGTAAATGGTTTATATTTAATACTTAAGTATGAAAGGTATTTACAATTGTTTTTTTAAAAGTCAGTGGAACTAGACTCAAGGTGGTTATCTTGTCCTAAATAAATACTGTATTCCATTTCTACATATTCTATTCCATTCCATTTCTTGTTTTCAAAGATTTTTTTTTTTTAATTGTGGAATAGCAGCTAAAGTCTAGAGTGTAAACTGATCTAGCGGTGAGGAAAATCTTTCATTGATCACTATTGCTCTTTGAAATATTTCTTCTCATTCATCTTAGTTCTTGGACTGTGCTCCTGTGCATGTCATCTTTATTGCTGAAAGGAGTGTAAAGGGAAATGAGAACTGTCTACGTTTTGATGTGTCTGTACTTTGTTTTACAGTGCAAAGTTAATAAATCCTGATTGGATTGCTCTGCACACATCTCGGGGGTATGAGAGTCAGCCACATAAGTTATTTATGCGTACAACAGGTAGGAAAATTGTATTTCCTTAGGATGATCGTAAAAATTTGTCTTGCTTACTAATTTAGCATGTTTAATATCACGCAGCTTCTCTGTCTTCACCAGTTTTTTTCTCAGTGCTTTGACTTGGGTGACTTTGCAGGTCCATTTATGAACCAAACTCCTGTGTTCTTTTCTGCCATCATTTGTGAAGCTGATGAATATAAAATATGCAAACAAATTTTCAACAGAATTGGTCAGTAAAAACTCTAAAACAAAGTTTTTTTTGTAGCATAGATTAATTTTTGAATTTTGAACATAGTACTGTTATTTTCCTCTGTTCTGATAAATACACTTTTCATTTTCAGCTTTTTCTTGTAAAATTATTTTGCATGTAGACTGGCATTTACTGACTTAACAGCCTCTTGAGGTCTTGGAGTTCTTTATTGCAAGTTGTATACTTGATCTGAAAGGGAGAGATATTTGATATTTTTAAAGATGTCACTTTTTTTTCAAATGGTCACCACTTTTATCCTAGATTTAATTTTCCTGCAGTCGCTGTTCTGACTATTTGATTATTTTGATCTTCCCCTACAAAGAAAATGATCAAATGAGTGCAGAAAAAAATTATACATAACTTAATTCAGTAACTGTATCAGTAGGACAGCAAGGCCAGTGAGCTCTCGTTCTCTAAGCAATGGCAGACATGATTATTATCCTGTTACTATTTTCTTTCATTTTAAATCTGTCTTTTGCTTTGCGTAACAGTAGAGCTCTGCAAAATGCTTTCTGATTACAACAGCAGAATTTGTTGTTCATCAATAGCTTTTCTGTACTTCACAAACCTCTTGGTCTGGTCTCTAGTAATTGATTGAATTGAAAAAAGAAATAAAAATCACTAGAACTTAATTACCCTTGAAATGGTCTTTATTAATTTTGAAATCAGCTCACTTGACAACCCACTGATGGATCTAGGAGAAGTGATAACCCTTTTTTAACAATAGCCATTAGGAGAATGCATTAAAATAATTCAGAATGGTCAATGTCAGCTGTTGGTATTACACCTTTATTTTAAGTGTCAGTGTATTTGTTTTGCTAACGCCGTGGGTATATTTGTTTAATTGTGGCTTAAGCCTGCAAAATGTTTCATCATGGAATAACTGATATCTGTAAACATTTTTCTTCCAAAGCCTGGGACTAAAAAGAGGTGAAGTATGCTTACCTCTTGGAAGGGAAGCATCATTTTCTGAAACTCATTCAGAGAAATAATCTGAGGTTTTTCTTAGACTCTTAAGACAACACTCAAAAAGAATTCACCTGGTGATTTATGCATGAGCAGGAGTTGACATAATTCTAGGCAAGTGAACTTTTCTGGCTCTCACATATATTTGCTGTAGGCAGATGATACTAGTTTTAGTCTATTTATCCACATCACTAGTAATTCACACAGATGCATTGCAGATTATAACAATCTAGAGCTTCTTAATTATTTGTGTCTTCAGACTATCTGTTCCATCAAACAACTTGACTGGATCTAGTCGTGGTTGATTTCTTTTGAGAATTAAGAATGCCTTCTCTCATTTCGGCATGTGAGGAACTACAGTGTGCTCCCTTATTGACTGAGGCTGTGCCAGAAGCCAAAACAGCTGAACACATGGAAGCAGCAGCTTTTGGACATCAGAAATGATAGCATTAGAAACATTAACAAGATCAAATTCTGTAGACTGGTTTCTTTTTTGTCCTTTGAAGTGGAACTACCCAGTTTATTCTAACTAAAAATTTTCTGGTATTTTAATGTTTATTTGACTGTATTTTTTCCTTGTCTTCCCCAAGACACTTGAATAAAATGAGCTTTGGTGTAACTGCCAAACCTGAGCTATCTTTAAAATAATGGAACATACCGTACCACAACGTAAGACCATAGTTTCAGCTGAATATGCTTTCCTGTTGTCACGTGACTTTTGAACTTCAGTTGAACTGAATGTGTAAAGTGAAGGTTTCAGTGAGGGTACAGGTGCAAACCCCACATTCAAAAGGCGGGCAACTAATCTCACCCCAGCACTGCGTAGTTGTTATCACCTGAGGTTTTTCATACCAAATACAACCGAGGTGGGGAGCATTAAGAAGTTGAAACTGTAGGCAGAATCAATGATTCACAATCCAGATGAAAACGCACAACCTGAATAGCATTAAGATGACGAATGTGGGAGGATTCTAACATAAAGTTAATCTCTATTTTTCAGTGTTTGTTGCTGATTTGCTGGTTTATATTCCTGCAGTTATTTTGTATTGTTTTTCCCTGAAAGAAACATCTACTAAGAAGAAGGCAAGTACCTGGTGTGGGTGTAAATTAAAAACCAAAGAAAACATACTGTTAAAACAGGGCAGAAATACAACAGTGTGAGAGTTTATTAACACATAGAACACCGTGATGGCTTCAATTGACATAAAACTGATGATTATCAGTATATCTTGTATTAAAGGCTTTTCAGTTAAAAAGATTTAAAAAAAGCCATTAACTTATCTTACAGCAATTATTTTAATGCTTTCAATAACAATAACAAGATGCTCGGAAGTTTAGTAGCCATGAACTCCTGAATTGTATTTCTTTTTTAATTTATTACTTGGGTTGTAAAACCAAGATCTGTGCTGTGGCATGGGGGAATCTAGGGACTCCTTTGTTGTGCACAGTCTTTATGGTAGAACCGATACGTTTTGGAATAATCAGTCTTTTGATTTTTGGAGCAATTCCAAGTTTTAACATGGGCATGGGTGATCTCTGAACTGGTTGGCAAAGGGTAAGCTGGTCTCCATTCAGTATTTTCTTATTCATTGAAAATATTTTTTTTTCCTCAAAAAATATTTTTTTTTCCTCAAAATATTAGTGACAGAAGATTACTTGTAGAGAGTAAGATTCCTGCATACAGGGTGCACCATGGAGGGGCAAACTTTTATTTACTACTTTGCTGCTTTGGAAAAGTAGTACAAGTTCTTCTGTTTAATGTCTCACTTAGAAATAATTATTTTCCCCTCTCTTTTTTGATTCTTCTTTTCAGGTTTCCAGTGCTCTCTGCATACTGCTTTATCCAGGCCTCATTCTTATTGACCACGGACACTTCCAGTATCCTTGTTCTGCAGTGCAATGAGTTTCCATTTATGCAGTAACACTGTTCCATAGTACTTGTCTTTAGCTGGGCAGAAAGTTTCTTTTGTATACAAAATCATCTGAGGGGCTTCTGCCTACCCCAAAGCAGAGATATTAAAGAAAACTCTAAGTCTGAAATATATTGGAGATAAATAGTTGATATTAGGACAAATCATTCCAAACATGGATAGCACTCTTTCTGCGCCTCAAGCTCGTATTTCTGTCAGTCATTTTATTGCAGAAAATGTCAGTGGTACTGTGACAGTGAAAAGAATGATGGCTTGTGCTCCCGTGATTTGTGTTTGGAAAGAGAATCACCTTAGATCTTTTTGAGATGGCAGAGGAGTGTGTCAAGTGCAGTTGTGTAAAATGTTCAGTTCTATAACGTGTGCCATCCTGTCTTGCCTTTACAATTACTTGAGATTGGATTCACTTTATGCCTAACCATTTAAAAGCTGGGCATCTAATAGGAGTTAGGCCGTCAGAGCTAACTAGTCAATATTGGTGGCAGATGCCTTCGCAGGTGGCTCTTTTTAAATAACATTCCTGGTTTTATACTTGTTTTGCACATCAACAGGCAAACGCTGTTAGTTGACTACTCCAGGCTGTACTGCTCAGTGCTGTCAAGCCAGAGGGACACAATCCTGGTGTTGTGATAAATGTAGATCTTTAAATATTCCAAGGAGATATTGCATCTCAGCATCTAGCACTAAATCAAGTTTTGACAATCAAATAGTTTGCTAATTTGTGGTTTTATTCCAAGAGAGTGCATGGTGAACTTGGAAGATAATATATCTTAGCAGATTTTGAAGGAAAAAAATCATAATGCTGTTGAATATTTGAATTACAGTTCAGGAATTCTGACATTCTTTTTCTGGCCTGACTCTTTAAAGATGTAGATCATCTGGAGACACCACTTACAGGGATGGCGATGGGAATGAGTGCAGTTCGTCTTAGGTGAGAGAAGCTGGTGGTCAGAAGGTGGCACAGGGTTACAGTTTTCTAATATGTAAAAGATGTACAAAGAGGAAGGCAATAATCTGCATGTCTTACATTAGGGCAAGAAGTAACAGCCTGAATAGGGAATATGTGTTTTTTTTAAATATATGGAAGAACTTCTGAATCTCAGTTACAATGAAATGCTGGAACGGATCGTCTGTGGATGTTGTGGAATCTGCAGCATCAAGATGTTCTGGAAAGGTTCTGCAAAGCTGATGTCAAGGGTGTAGCAGATGCTGTTGAAGCAGACCGATGTACTGCATAGTCTCCTGTGCTCTTTTCCAGCCGCATGGCTTTTAGTTGAATAACTTGGCTATCTGCGACCAGCTCCCAGGGTGTCAGCAGATTTACTTAACCTTAACTGCTGCTGCCCATCTCTGTGAGATAACAGCCTTTTGGTGTAACAATTTGTTGATGTGAAATTGATGCGATCCCAAATACACGGTGATTTTGAGTGGGCTGAAAACAAGGTAGACAATCTGAATGTGTGGTCACAGCTATTGACAGAAAAAACCCAAAATATTGTGGCATTTCGGACAAGTAGCTCATTTGGTTTCTCTCATTCTGTAAAAATACCTGTAAATGACAAAGTCAATCTTTTGTTACAATTCAAGAGTAAGTATCGCTTAGTCTCTTCAAACACTACTGCTTGGGAACTTGCTCTCAAAGTCGTAAGGAAGTAATGTTGCTCTTGGTAACTGTTACGCATTGTTTGTACAGGATTAGCAGCTGAGGGAACTAGTCGTGAATGAGGGTGCCTTGCAAGTATAATATAACCAAAAAAACCCCAGGAGCCCTTGAACTAAGTGATGTATGATTTAAACACTGACATATTCAGATATTCTACACGTATCTCTTGGGAGCTGGGAGAAGAGACTCCCGAAAGCTTTATCCTTAATCACGTAAATAGCAAGAAAAAAAAGGTTTGCTGTGATGCACCTTACAGAGAACTGTCACTGTCACCAGAATCTCGGGTGACTGAATATACGTTACGTGTAGAATTCACACACATAATTTGCCCTCATATTTGCTTGTGCAAGTTTTGAATCAAGCCTTGGAAATATAAAAAAATGCACTTTAAATAGAAGTAAAGCGATTGCTGCCTGTGAATAATGTAGCTACAACTGACAATGTGTTTTTAAAACTAACTTGAAAAAACTTAGTTCGCATGCTGTTTTCCGCTTGTCCCTCAGGGTGTTCATTACTGGCTTCCTGGACTAAGATGCGTATCTTGTCCTTGACATAAAAAACCATATACAACTCAGTGAGCCTCGGCTTTGCCTTGTGGGGTGTACTTTATCTGTCTTACGACTGGGACCTTTTGGGGTCAGCGGCGTTTTGCTTGGCCTTAAATTATAAGCAGATGGAACTCTACCACTCTCTGCCCTTTTTTTGCTATTTACTTGGAAAGTGCTTCAAGAAGGGACTGAAAGGAAAGGGGTAAGTGACTTTGGACCCTTCTCTTTCTCAAGAGAATGTAATGCTCCTTATTTGCATGTGGGCATTTCTGAAGTAATTTCTAGTGGAAGATACTTACCTTGTTGTAATGAATTCCTCTCCTGCAAAAAATATTTCCTGTTGAGACCTACATTTAGTATTTCTCCTGAAGGAAAAGCAAAGTCTGTCAAGGTGTCCTTTCTTAGCGTTCTTCATTCTGTAAGATGAATTAAATAATGCGCTGCAGCGGGCAACCAGATTAGATTGACAGGTGTCAATTTGTGGTCCTCATGGAGGAGTTGTCACTAATCTGGGGATGCTGAACTCTTTCTGTGGCGTTGGTAACTCTTTTTGTATAGATCTGTTACCTTCAGGTCTGTATCCCTTTTAAAAAAAAGGTTTATGCTCTAAACTTAAAAATTTACTTTTGTTACCACTAGCTGGATATATGTTTTCTGACGTAAGCTTTTCTCTTGATTGCAGATTAGTATTGCTAACTAAAATAGCCGGGACAGTGGTGGTTTCCTTTGCTGTCTGCTGGCTCCCGTTCTGTACGGACATGGAACAAATCATGCAAGTACTCAGAAGACTCTTTCCCATTGACCGAGGCTTGTTTGAGGCATGCATGTTTTCTTCTCCCCCACCCCACTGGCAGTGTTCTGTATTCTTAGATCCCTTGAGAAACCTTCATTGTGACCTTTAGGGATTTTGTGTGGGAGACACGCCGCAGAACTAGTAATTTGAGATGGCTTCTTCAGCAGTCATTTCTTGCCAGTTATTTAATCCAGTATTTAACCCCAGCTCAGCTGGCATCTTCCAGGATATTATATGAGTAGACAACACTTATCCCATCATCAAACCCATACTTCAATCCATACATTTTTCCATTGAAATAGATTCCATAGTAATTGACAGTGTCAGAAGATGTAACCTTAAAAGTTAACAGCTTCAATCTCTGTCTTTGGTTCTGCTCAGCTATTTTCAACAGGATTCATTATTATTTAATAATGAATTATTAAATTAAAAAATAGCAGTTTGGGTAGAGCATAGAACTTCCTTTTTGACCCACCTTGTATTTTCCCGAAGTTTTAGGTCAATTTGGCTTTTACTTTTCCTCAGGCTATTGGCATCTGCATGCTGCAAGGTGCTGAGTACCGCAGCCTCAATCCAGTAAAGCGGTGACTCGTTTACCTAACGCTAACGCCACAGGAGTCCTGCCGATAGAGGAGAGGGAACTCATTTCCCAAGTAACAGTGACTTCTTGTTGCTTTGCTTAATTAGGGCAGGGGTCTTAATATTACACTTTAAAAAGCAGATTCTCAACTTCAAGTTCAACTGATACAATGAAGCTTTGAATTTTCAGTTATTGATGTCACAGGGATTTAAGCAAATGCTTGCATGGTTTGAGTCATCTTCTGATCTTCTTCAGATACACATAATATCACAGCTGGCACTTCTATTCAAAAGTTAATGCTGATGTACCAAAAGCAGCATTTTATTCAGGCAGCAGTACAGAAGTGTTCTCTGTATTCTCTGCTAGTTTATTTTAAAAACCCCAAACAAACACACCCCCCCTAAAGACCTCCAAAAAAACCAAGCAATGACCCTATTCCTTGGGAATTATCTGAAATTTATAAATAAATAGATAAATATTTTTGGCCACCCCACTTTTTATCCAGTACAAAGTTTAAAAAGGAAATCTGTAAATGACAATAATGAGCGAATCTGAAAGAGCTAAAGGATTTTAGTCTAATATTAGCCCAAGTATTTTCTGAGTTGATCAGGGGAGTGACTTGCTGGATGCTAATCTAGATAAAATGAGAAATTGTCCGCGTAAGCAATGCGCCGTAAATTTATACTGGGGTGCGTGTAACAGGTTCTTTGAATTGGTTCCCATTTACAGAAGCAGTAACAAATGCTGATGGTTGTAAAACCGTATTGGCTATTAAGTAGGCGTCCCGTGTGTTGGCTGGTGCTGCCAAACCCTCTGTTCCCTCGTAATCCTCGGCAGATTTGCAGTGCATATTCCATATTGCTCGTGAGCATCTGAGGAAGATGGCTCAGTTGTTGGTGCTAGTAGCTTTCTTGCTGTTATGTCTACACAGCTGTGACTCAAGCAGCTGTTTAGGGATGAGTTTCACGAGCATGATAGCTGTAGTTACAAATTTAATTTTGAAAGTGATCCTAGCACAACTGCTAATGTCTTTAGACCTCTTGATTTATTAGAGGTTAACTCTGTCATTGCTAGCAAGCAGTAAGCACAGCTAAACACTTTCAGGTATGTAATGAAATGTGACAGTGTACAGAATGTCTTTACATTTGAAAAAAGATTCATATATGCCCCTGTTTAATCAGGGACAGATCGTTTCACAGCCTGATTTTCACAAAATGCCTGACCTCGGGAGTTAAATAGTGGTCACTTGTGCTGAAGAACTATTCCTCAGTTATTTTAGAACATGTATTCATATTGAGTCTCTTGAAACTTTCCATTTTTGAAGACCAGAATAATTTGAAGTGCATCTAAGAATATGATATGTATGTCTTTGCAGTATCGTGGTGAAAACCCAACAATCCCCCACCTCCCAAGCCCCATTGTTGTCACAACCATAAGTTTGTCATTATCAGTAATTACCTTTTTTTTTTTCCTTCCAGGATAAAGTAGCCAATATTTGGTGCAGTCTAAGTGTCCTTATAAAGATAAAGAATGTAATATCACCTCAAATTCAACTAAAACTCAGGTAGGATATAACTGAAGTGCTTCAGGTAGTTTATTTGCTTTTTTTTTTCCAAACGAGTGATTTTTGTCAAAGAATTATGAGAAGTGGTGTCTAAAATCTTGGAAAAAAATATTTTCTTTCCTCTACTGTACTTTTCTCCCAAGTGCTAAGGGTTTCCCCAAGTACTGGTAGGAATATTTACGACTGAAAAACTCCCTGCTTGTTTATATAGTGCTTTAAGCTACTTGGTCGGATTAAAAATTGCATGCTTTCCTCTTCAAAGAATTTGGTCTTGTAGTGCTCTTACAAGTCAGAGTTCCCAGGTCTGTTCTTTGAGTAAGTGAACAATTCAAGTCTGGGTCTGCGGGATCTGCAGTGTTAATGGAAGTGCTTTATTCCGTTTTCAAAAGCAGTTACGGCAGTGAGGACCAGTCGGTGCTCTTCCCTTGTCATTGACTCTCCTCGAGTGATTTTTGTACTTCAGAAAATTACAATTGAATTCCTAATTCATAGTTTTCAAATCAGATGATATCACAGCTGTAGTTACTCATGTATTAAAACTGTTTTTCTTACCAAATTCTTTAGTTTTGCCGTAACGTTCCTGAGCCTGCTCCCTACTTGTATAAAACTAACTGTCCAGCCTTCTCTCCGAGGATTTAAATTTGCCTTGGTAAGTGTATGTTTTTACTTGCCCCTGGTTTTGTATCTGGCACTGGTGTGTGACCAACAGTTCTACTCAGCAGTTCTCTAAGTGCCGTTCTGCTGGAGAGGTTGGTTAAAAAGTGCGTTGCTGTCGTAGAATCATTAAGGTTGGAAGAGACCTCAAGGATCATCTAGTCCAACTGTCCCCCCACCACCTGTTACCCACTCCAGGGGGTCTGACTGCTCTTTTAAGTACAGACTTCTTTTCTTTAGCCTCAGTTTGATTTCTTTAATGCTGTATTTTTATTATCTTCTTCTGAAGAGTCTTTAGAAGATTCCATATGCATTAAAGCCTCAGCGTGGGAATTCCCCCTCTTTTGTTTAGTTTCCAAGTGCTGGTTTTTCTGACTGCTTTGGCTGCAAAATTCAATAAAAAGTCCCAAGATGGACATTGTAAGCTCATTAATGATTTGAAAAAAATAAAGATACTATTCTCCCAAATGTTTGCGTTTTCTTAGTCATATTATGTCATTGAATTTAAGCACATGAACATGACTTGCATGTAAAAATCAGCTTTCCTTGAAATCAAAATTATGTGGAGCTGGTCCTAAGGTTTCAAGAGTTACAAGATAATTTCTTCTTTTAATTTTATGTGAGTCCTGTTTGAGAGTTTATCGCAACATTCCCTAAGCCTAACATTTACCCTTTCTAAGAATTGGTTTGTTTAACAGTGTCTTTCTGTTTGGTGGGAAAGACAGACAGTTTGTTTACTTCGCATTGGTTGTTCTTGATGATGAGCAAGATTTTATGTCAAGAGGGTGGGTAGTTCCCACCATGACTGAACTTCACCAGCGCTTGTGTACACGGATATCATGTGTTCTTGGTTGGGGTACTCTTGGCAGTAAAGCTAAGCAGGAGCTAGGGCTTTTTACTTGAAGTTTTTCCCAATAATTCTGGGTAAACTTTGAAACAATATATTTTCTAGTATGTCCAGGTGGTTACAGAAGCAGCTCTGCGTACTACTTACATACAGCACGGGAGGAAATGCAGCAGTTGATGAGAGAAGGCAGATCATTTAGTCTGTACCTTTATGTGAAGTCTGTGCCAGCAGAGAAACCAAACCAGTGCTTTGCATTGCAGTCACATACGCTAATGTACCTCCTGTTTCCTCTCCTAAGGTTAGCTGTGCATTGTCATTTTTCCTGTTCTCCTTTCAAGTACATGAAAAATCTATTCTTCTAGTGTCAGTGTAAGTAAAGTATTTTTCCGTGGATATATTTTGATCATCTTTACCTCATCTTGTTTTTGCCTGCTGCTTTCTCACTTACAAATATATCTGATTTTACAAACCCTACCTTTGCTTTTCTAAATAACTTGTAACCAAAAGCGTTCTGACTGCGCTTCCTGGAGCACGCAAAGGGTGTGGCTGCGGGGCTGGTGGAGGCGATGCCGCCCCGGGCAGCGGGGACACGCGCTTGGCTGCCCAGCGAGGCTGGAGCGCCTTTGCCAGTTGAGCTGGGCGATGGATACCTCGCTGACAGCGACGGTAAAGGGCCCTTCTCTCCCATCCCCTGCCCCAGAGGAGGCGAGGGCAGCAGGGACAGCCCGCAGCTCTGCTCTTTGCCTGGGTGTCCTACGTGTACCTGAACGGAACGTTTGATAAAGGAGGGTTTGGCGCGGCA
The DNA here is from genome assembly GCA_013399095.1 of Psophia crepitans. Taxonomy (NCBI): domain Eukaryota; kingdom Metazoa; phylum Chordata; class Aves; order Gruiformes; family Psophiidae; genus Psophia; species Psophia crepitans. Next base: position 742,821 of record VWZZ01001617.1, on the reverse strand, counting down.
GCCCTCTTGGCGCTTCCCTGCTCGTGCCGGCAGGAAGGCTCAGCGGGTGGTTAGAGAGCTCCCGTTCTCCCTGTCGGCAGTTTCCTGGAAGTGCGGTGCTCCTCGGAAGCCTCGCACCGTTTGGGTGCTAACCCGGCTGGCTGTGGGTGCTGGGAGCACTCTGCTGAGCAGTTCTCCTGCTGCAGACCCCGTGCAGGGCAGAGCGTTTGCCTGTTGGGGTTCTGTGGGGTGTAGGGGGGAGCAGGGCGCCCCAGCAGAGGAACGGATCCTGCTCCTGGATTTCCTGAGCCGATGCCAGTGGGGAGGAGAGCTCTGCCCTGGCTCCCAGCGGAGTTGGGGGTGTGACAGGTTGGGAGGACGAGCTGCTGTCACCTCCCTGTTGGCATGTCTGTTTTTCCTCTCTTCATTCTAGACCAGTCTGCTTGATCATAAATGAGATCCCTTTTATGGCTACGTGGTTTTTACTTGTATCGACGTTCAGGTGAGTTGGACACCGGTAACATTATTTTAAAACCGTGTTCTCCCCTGATTCTGGTACTTATAAATGTATTCTTTTTCCTCTTCATTTTACATTCTTTGAAATATAACTCGGGAATGTGCACTCACTTACGCAGGCAATTCTATTTTAACAGCATGTTGCCTCTTCTCCTGAAAGACGGCCTGCTGCTGGCCTACACGGTGACGATGCTGGCGTTCCTGTCGGCCTGCGTGGCTTCCTTTTCCATATTTGAGAAGACTTCAGCAGAGGACCTCCAGCTAAAACCGTTCTCCCTCTCCCTGAAGGGATATGTTTCGTGGTTTAAGTCATTTCCAAAGATTGTCAGGAGTCTGGTAAGCAATTTTAATTCCTATAACTCTTACCTGCAGCTCATCATGGTACTGAAGTACTTGCATAAACCAGTTTTATGTCCATAAGTGTGCATAAAGCCCCGCACAGGGAAAGCCACACTGCCTCAGCGCAGAGGCGTGCTATAATTTTTTTCTGCGATGTCATCTATGTATAGATTGAAGAACAGAGAGCACCCAAGTAATGAAACCAACAGCTTGCTCGTTTAAGGCCTTAAATCACTATGAGCTAACGCATCGTTCCTTATCTTACAGTTTCTCCTTTCCGTAACCCTGATGGGCGTCCTGTCTCTGATGAGCGCTGCAGCGCACCCTCCCCAGAGGTTACCGGATTTATTCCCTGTATCGGTGTCCGTTATTTCTTGCTTACACTTTTTATTATTTTTGGTGTATTTTAATGTTGTTATACTCTGGGATTCTAAGAATAGTAGAAGTCAGAAGAAAATGAGTTAGTCAAAGACTAGACTGTGAAAGGACAGAGTACTGTCAGTGAATGGTGTCTGGTGTTGCAGGGAAACTGATGTACTACAATTCCTGTAACCCAATGAGAATCAGGAAACGCGTCGTGTATTTAACAACAAAATAATTAAAGATTTTCTGCTTTAAAGGAAAAGTATGGTGAAGAGCACTTGGAAATGTGATTTGGTGTGGTTTCTTTGGAAGTGTAATACTTTTGTTACCGTTTGTAAACCGAAATTACCTAATAAAGGACCAAATTTTGAATTTGTGCTAAAATACCCCGGCTGTACTAGCAAATCAGCAAACAGTTTCGTTAGCATCGAGGCGTTACTCAGCGTAAAAGCCAAGTAGTGCAGGGTAAGCAGAAATGTCCGGCTGGCAGCTCTTACACCGTTGTGCTGAATTGTGTAACGACACACACTGTGGCATGCAGCCATGTACCCCCTCCTTGCTCCATACAGCGTGCGTGGTCCCGCCAGGCTGTCGCTGGAGGCTGCGTCTCGGAGCGAGAGGCTCTGCGGATGCTGCAATCCCCACTTGGTTCGTCAGCGAACGGCGTAGGGAAGAAAACTCACCCTTCGGGCAGGGTTGTGCTTTTGTACGGTGTTATTTCCCCAGCTCCCCCTGCCTTCAGAACGCTGAAGGCCAGCGTAAGCCGGGGAGCCGCACTGAGGTTGGAAGCAGAGGCTGGGGCGTTTGGGAAGGGGAAGGTTCCCGCCTGCGCGGCGGGCTGGAACGCCTTTCCTCTGTCGCTGTGATCTGGTTTTAGTGCTAGTGCAGTCTTACAGCTCTCAACAACTGTTTCTAATGGGACTGAAAAGCCAAAACCTAATGGTTCTTCTGCAGGAATAGCTGAGGTACTGCAGTGGGCTTTTAAAAAAAAAATAAAAAAATAAAAAAAATCGGGGGGATCCCCCACCCCTTACTGCCCAGCAATTTGCAGACATAAACTGAACTAAACTCTGCAATTTCTCCCTCAGCACTGTACAGCCTCCGCTGCCAATAGATCAGAGAATACAAATTGATGGAATAATTATGTACATAACAAAGCTTGTCGTAAGAAGATAAATCATAAAGCAATCCCTGGTAGTATAGTTTAATTAGGAGTCAGCCCATCCTCTCCTCATTCTGCTCTGCCACTGTATGTATGTTTGGGTACATCCATGAAAAGCAAACGGGCCCTGCTTTAAAGGCCCCTGCCCTGCCCGCTCTGCGCTGTCACACACTGCACGGGCACTGACATCAGCGCGTGCTGGGGTGACCCTGCCGCACCGCTTGGGAGTGTGTGAACCGGCTGTCCTGGGAACCTCCCCTGTGTGAGTTATGAGCAGTGTGAACAAAGTGTCTGGGAGCTGAGTGCATTTATTCATTTTTCCAGCTTTATTTGATGTGGAAAAAGTAACCGCAGCCAACTTTATACCCGGGGTAGCCGAGGTGAAATAAAGGTGTGCTTGAACAGGAATCGTTACGGTACTGGCGGTGAGGACTGTTTGGTGGTTTACCGGCACTGCCACAGTTCGCTACAAAGCAACAAAAATATTTTCACAAGTATTTAGAATTTTTCTGAGGGTGTGCAGGCGAGAGCTCTGCCCACAGCGTGGCCTTTCTTTCCAGCAGCGTAGGCCGAGCGGCATTGGTGTGTATCGGGATGCATAAATGGGAACCTTTGTCTCCAGAGGCTGCGAAAGCGAAACGCCCAGCGCGGCGGGGAAAACACCACCAAAGGTTCAGGCAGAACCTCTGCTTCCAAACAGCACAGTCTGGGGGAAGGAAGCTGAAGGGCTTCAGGTTCTACCCAGCCTGTTCTCTTGTGGTCACCAGATCACCGTGGGGCAACCATCCCCCACATAAAAACAGCTGCTCAGAGTGTCCCTCCTGTCTTCGTCCTTGAGCTGGTTTCGGGGGAGAGGGAGTCACAGGAGGCTCCTGGTGTGGCCCTGGAAATGGTCTCCACGGACCCCGCTGCTCCTGAAAGGCACAGGCCTGATACGGGCAGGTCGAAGGAACAGGAACGGCCGCGGGAGCTGAGGCGTGCGGGAGGAGCTTCCTATGGACCTTTGTATTTCTCGAAAAACTGATTATCGGGTTTCAGGGTGTGAGGTAATGGCCACGGTGTAAGTTACTGCTGTAACTCACTGTCGTCCGGCATCACCTTTACTGTTGTTCTCATTACAACTTTAATTTTGCGCTCGTAAGACTCTGCAGAACAGCCTGAGCGAGACCGGCGTACAGTTCAGTCACAGGCTTTTCAGATCAATCCCTATTTAATTTCCAGCTGCAGAGGTTACAGTCAGGTTACACAAACTATCGCTGGCTCAGGCTCACCTTCCCTCGCCCTACAGAGCAATCGGCTGGTGAATCTACGTACAACGAGCCAACGGCACAGACAGTTTAAAGGAGGCTGGAGTAGAAGGTGAGCAGAGCAACCTACACACTTCCCCACAAACGATCCCTGACATCTTTCCAGTCCGGCTGCACGGGCGGTAAAGTGCAAAACCGTTTCTGATCAGTTAAAACCTCCCACAGCGGGGGTGCATTAACCACAACCACGTTTATCATTTCAGTTCCCAGGATTTTAGTTGGGGGGGGCAGGACGTTCAGTTGTGCGCAGTTAATGTCAAATCACGTCACTGCGCTGCGCTCTTCTATGTGAGAGTGGCGGCGCTGCGCAGCGATTCCAGCCTGTTCCCAAGGCTGGAGGGGTGGGGTTGGGGACAAGGCAAAAGGGAAGAAGCTGCTTTGTAACAGCTCTGCACAGACAGCAGTAACTACCGAAGCTAAAACGTTGCCCTGAACAGCAAACGCTATTACGGCCCAGAGTTTTAACACAGTGGGCTTGAAGCCGATACCTTGACACGGTGCTGGGGGAGCACCGTGGCAGGTGACAAATACGTCCCTAATGCAGCCACACACGGGGAAGGGCGCGGCTGTAAACAACTTAATGGTGTTCAGCGCTCAGAGCAATGCCTTCACACTAGAGCTTCCTCTAGATTTTCTGCCCAATCAGTGTTAAACCCCGCCCCATGATTTTTAGGCAGGCTGCGGCAAACCCAGGTGCCTGCACCTCTGTCAGGTTTGGCCAGATTTGGGGGGGGGAATTGATGCCCTGAGCGGGTGTGCGCACCCCGCACCCCACCCCGGCAGGAGGAACCAGTTCCCACTGGGGGCCTGGCAGCCAGCGGTCAGCTTTTCCCACCGTTTAACACAGTTTCTTCTCGCCCAGTTCTTGAGGGAGGGTGATACCGCCTTCAAAAAACCAAACCAACCAAGGCAGCTAATTCTATATTTGCAGTAAGACCATACAGGGGAAAAAAAAAAAAAATCTAGTTTGTCTTCTAGGCAGCAGCAAACCTCAATGAGCACGTTGTAGCCGCGCTTGCACAAACCACCCGCGATGTATTATTGACATTGAGATGATCTGGTTGTGCACATTGTTCAGTTTAAATAGATGCCAGAAATTTTATCGAGATGTGCACCTGCCTAGCGCGACGCGCGCTCCCGAACTGGTATTCGCTGGGCAGATAGGTTTACAGGCACTTCGTCGCTCCTTTTAAGTACAGTCAAGCAGATGTAGAACTTCGGGTTGATGCGGAATGCATTTTTCACATAATGCCTGTGCGGAGATAAGGAATGGCTAAAATAAATAGCAATTAGACAGCAGCATCATCATTCATGTGATCTCTTCAGAATTATGGCTGGCCTACGGCCAGTGTTGGCCTCGCCGCATGCAACGCACCCCCGCCCCCCGCATCCTGAGGCTATGCAGAGCAGCAGAGGGGTCTGCCTTGAGCTGCAGTAACGTTTCAGGGTGTTTTAAGGAGACGCTGTAGTTTTTGTCTGTAGAAAAAGTTGAGAATTAACTGCTGAACAATCATTCAGCTGTCACAACTATAGTTTTTAAACAATAAATAAAAGTGTTTGCAGCGTTGGTCACCCTTGGGAAGGGATGGAGAGAACCAGAAAAATGTGGAGTTTTTTCTGGGCAGAAGGTGCGACCCAGCATTCACTGATGAGACAATAATGCCCGTGGATGTGAACTAACAGCAGAGGCCTGAGGACTTGCTGAGCTCCCTTCAAACTGAAGCCCTGCTGTCAGCATGAGCTCAGGTCCAGCTCACAAGGCAGTGCAGGACTTTGCACCATCGAAAGGTCACTCTGCGCTCTGTAGGACCAGGCATGATGCTGAGTGGAGACCGTGAGCGGCCCAGCAGGGCGGAGCTCTGCTCTCCCGCACCGCTGCCATCCCTCCACCGCTCTGCCTTCGGAGGGGTAGTTGGGTTGGAAGGAGTACGGAGTGGAAAGACTCTCTGGCATAAGCAGCTAGTGTGGGTTAGGGTAACGTTAGCTTGTGAACAAGCTGGGCTGTAAAGCTTATTGGTTTTGCTACTAGGTTTCTTGTGATGACAAAATAACCTTCACCGAGAAGGAAAATGCGTGTGTCTGAGCTCGCCCCGCACCCACTCACACAGCGTGTAAAACCTGGGCAGCTACGGTTCCATATTCCTCAATTACAAGAATTAGAACACGTTAACTTTGCCTGGGAGAGCCGGTCTCACGCCGTGCAGGGAATTGATACAACCTGCAGATACTCCCAGGGTATCTTCAGAGGCTTTACGAAACATAGGAGCAACCGGTTTCCTCCTGCACAGTAATACAGGGGACAGAGAGTAGCGCAGTGGAGACGGGTGCAGGCCGCTGCTTTGCAGGATACAAGGCCGGCGAAGGGCCCTGCTGTCGGCAGGCAGCGTCAGGCAGCAGCAGGCAGCTGCAGGCAGCCTCCCCGCAGAAGCGCAGGGCAGCGGGCGAGGGGGCCTTTACAAAGGTATAACCCGGAGTGCGCAGATTTCCCCGCTCTGCTACACGTGTTACAGCTGAACGGCCGCTCCTGAGGGAACAGCCCGACAGAAACAGGGCGCGTGAGGAGAAACGCTGCCGGATGTGTCGGGGCGGGACGGGGTTTCTGAGAGCCTGTGCGTCAGTTTGCTTAACACACCAGCAACGAGACCTGCCACATGCAGAGCAACAACTGCTTCCCCATCAAGCTCTCGCTGTCTGGACTGCAAATCTACGTACTGCATCACCCTCCAAGTGTTTCAAATTCAAGCACCTGAGTCCTGATGGTGGTACTACCTGTACGTACGATGACACTACCTGTCCGTGGCAGTGGAGGGGCCACAGAGCAGGCTGAGGGGCGACTTACCTCAGTCAAGGAGCGACCGGAGGAAGGCGGAGCTGCTGGCAGTCTGAACGTGCCCTGTGGAGGAGGAAAAGCAGCTTTGGTGAGCAGAGCAATGGAGTTACTACGGAACGGTGAAAAGCCCCACACGCATGAGTTAGGTACCGCAGTGGTTAACACGGCCTCTTTTACTCGATACAGTTACTGTGCCTCAACAGTAGTTTAGGAGACTGTCTTAATTACCTGTGAGTGTATGCACATATGCCACCTCATTCCCGAGGATGACAAAGCAGAACGGAATGTGTTAGGAGCATTAGAAGCTGGTCCTTCTTTTTTTGCTATTAATAATACAAGAACGAACGAAAGTCCCACCGTATCAGTGGATTCAGCAGACTCCAACCAAGGACGGCATGAGAGGAACCACCGGCCCCTGGCTGCTCCGAGGGGATGGCAAAAAGGGACTCCTACTGTGAGCAAAGGGGCTGCACATAAACCTGGATGGAGAGAGGCACCAAAGCCACCAAAGACCTGGGGGGTGGCGGGGAAGACTCTTCGGGTTCCCAGGTCTCCTCACATGGCACGTTGTGATTTCCTGGGTGTCACACGCTTTCTGCCATGGCGTGACGCAGGAGACCCGCCTCTGGGTCTGACACGAGGTGCCAGTGACATTACCCGGAGCCAGGAATTCTGTCCTAAGCGCGCTCTAGGATTACTCTGTAAACAAGGCATCCAGTTCAACTTTGCCTCAGGTACAACTTTTCAGCCTTACACCTAATAACCACCGTTTGTTTACACAAATTATCATCCAAAAATACCACCAACCATTGCTTGAAAGAGGGAACCGCCCAGCTTTGTACTGCAACTAACAGCGAAAGACTGAGACTGAATTACAAGTTGCTGTTCTTTGTGCTAAATGCAACTTCCCCAGTCAGTCTCTGCGCGCCCTGTCATCACGGACTGCGGCATCCTGACATGCGGTACTTAAAGAACCCGACCTGCCAAAGCAACCGTGCCGGGATCCGCACCTCACTCTGAGAAGCTGCCCTAAAAAACGTCAGCTGCCCAGGTTCATATAAAACACAGTTAACTCGGCGTTCTTTCCGACTACGTGCCGTGAGAGCACGTTTTAACAAAACAGCCCTATTTGTAGTATATTTACACAGATGGCATTAAGATAGTAAAATAATATGATTTACGACTCGTGTATACCAAAAACTTAAAATGCTTGTTGTAGCACTTTAAGCTTTTTTTGTTTTATTTTAGTTTTTGTGGGTTTTTGGGGTTTTTTTGGTGTGTGAGCTAATGAAGATCATGAGTTGCTCTTCAAAAAACAACAAACAACAAAGCCCTAGGAACCCTTCTCTCTCTTGACATTTTTAGATGCAGAACTCCTCGTTAAACTACACAAAAGCAAAGAGAACCCGAGTAAAATCTTGTGGATGAAAATCTGTTTCGGCCCGAGGAGCTAGGAGAGGCAGGGTCTGTGGAGGCCACCAGAAAGACGCCCAGGCTGCAGGTGACTGCGGCACAAGCAGGAGCTGGCTGCGGGCCAGGCTGCCCTCGCTCCCTCCGCACCAGCTCACGGATATAGGGCTGCGCAGGGGAAGGCAGCAGCCCCAGCGTCACCAGAAGCCGCAGCCCCGCGCGGGTGGGTTGGTGGAAGCCTCGCGGCCCTTTGCCACAGGGTCCCTTGTCCTCGGCCTGCAAAAGCACGAAAAGGGCAGAATCTTCCCAAGTTTCTTTTCCCCTCCTACTTCCACTGCCGTTCTTCCCCAAGTTTGACTGCTCTAAAACATTTACAGATCTAAAAAGCAGAGAGAGAAAAAAAATGTTCACCTGTCAGGTGATATAAAACCAATCTTCTACTAAATGTGCCAGAATAATTTTTCTCCACCTCAACCACAGTTAAAACCTTCAGTCTATTCATTACTGTCTTTTTATAGTATTTTTATTTAATAAAACCTATTAAGACTACCATACAAATCTCTTTACTTATGCTTTTATCTTTTAACTGATCAATTTTTATATTGCTGACATCCCTTCTTCACCATTTGCTCATTTAAAAATTCATAGTATATGAGCTATGTCTCTGGAGAAAACGTCTATAAAATTTGTTACAGCTGGCAAATGTGTATGAGTCAGTGATAGCACATGACTAAATGCTTCACAGAAAATAAAATTTGTTTCTGTAGTAAGCAGAACTGTTTAAATGTTATTTATTTTTATGTTTCAAAGAAAATATATTGTGAAGTGCTGCATTGATTTAATACGCAACAATGTCTGTGTACACGCTGTACGAGGAAAATTTATGAAACCTTTGCACAACTCCTTTAATTGAATTTTCCAAATCTCTCACCACACACAAATAATCAATATCTTCTGCAGAGAAAACCAGTCAGAATTATTACAGTCTTTCTTTTCAATTTTGTTGTCATCAGCACATACAGAGCACCTGGATATTTGTAATGTCTGGATAGCAAGTTATTTACACCTCCTGAACATATAATTGCTACTAAGTGAGTCCAAACTAATGTTTCTTTTCTTTTTTACTTAAAATAATTATATTCATGGGAGAGAGCAGTATTTACTCTCATGTAGGAGTCGCTACATGTAGCTGTTGAAAGAACTACAATTCTTTTTAATTTTTCATTAAGCTTAATACTCTAAAGCCTAGATCCGCTAGAATTAAAAATGAATAGCTGTCGCGTCTGTAGAAAGGTACACAGGAAAATAGAGTTTAAACACAAGTGTGAAATTCATGAATAAATGTGGCTGACACCTAAATATAAAATGCAGGTTGACAGTTCTGTATGTATATGTCTGAGCCCTACAGTCGTATGTCTCATGTGCATTTCTGTATCTGCCACAGAAGTTAATAGCTTAATATTTCATCTACATAGCAGAGGATGCTAAATCATTGGAGAGGTTTGTAATTTGCCCCCTTCCTCCCACCCAAAAAGCTTATCGTGTCAGTGACCTCAGCCCCAGACACTGCTCAAATCTCGGGGTGTATTTTAAAATGTGAGCTCTTAAGGTACAATCCAACAGACCCAAAACCGCTGGGACAGGGTGCGGCCTTCGGCGGTCACACAGAAACCTTCACCTTGCAGTTGCAATCTTGCGGTAGATGAGATTACTCGCTTGTCCTCGGAAAATCACTGGCCTTGCAGATTTTGGGTACCAGGCACAGTGCGTTTCGTTACTTCTTCCGGACCGTAAAGGACTTTGCACGGTTACAGACTAAGGAGAAGACCCGCTGGCAGGGAACGGCAGCAGACGTGCTGTCACATTCAGCGTGAGCAACAGCAGCTCAGCCCGCACAGCACAGACCAGGGTACAGCCGCTCCTCAGCGAGCGCGCTGGGGCAGTCTCACAATTAGACCTGACGGTAGATGCAGGAGGGCAGAAGGACTCCTCAGGGTCTGCCTGGGGCATTCAAAGTAACTTAGGAGTAGACAAAGCAGGTGAGTTGCACCGACTCCTTCCGTGTGTGCAACCGCACACTCACGTGTTCACCACTGAAGCAGGCCTAATTCTGGTTTGCCGAGTGCAGTCCCATTTACACTCAGGTGTAACTTTGAACCAGAGCCGAGACTGACTTTTCCCCGTGTCTACTTGTCCAAAAGCCTTGCGAGCAGAAGTGCAGCCAGATCTTCCACACGGAAGTGCAGGTGAACAAGGCCGGGCTCCCTTCTGCACCACATGAACAAAGTTGTGGTTTCTTGACGGTCTCTTACTGATGACACAGAACGTAACACTCACGTCCGTGGGCCGGTTTCAGTTCCAAGGGATCATCTACCAGCTGGGAACGAGTGCAGCCCACCTGCACAGTCTCTCTTTAACCTGCCATTCACCTGTACCTCAGGGCCAGAGTCGTGTCCATCACCGTGACTGCTCCTCTAGAGGACACTCTGCAAAGTGCTGCCCAGCTGCAGACCCTGCTTTCACTTTTGGCCATGAGAAGCCTCCCGGCCCAAGGGTTCTCTGTCCTGTGGTGAAGGCAGGTATGGACTCCATACTGAGTTGCATTACAGGTCTACCCTGTGTAAGCATCTCTGGCCTACACGGCCTTGGGCATATTGGCTTTCTGGAACCGGGCTGACTGAACTGGAATACTCTAGACTGTATTTTCAGACCTCCAGAAAATATTAATTCTGAATTCAATTTCTGTCTTAGTTTCACAGTCTTCCTGAGCTGGCCAAGAGGGCGACTTGTATCTTGGCTGGATTCACAGGTGTGTAGGGGTTGGAAGGGCCCTCTGGAGATCATCTAGTCCAACGCCCCTGCTAGAGCAGGAACACCCAGAGCACCTTGCACAGGACTGCATTCAGACAGATCTTGAATATCTCCAGAGAAGGAGACTCCACAACCTCTCTGGGCAGCCTGTCCCAGGGCTCTGTCACCCTCACAGTAAAGAAGTTTTGTCTCATATGGAGATGGAACTTCCTGCGTTCCAGTTTGTGCCCGTTGCCCCTCATCCTGTCCCTGGGCACCACTGAAAAGAGTCTGCCCCCTTCCTCTAGACATCCACCCTTTAGATATTTGTAACTATTGATGAGGTCCCCTCTCAGTCTTCTCTTCTCCAGGCTAAACAGACCCAGGTCTCTCAGCCTTTCCCCATATGGAAGAGGTTCAAGTCCTCTAATTATCCTGGTAGCCCTTTGCTGGACTCTCTCCAGTAGTTCCCTGTCTGTCTTCAACTGGGGAGCCCAGAACTGGACACAATACTCCAACTGTTGCCTCACCAGGGCAGACTAGAAGGGGAGGAGAACTCCCTTGGCCTGCTGACCACGCTCTTCTTGATGCAGGGACTTCAATGAAAGCGTACAAATGATCATCATCTCTCTTCCAAACACTATGTAGGGACATTAACTCGGAGCAGACGTTTCCGATGTGTGGCAAAACCCCAAGCCTAGCATTTCGTGTTAAGAACTGAAGTAAGCAAATTACTTGCAAACACAGGCTCTAAATCTCCATTTAATAATAAACTATTTTTTAAAAAAGTCCTCCCACATCATCTTTGTTGCTTTTAGAGATGATGTACACCACAAAAGGGCTGCTGGAGAGATCCTGTCAAATTTTTGCTGGAAAGAAGCCTAGGATTTAAATGAAAGGACCTTGGTAGAACTAAGGAACTGCTGTTTGTGTCAGCACTAGCAGCTTTTTCCAAACAGATTAAAACCATGGAAGAACTGAACTTCAGAAAAGCCTCTCTCACAAATGCCTACAAGTCGGGCTTGCACAAACTGGAGCATGTGGTTCTTCCTCACAGCCAGCTCATGTACTGGTTCTCAAGAAAGAGGCCTGCAGATCCGCTAGATAAAAAAGCCTTTCCCAATACCTAAGTCCAACCCCTGCACCTATCCCATTGCTTCCCCAAAAAGTGAGTATTCGCTGTAAGCAAAGGCAGCCATGTGTTTGTTCCACTCGCACTCAAGGAACGGAAACACTGGAAACAAACTCAGTTTCTGAATAAATTCAGTTGTGCATTCATTCAGTTCACTTAACAAATTTCTGCTCAGCCATTCCATAAGCCTTACTTTTCCCAGAAAAGGTATAATGACATTTTTTCTCTGCAAGTGACTACACAGTTGGGCTGAGAAAAAACCCTAGTTTTTTTAGGTTAGGGTTTTTACGGTCAGAAAAATCCACAGATATATTCCTGAAAACATGTATCTGAAGTCTGATGCATTCACCTTTTCCCCAGAAGATCCCAAAGAAAGAGGAGGAAGAAGGATAGGTGGGAGACAGACACCCTAGTATGTCTAAAGGGTAACAAATGTATTCTACTTCATTTGAGAATGAGGTGGAAATATGTTGTAAACTTGATTTACCCCCACTCACGGCAGCCCACCCGCAGTCCAGACCCAAGCTATTTAGTTGCTTGTACAAAAAGACCCAAGACAAGGTCCGAACTCAAACTGACATGAATTGGGATAAACTGTGGAGTATTGTATTCCTGCCAGTTCATCTGTTTCGAGAAGAAACCCTGCTTACTAAGGAGGGGGTCTATATTTTGCAGTGTTTCTGAAATGGGATTTTATGTTTCACCATACATACACAGTCTCCAAAATATTGGATTGGCAAGTGGGAACTCAGTAGTACCTGGTCCCCAGCAAATCTCTCCAGCTTTGCTTTCATTAGTAATTTCAAGCGGCGTTAGAGGAAAATCCATCTAGTTAACCCTGATCTGTCTCCTGGAAAGCCACCACTACTGTTGCAAAGAGTGCGAGCTTCAGTCACTTGTATTAAAAACAGTATGAAAGTTAGGAATGTTTAGAACTATACTTAGTAGGGGTGATCATATTTGCCCATGGGCTTGGCAGGATGAACACCACCACAGAAAAGAAAGTACTTTTTATTACATTACAAGATACAGTCTGAAAATAGTTTTCCTCGACACTGCAAGTGTTTGATCTTCTATAACATTCTCTTGTTGCTTCTTACTTGGACAGCAGACAGAGTCACGGACATGATTTATGTCAGTGTTTTTCTTTTTGGGAAGCAAAGTATTAGTATAATTTGTAACAACCAGCTTAAGTAGCTTTCCTGTTTAGAATGTTATCTTCAGCCCCTGAAACTCTAAAGCTATTAAATCTTCCTTTAAAATATGCATATCGCAACCTACACATTTATTCTCAGCACACATAAAGCATGTTTTGGACGGCAACATACTGACTAGATTTCATCTCTTGGCAGCTGCTTTACAGTTTGCTTACATTCTATTAAAAAACATTTTGTTTACTGTAAATGGTAGTCATGGGCAAACAATGATGCCATTTTTTATGCTGGTCACACAAAATGATATACTGAGTTCTAAATAATGCTGCCCATTGAGCAAAGAATGTTTTGTATTAAGTTGTTTTAAGTAGAGGTTGTTTATGTAAAGTAAATAAATTTCATGCCTCACCATGTGATGATAATGTGACATTCCGTCTGTATCAAGCCACAGAACAGTCATAAGTTTGAAGTCTTGAGCATAACTAATTAAAAATAATTATGAAAAACCACATCCAAAACTAAAAGGCAGAGTAAGACATCTCCAAATGCTTTTCTTTCATGACCTACTTCTTCGCTTCTCCTATCACCCTATTTTCAAGACTGCGAAATTGCATTTATTCTTTATTAAAGCAAAATTGACATTGAAACTTCATCAAAATTGGTCAACTTAAACTCGTAATTCTATTTTCCATCCTACTTTCACAACATACCTCATTTCTCATCTAACAAGACTGGATATATCTTCAGCATGAGGGGCTAGTTTCTACAGCAAAGATGGAACCATAAATTTATATCCTGGTGACCATTAAGGTCACCCCATTGAGGGTGCTGAGGCCCTGGCACAGGGTGCCCTGAGAAGCTGTGGCTGCCCCTGCCTCCCTGGCAGTGCCCAAGGCCAGGCTGGATGGGGCTTTGGGCAGCCTGGGCTGGTGGGGGGTGTCCCTGCCCATGCAGGGGGTGGAAATAGATGGGTTTTGATGTTCCTTCCAACCCAAAGTGTTCTATGACTCTGTGGTTAAAAACCAGGGCACAAAGGAAGCAATGACTGTTTAAGCCTGCAATGGCCCGCGGTGTTCACCATTGTCAGTGCCAGACGGGCTGTGATCATGTGAACAGAAGGACATGGGGAGCTGTAAATCAGAAACAGCAGATTGCACAAATGAGCCACGTTCCTTAAGAAGTGATGTCACTCCTTTTCATTTTGTGGTAATCTGCTGGAGACAAGGAAACTTAAGTTTGATTAATTTTCTCTCCTTTAAGAGAATTCCCCACAACAGAAAAAATTTAGGCCTGTGGAAAAGCAGATACAACCGAAATCAATGGGGCTGCTTGTCATATGAAGCAGTCCTGCTGGTTGGGACAGCTGGCAGACAGTGCAGTAGAGATGCCATCACCAACTTTGATTCTAGTTTTGCTCTATTTTAAGATAGAAAGCATGAAGATAACAGAAATATCAAAATATCAGTGGTGAATATTTGTTGATTTTGCTGGGTGTGAGAGAGAAAAGGTAGATCTTGTGTGTGTCCCCCTGCCACCTTCCCAGCTAGACAAGGCCCTAAAGTGGCTATGTGGGCCACACTATATTAAATACCACCAACTTCAAATATTTTCACAGCACTAGTTATGAAGAAACCTAATAGTTAGGATTTCACAGTCCCCTGGAGTGTGCTAAATACCTCACAATACATCTAAGGTGAAAAAGGTTTTGCTGCAAAGACTGCGTGCTGCTTGGCTTATACACTGAAAAGGCAGGGGGAGGGAGGAGAGTGAGGAAGGAGGAGGATAACTAGTATACATAAAAGGTACGTAAACCCTTTAGGACCTGACTGCACTTATTTCTAGACCATACCTTAAGTGCAAGGCCATTAATGATTTTTTTTTCTCCTTTCACATCTGAGTAGTGGAAAAGGTTTCAGAAGAAACATGTTTGAATTTGACTATCACCATTTTCACATATTAAAGGTTACTCAACTTGTTTCAAGTGGAAAGAATGGAGAAGGCATCAGCTAAAAGGAATCACAGAAATATTTGTTTCACAGGAGTTACAAAAAGTTTCTTACCTCGGGCAGGAAGTTTTCCATGGTTTCTTTTCAACATCTGCAGTTCTTCTGCTTGACTCACTAGTAAAATAAATCAATCTGAAATCAATAAATGTTGCCACAGAGATTTGGAAGAAAATAATACCTATGCTGCCTTTTTCACTTTCAAAGCGTTTGCACTTTCCTTCAAGCGATGACAACGCCTCACCTCCTTATCTATGCATTGTGCCCCAAAAAATTAAGAAAACATTTTCAAAATGACCCAGATTTGGAGAAGTTGTGCTTACAAGCCTCACACCACATTTTGTTCCCATTTTTGTCTTGCAGTGCTGCCAGGTGCTTTGTTCCCCATTCAGAGATGGGGCAAAAAAATTATTCTTTCCCATTTTGAAAGCAACATGAAACTAACAGAAAGAGTGGACCTAACAGAAAGTGTCGACAATAGGTCTGACATCCCATTTGCAACCTTCTCAGGGATATGCAGTCTTACTGCCCTATCCACAGTAAACACAGTAATGTAAACACAGCCTATTCTCAGAAAACGTCATTTTGTATAAGAAAGCACCTGGTTATATGCATTACAGTGGGAACTAGCACAGCACATGCAAAAAGAAAACCCAATGAGCATTGGAATAAAAGTCAGGAAAGAAATGGTAATTTAAACAACAGTAGCTGCTGGAAATACATGGTACATAAATTCCACCGCTGGGGCACATGCACCTAATGCAGGAGAAGAGTCACAGCTCTCTTTGGTAAGAAAAATTCTCTAGCACCTGCGGCTTTACTGTCTGCCTGTTTCCAACTGTGAACAGAGTAGCAGTCCCAGGTTTTGCTCTCCTACAGCTCGTTCCAGTGTTTTCACACTGCAGAAAACAGAGCAACCAGGCAGGTTGCAGAATAATGTATACTGGCAAAACACCACACTTGCTGCAGGTTCAAAATGTGTTTTATCTGTGCGTGCTTCTCAAAGGCTGGAGACAGGGACTACATATATGTATATATTAGCCATATTTCCTGGTCAGCTGGAAACTTAGCAGAGGTTGGTGTGAGAAGTCTGACAAGCACAATGTTATATACACAAGTAGTGATAGGTAAATGCAGTCTTAAACACACCCCTGTACCACAAACAGGTCATGTGGGTAAAGATAAATGGTGCTGCTATTGTGAAAACAAATGAACTGTTCCGAGGCATAAAGACTGGGGCCTCTTGGGTGCCTACAGCTGCTTTTCACCACTTTTAACTCTTAAAGGAATGAGCTGGTAAGGCACATCTTTATTTCTTCTCCCTGAAAGCCAACAGGTTTTGTTTTTTTTTTCCCCTGTAATTATCCATAATGCAAGGTTTGGGGTTTTTTTTTATTAGAATATTTCCCCTATCACAAACTCCCCTGGGGACTGACCTGCTGGAGAGCAGCGTAGGGGAAAGGGACCTGGGGGTCCTGGTGGACAGGGGGATGACCATGAGCCAGCAATGTGCCCTGGTGGCCAGGAAGGCCAATGGCATCCTGGGGTGCATTAGAAGGGCTGTGGTCAGTAGGTCGAGGGAGGTGCTCCTCCCCATCTAGTCTGCCTTGGCGAGGCCGCATCTGGAGTATTGCGTCCAGTTCTGGGCTCCTCAGCTCAAGAAGGACAGGGAACTGCTAGAGAGAGTCCAGTGCAGAGCCACTAAGATGATCAAGGGAGTGGAACATCTCCCTTCTGAGGAAAGGCTGAGGGAGCTGGGTCTCTTTAGCTTGGAGAAGAGAAGGCTGAGGGGTGACCTCATCAATGTTTATAAATATGTTAAGGGTGAGTGTCGGGAAGATGGAGCCAGGCTCTTCTCGG
>VWZZ01001617.1:625672-725800 GCA_013399095.1 Psophia crepitans | reverse complement strand
ATTTCTTCTCGGAAAGGGTGGTCGGGCATTGGAACAGGTTGCCCAGGGAGGTGGTGGAGTCACCGTCCCTGCGGGTAATTTAAGGAAAGGTTAGACGCAGTACTGAAGGACATGGTTTAGTGGGGAATAGGTGGGGGGGTCGGTTGGACTGGATGATGATCCTTGAGGTCTCTTCCAACCTTAATGATTCTATTCTATTCTATTCTATAGGAGGTTCCAGGTTAATATAAGGAAAAACTTTTTCACTGTGAGAGTGACAGAGCACTGGAACAGGCTGCCCAGAGATGTTGTGGAGTCTCCTTCTCTGAAGACATTCAAATCCCGACCGGACACGTTCCTGTGTGATGTGCTCTAGGTGCTCCTGCCTTGGCAAGGGCGTTGGACTAGATGATCTTTCGAGGTCCCTTCCAACCTCTACGATTCTGTGATTCTAGTGGCAGAGGCACTTGGGAAGAGGAGTGTGAATGCACTTCTCCCTGCTGAGGATTTGCATGTCCCAAGAACCTCCAACTTGGAGTAAGGATAAAAAGCTTCCTAAAAACGGACACATAAAAATTAAAATCTTTGGCTTTCTGGGTTCCTTTGGAAAAGAATTACAGATGTGCCATTTGTGAAGTGCCCTTATCCCAACACAATAAGCATTTGGTATGTCTATCATTTACAGAGACATGAATAGCATTTTTTAAAGCCTGGAAACCTATATTCAGCCTAATCCTCCTTAACAGGCAAACAAACAAAACAACTTCCTTGCAAAACATAAGAAAGGCAATGCAATCAAAGTGCCAACGTTTATCCTAATCACTAGCTAACTATCCACTAAGTATCTAATTATTTACATAAGAAAAGGTGTTGCTCTTGCAAGTTTTTCCTCCCCCTCTGTGACCGGGAGTTAGCAGAGTGGGCTGTTGGGGTTGCCTTTCTTTTATGTCGCTGGTGGGATGCACACGGACATTTAAGGTGCGTTTGTCTTGACCAGAACTCACAGGTCAGAAGCCTGGGGTATAACAGTCCATTATAACACAGAGTGGGGTACAACGCCAGGAAACGTTTGGAGTGATGATTGCTAAATTGTTATAAAGGGGATAAATGTTACTGAAAATCCTCCTTACTTAGCACTTGGCTTTTCTGCAGTTCGGCACTCAAGATGCAAGACAAGTCTGAGACACCAATAATATTCTCAAGCTCTCTACTGCCCTCTAAAGCCTGGAAAAAAAACACAAAACACCATGATTCAAGACACTGTTAAATCTCACTCCCAAATCACCTACTTAGACGTCTGTAACTTATTAAAAACATCTGAAAGAAAGAACTTCTGGAAGTTTTTCATAAGCTATAAATGGTGCATGAGCCTGCACCTGACAAAAGTCAACGGGAGTAAAAAGTTTAAGGGTGTACGAATTTAGGCTACTTCTGAAAACGGCATTCAGGTGCCTTTTAAAGTGTTACTTAAAAATCTCCTGTTGTTTTCGCTTCATTTGTAAGTCTTGAGCAGTTTAAACAGATTAACACTTGATCTCCAGAAAAGCAATCTTGGCACATGTACAAGCTTGCTAGAATATGTTAGTAAAATGGAAATCTAGAAGCATTTAAATTTCTATTGACCACACTCCTCAGCATTTCATGGTAGACCTAAAACCATACACTATCAATCTCAGGAGAAATATAAAGGATTTTTCAATAGGGTTTTCTAAATAAACATTTTAATTAAAATATTTTAAATTAGTATCAATCTTTTTTTTTCTAAATAAGACACTGTCAGACCACATATGCAAGCAAAAGAAATCAATACAATACTTTGACTACACTGAATTATTTCTCAGATATTGATATACAGCAATGAACCTTGTGTGAAATTTATTCAGGAAACAAAATGTGAATAAAACAGAAGAGTGATTTGCATTTTAGCATGTATTAAACAGTCTATTAAATGATGATACATTAGTGGTAAATTAAATAGTACAATCACTTCAACACAAAGGGATATTTAATCTTCAAGGACATAAAAATCTATACGGTAATAATTCATACTTCAAATTATGAGTAATAGTTGATAACTACTTCATATGCTTTTATTCATGTGCAAAATGAGGGGTGATGCAAATTAAAAATGGTGTACTTGGAAAAGCAACTCCTCTAGTTTAAAAAAAAACCCCAAACTTCTAAGTTCTGGTGTTTGGGGTTTTTTCATTTTCTGGATTTCCAAGTCAAACCTGCCTAGTTTCAAGAATTTTATTTGCTTCCCTATTTCTTAAAACTCAAATGTTGCATATAGATTTTAATTTTTGTGTCAAATTTTTATATTAAAAGTAGATTAAAAAAATAAATCAATGTAAACCAAACCTGTAGGCTTGTCAGATTTTCTCTTATTTTCAGAATTCTAACCAATGATCTTTTCACTTTGGACTGCAATTCTATGAACCTGCATAAAAAGTTAAAATAAACCAATTTCGATTAGCCACATCACTACTTGCTGAAAATCAGTGTTTACAATGTTTCCCGGAGTACCTTGGCCTTGTAATCAATATGGATCTAGATAAGCTGTGAACAGATGGGCTGTGCAACCTGACTGTGTCATACAACACCAAATATAACTTGCCTATGGTTAGGATTTGTAAGAGAACTGGCAAAAAAAAAATATTAAAAAATATCCTAATTTTAAGGACAGGAACTCAGGTTCAGCAATATTAGAGAATTTTCTTATGGTCATGCAGGGAGACAACAGCAAAACCAGGAATTCGACTCATTTGTTCCTAAGAGCAGGATTTCAATCAAGAGGATGAGCTCCCCAAACCGTATGATACCTCTTGGAGCCATTGGAAACATGAGAAGTTAAAACTGAGCTCAACAGGGACAACATCGCGTGATGTTATTTCTTCAGCTTTGTTGTACTACCTCCCCTTTTAAGCCACAAATATATTTTACTACCAGTGCAAAGATGGTCAGCTTTCACAGTTCAATGGGTTTTGCAATAAAAATTAAAACAATATACAATCAGAGTAGATCTAAATGGCAGACTTTAATGCATGATTAAGGATTTGCACTGAATATGTCTTGAAAAAATTCCTGCAATGAATGTTTAGGCTATTTCCTCTTTGAACCATTTAAACATGCAAATCAAATGGAGACAACATGGAATAATCCATTTACTGCTTCTTCACACAGAAGGGAGAATCACCCTTACAAGAAAGGCCAAATTTAGAAACAGAACTACAGTATGAGAAAACTTTATCGCTGTTGTATTGCAACAAGGAAACAGAAGGCTATGCAGAAAAAAAAATGCTAATGTCAGTGTATTGTACAGTATATTTTCCACCTGTAAAAATAAAGTGTATGGAAGTTCACATAAATATTAGTGTGTAGGTGTTAGTTTATAAATGTGTTTTATTGGCATGTCACTAACTGCTAGTCTTCTGTAAATCTTGCAGTTTTAAAAAATATACTGAATTATTGAATGCAAAGATTTACATGTCAATGAAGACTATGATCACTCAAATTGTTCTGCGTTTCAAGGTTACCATCACTAAGAAATGAGCCCACATGTGTGGACCAAGGGATTTACTGAACCACAAAGAAACCAATTAACCCTGTTTACAGCTTCCCTCTGGTATAACCGTAAGATTATATTTTTTACCATCTAACATGCCATCCAAACAATTCCTCCATCACTTAGAAGATACTTACTGTCCCACCTTGTCAAGCTAATGGTCAGGGAAAACATCCATTACAAGAACAAACCCCAACAAACACACTGAAAGTTCAAGTGCAATAATCAAAAAGAAGAGCTACAACTCTGAACATAAGAAACATAGTATTTAGTTGAATAAATGTCACAGATATTATTTGTGAGTAAAAAAGAAATGCATGCATAAAAAATCCAGTCCCAAGGGAATTTCCATCTGGGATACTAGATACAACTGTGATACAAATATTTAATATATACAAAAGAATACAGAGGAAAAGTATATGTAAGCATATGATGAAACAAACCCACTCAAGTACAAAAGCCCACCTCTTTAATGTCTGTTAACTAGCCTGCATGAATATTGCATTGGCATGGTGATACTTCTTATGGTAACACAAGCTGCAGCAGAGCAGCTGCGCTCTGCCTTCAGTACCAACAGGATTTCCAGGATGACCGGTTGTCAGAAGCAGAAACACAAGAGAAGCACAAAGAAGCTGGCCCACAAAGGAATAGGTGGGCAACGGAGGTTTGCATGAGGTGGAGAGGTGAGCGCTTAGTGACAAACTAGGATAACAGGAAACGCACCTCAGATTTTGGACAGAAATTGTGCCGGACCTACAGGCAGGAGAATTTACATAACAATTTGAATTGGATGCACAGGCACTGGGCCTGATTGAAATACAGCAAAGTGACATTACACAGAATGAAAACAAAAATGTAGAGGAGAGAAGAAGAGATGTGGTACAGCCATGTTGATGCTGAGCTGTGAATTTGACTTTCTCGGAGGGATGTCAAAGATTTATGTCAAGATTCCACCAGAGGACAAGTCAAAGCATCAACTAGAAAGGCAGAACAACACAACAGGATAGTAAGTTTTCAAGAACAGTAACGTAGACAGTGTTGAAGAAGAATGAGGATAAAGAATTTTTTTTTTTAATTTTGCTAATAAGAGATCACAAGAGTCTCTGGTGAATGCGATTTCAGTCGAGCAAAAAGGATGGAAATGGATGGGGGGCTATCTAGGATAATATTGTATGAGCAACAAGAAGTATGAACATGCTCATTGAGGAAGGAAACTTTAAGCTTTAATCCAGCTAAAAATCTGAAACTCAAAGTAGTTTTACTGAGCATATTCAACTCCCATATTAAAAAACCTTATAACTTCCAGGATTTCTGATTTGGGTAAATTCCCACAGAGATGAAAAGTATCCCTGACACAATCCAACTTACAGAGATTCATAGCTTTTCACTTTTTCAACAAGTTCTATCACAGATGAAATAAGTATTTCCTTTGTCTAACTCTTAGGGATGGATGTGCTTGTTTTAACTGAAATACATCATACTTTAGCTTGACACCTCCCTGTTGGCACAGAAAATTTCATTTCACTTTTCGGCTGCGATTTGGCAACATTGTAAGCAATTAAATATATTTTTCATAACAGAAAAGATCAAGCAAGACTAAGAACATGAGACACTTGCAGCCTTATTTGTAAAACATTTTATTACCTCTTCTTCCTCACATGTATCAAGTTTAGGAAAGCAGTTTATCAGATACTTCACCTGTAACATTTATTTAAGTGTTTTACTAACTGTGAACTGCCCGAAGTCCGTTAATGTCAGGAAGCTTATAGCCCAACGTAAGATTGTGGCAGAAAATACAAGAATTTTAGAAGATATTGCAAAGCAATCATGAAGTTTCACCATGACCATCTGTGGTTAGTTTTTAATCAAAAAGTGTCTCTGCATTACCGGCCCTGTAATAAAGTAAAGAACGTACACTTTCAGAAGAGTCTGGAAAGGTAAAATATACCTTCTTTTTGGTAGTTTAATTACAATATCTCATTGTGTAGTACAATGAGTGTGACTCCTGTAATTGGCAGTGTCATACGCCCCACACTAGCAGTGAAAGACAGAATGCGCTGGACAGTTGTATTGCAAACCCTGTGTTAATCTACACCGAACTGTAAACCTGCCATTCAGTGCCTCTGAATATCCAATCCTGCGGAATTACAAGGATTAAAATTAATCACTATTCATTTAATTCTGTATGAAATATTAACCTTTCGTAAGTAAAAATCACAGCACTGCACCCACAATGCACTTACGCATCCTTCTCTGTTTGAGGCTGCCCTCTGCTGGATAATCTGCTTTCTGAATCGTTCTGCTCAGCTCCATTGCCTAGGGGGTTCATGAGAAAGAAACAATAAAGGTGAAAATAAGATATGGAGTATTTGAAGCACATGAAAAAAGTGTCAGTAAGAACTTTGACTGCTCAATGATCTTTCAGGAAAAAAACCCCACCAAAACTCACTCAGGAAGCAAGGACAGACTCCCTGCAATGAAACATTAAATTCACTGTAATTTATCCTCTCATCAAGTCCCATCATATTTATACTTGTGGAAACCCAAGGATTACAGTATTAATAACTGGACGTTAGTATAATTCTGACACATAGTTACTGTGTTCTACCGAAAAGCTTTTTATCCTATTAAGTGCCAAAATACTGCATATTAGCACAGAGCATTACGATGAAAACACTGTAACGACTGAGCAATGAAACCTCCATTTTCCTCTAATAAAAAGCGCCTGGTCCCCAACTCCATCTTGTAAACAAGTACAAAGAGACACTGCAAATTACTTCCAAAGGCTCTGACATGCTATATTGACAATATAATATTCTAGCTCGTCATACGAAGGGGCATGATAAATCATACGCCAGTTGCCATTATTCTGCATGGCGAGTCCTATTTCTGCCTTTCAGTGCGCTGATATTTTGAGCAGTTGCATGGTTCTGTGAGGAAACAGGAATAGCGTATCACCACAAAAGTCCATTCCGAGGGATTTGTGAATAAAACCTAGGCTCACACGTGGTGTTGGCAAACGGGTGAACTTTCTGTCACTGTAAGTTGGGCATTCTTAAATGGCCAGATTCCAAGATAAGTGTCCAACACAGACTGCTCTCCCAGAGGAGGTGGACACGGGGATGTTTTCAGTGATGTTGAGATTAAGAAGTTTTAAGGATTTAAGGAAGAAGGACTTAGTGCTGCACTAAAATAACATCTTTGGCTCACTGGCTGCTACCTACTTGAGATTGTTCAACAGCCAAAGCCTCATTATGTATATTATTATGTATAACAACACACTTCTGATCATAAAGTTCTTTCTGAATTGACAGCTATTTAGACACCTTATCACAACCTACACAATTCAGACAGAAATCATATTAGAACAGAAACAGATTAAAATTTTATCTTGTGTATCGACTACCATTGTTTTTAAAGTCAATACATTAGCTTGTCAATTCTGCTTCAATTCAATTAATTGTCAATTCAATCAGTAGGGTGAGGTTCTAGCAGAAAAACGTACTGCATCCCTCCTAATTAATACTTAAAACCCAGGATATAGTGTCGCATTTGATAGGATCCCACAGTACAACAGTCCCTGGTGAATCTACTGGAACTAGTGTGGCCACAAGTGTTCATGGTACTGTGCTCCACACAATCTGTATGGTCACCTTTCAACATTTTAAGTGTGGTATCTGTCTAGGTTCCAGCAATAGTCACATCTGAAAAGTAGAAATGATTTCTATTGAGTTGTGGCTGAAGTGGAAGACATCATATAATGTGGAGGTTTTCTAACTCCCACCGTAAGAATTTGGGTCTGATACTCATTAAAGGCAGAACGATGGAGGTGTAGGCATGCATGTGAAGGGGGAGAGGCATAATCATGCATTCATTCTTTCTTTCTGATAACAGTTTTCCCCTTAAACAATGAGATCACTAGTGCATTTGACAGTTAGTGACTTAACAATTTGAATTGCACACCAGTAATTCAGCTTTAGAGCTCACTGTACTTGCAGCCAATCAGACTATACTCATCTATCCAAAACCCAAGAAAGATCTTCTTTTCCATTACCATAGAAGTTCACAAAGTGTTTTAAATTATTTCTTATCTACCTGTAACTGTGGGATAAAAACTGTGAGACAGAAGCTATGGAATAATTAGTTTGTAACCAAGGTAATAGGGAACGGTAGATGAGATAATAGGTGGTGAAGCTAACTGACCATGGCAATGTACAACGCTGCTATGTTCCTTGTACAGTCCCCACCTAACCGAACAATAGGTCTGGAGATATTAATCTTATGAAGTAGGTCATTTTGGACAAGTGCATCCACATTACGGGACAACAGTGATGTTGTGCATGTTCACAAGGAGAGGGTCACCTAGCAGACATTGATGTGCAACCACTGACGACCATCAGAGACCCCCTGAGGACCACCAGCTCAAATAACTGACCATGTGTGATGGGGAGGAGAATATGCAAATTAATCCCAAGAAACTATTATCATAGGATTGCCTTTTCCAGGAAATATGATGAATGTGTATATTTTGGTCCTATACAACCTGTGTGTTGGTAATGACCTGGCATGCACGTTGGGTAGAGCTATCCCCCATGCATCCAGCGCTGCAATAAAGAATGCCTGCCTTGTAACACTGCATTGGTGTTACGAGGGTTATTCCCGGGTTTCGGTGACATACCATCCCTCAGCAGACGCACACATGTTCTTAACAAATGCTTCACACTGAACAGCTGCTATTGTAAAGTGAAATTCACCTTTACGTGAAAGATTTGGAAGAAACTACAACAGTCTTTATCCTGGCCTTAACAAAAACATTGATCCTAGAACAGATCCTCTGGAATAAGGTGCTTTTCACGTTTCACTGTCATACATCTCCTTTCTAACATCAGACTAAAAAAGAGAGGCTACACTAAGCATGAAACACTTTGATTTCTTCTGGTTAGATCTAAATTATTACACACAAGTATCAGCACTCAAGGATAGATTAACTTTTAATTTTAATATTGTGTAAAACACTTAGAAATACGTCAGAATGACAAGATGCTATAAAAGTTTAAGCTGTTCTGCTACAGTAGCTTAATGTTAAGACACCAAAAGATTTCATTTTAAATCTAAGCACTAGTAGAACTTGCACTTAAATCAGTCATCAATTAGCAAACAGATACTACTTTTAGGCCAGTACTATGGAATGACAGAACCCTGGATTGATAAATAAATAAAATTTAGCCAAATAAATTTTAGTAACCAACAATGATGAGAAACTAGTGAAGATTTAGTATTCTGTTATTTCAGAAATCTATGTCATTAATGTCACTATTCATCATGAGATTTTGGATAGTTAGGCAATATATGAAATACTAGGCAGCCCAGTAGGACATACATAGGATGACATCACAAAGACACACTATCTTATAATTGGGTTGGTTCATCTCTTCTCCTAAAATAAATGCTACCTTTGAACAATCTTAGCATGCTGTAGGTATTTAGTCTTCTTTGAGGTACTCCTCCACACTGTTACTCAAAAGAAAATCATGTTCACAAGACAAGTAATTTCCATCTGTCTCCTGAGTGAGATAGATGCATACTACTTTGTGTACTTCACACAATGCAAAATAAGTTTCCATAGCTAATGGCATTAATTTTGTAATAATTTTCATTCTGTTGTTTTCTTGCATATTGGTCACAGAAAAATAGAACTATCCCCCCTACAGGTGATATTTAATAGATAATCTATCAAAACACTACAACACTGAAAATAAAAGTGTCTTTTCAGAAGGAGAAAAGAAATTGTGGGTTTAAAAGGACAACCTGAAACCTGTGATATAAGAGGAACTCTTATATACAACCATCTTGTAGCTATATGAACGCAGGAAAAAAAAGATGACTAGTACTACATTAGTGAATAATTATCCATCTAAATGTCAGCTATGATCACGTGATCAGTCTTTTTATAGGCAAAAAGAATGTTCCCCTATGTCCATAGTTAATATCGATATGGAAATACAGTACATGTTCACCTTTCCCACTGACATCCTAATATACAGGCACTTTCATACAAGACATTTTGCCCCCTTTTTTCTTTCACCTAAGAGCTAAGGCATGTAATGCAACTGCTGAGATGCTGACAAAGTTTTAAACGTTTGTGTACTATCATGTGTTGTGTCACCAAAAAGGCATTGACTAAAACTAAAGGGGTCATTAAAGCAAGTAATTACAAACATGGAGGGATATTCAAGAGAAGGTACCCAAAGAACCATTGCATTTTTAATCTGGTATTTGACTGCTCTCATTATATACAATTTTAAAAGCTTTTTGCAAAGGTTAAGTGAAGTGTAGGTGGATATCCAGCCAGGCTGAGGTATAGTTTCATAATCTGCAGACAGCTACAAAATTAAAATCTGCATTTATATATAAAAAAGTAGGTTTGCGTTTTTTTTTTCCAGAACTGCTTTTGCGATGTGGCAACACTAGGAGAAAGCTTACTGCTCCCAGTGCCTCAGACTGTAGTGACTGGGGACATAGGCTGTTCTCATTCAATTCTTCCCTCAGGATACAGACAATCTTAATTCAGTGATTATCAGTGGCTACATATAACATGCAGTCACTTTGTTTGAATCTGAATACTTACTGCTCCATTCTGGGTGAGAATGTAGGATGCCACATCATGACAAAACAATTAATTGTAGTAGGGTATGAGCTGACCTTTCCACGACAGGACAGATGCCAGTACAGGCGTGCCAACTGATTGCGCTAACAGCAGCCATATCTCTGAGCAGCTATTGGCAACGCTTCTCATTTGGAAGGTTTCTTTGTACAGGATGAAAGGATTCAGGGAAATAAAGAAACAACACATAGGCTCTTAATTTCATCCAGGAAGCACCATCAAATCCTGAGACTGGTATCAGAGTTAATATATGCAAACACAAAATTTCCTTCTTACTGATGAAACCAGAGACTGCCATAGAAATCTGACCTGGGAATACTTTGAAAATACCTTTCTCTCCATAGAAAAATAGACAAATTTACATGTCAAAGACATAAGTTCCCTAACTAAGTCAGAATGCTGCTCACTGGAAGAGTTACTTTTCATAGTAAGAAGAAAGGTGGAAAAGAGTGGAGTTAGATTGCTATCTAACTTGGTTTGAACTCCAAGGAGAAAATTCAACACATAGCCAGGGATATCTGTGGGAATACTTAAGACAATGCTTTAAGCAACTTTGTTGAAGAGGAAAATAATCCTAAAGAGAAACTGTTTATAGTCTTTTAAGAATGCAAGGGTCAACACTTTAAAGGGCTGATTAAATGTCACTTAATATTTATGGATGTGAAGTAAGTGGCAATGTGGAGATACCCACCATGCCAAATAATCACCTGCTTAAGCATCAGGAAGAAGCCATTAGTTTTGAGAGGAGGAATTGTCCACAAGACAGGGTAGGCACTGTGGCAAAGATCCTTACTTTCTGCCAGACAGAGGTTTACTTCCTCCATCCCAAACCAGGATGTACATAAACCTGGCCTTTCGTTGCAAATCTCAACATAGTTCTCAAAAGGCCACAAAATTAAACACACATCGACTATATATATCTTAAATTTTGTGAAGGTAAGGGTGTTCTAAAATACAGGTCCTTTCAAGATACCAGGTTTGCACAACTAGTTGAGACATGCTATCACTCACTGAAAGAAGGGGGAGAAATGAGTCTAATTCTTCCTTCAAAGGCTTCTTGGAATGTCAATAGTTGAAACAATCATTTTTGTACTAGTGCCAGGGGCACATGCCCAATCCAAAAGCACAGCACTGATGGAGAAGAGCAGCTATTCTGAGGAGAACTGGAACCAGCAGAGAACTTTGTAGGAAAGTTGTGAATCTTCCAAATGGCAGTGAGGGCTCATGAAAAACTCAACTGTGTTAAAATTGTTTGACAAACAGGTAACGAGGACACAAAATGAGGTCATAATGAAGACTGGCAGCAGAATAAAGAATGAGGATATAGATGCTTCTGGTCAGTTTCCTAGCATGACTACTAATAAGAAAAAACAAAACCAAACACTTGCAGGCAGGTCTGTAACTATGCATAGCTATCCTGCCACCAAAACACCCGATACGTGTATGCTTCCTCAAGTACTCTGCTATTTTTAACAAGAAAAGGGATGTTATGCTCACAGACTGCAGTATTTTCAGCTTGAAGTCTTTCAGTAATTTTCATTTGTAGTTCAGCCAGTTTTGAGAGAATCCCAAAATTTCATGATCACGTTCCTTTAAAGCAAAAAAAATTCCCTTTTTTCCTGGAGGAAAAATCCACTTTTGCAGATCCATAATGACAGCATATGGTGTAATAGCTAGTGCAAAAATCTGCAGACATCTAGATAAATTTCAATCAGTGGTTATTCTATCCTGCTCAGAATATTTCTACTCATCGTAATTCATGAATGTTAGTGAGGCCTCAATTACTGCACATAAATTCCAAAATATATGGGGCATAAAAAGCTCTTTAACCCAACAAAAAGGCATAACAAGAACTGACGGCTGAAAATTAAAGCCAGACAAATTCAAAATCAGACAGGAGATTTTTTTTAAATAGCAAAGGTAATTGAACAAAGAACTTGCTAACAAGAAAAGTGATGGATTTTTAGATTTTTATTATTATTTTTAAAATAATTTGAAGTCTTCGAATCAATACTTAACCATCTTTCTAGGAGTTGTACTGCAAGGAAACAAAAGATACAGGGCTCTATATGGGAAAGATGGCAAGGAAGTCTCTTTGTATTAGTTTTTTTTTAATACAAAAAGTCACACCAGGTGAACTAATGCTTGCTTAACAATTAAAAAGACCACAACCTATATAGCCATAAAAGCAGGCTAAGTCTACTGAAAATATACTTCTTGAGCAGTCATAATTTGTCTGCATCAAAACCCGTGACTGTGTAACTAAGCGGACATATATCCTAAAGTGAACTGGAAATAATGTAATTATAAAAAGGTGTATTTTCTGGGAGCAAATGACATTCCGTGTTACATTAGATTAATTAAAAATTGCCTTGAACTGCCTTACTATGAAAAACAAGAATAAAAAATGACATAAAAGAATGCAAAGCAGAAGAGTTAAACTAACTCTTAGAAAGAGTTAGACTTAGAAAGAAAGCAAACAAAGGACATTGGTAGCATAAACACACCTAATCAGTGGAATTAATGGAATTATTGACAAAAATGCCAGTGCGGGTGTTGTTTTTTTTTTCTGAGCCAAAGTCAAACATTTTTAATATTAGTCAGCAGCAAAACTTGTTTCATGAACACCCCCAAGACTTACGCTGAAAAGATTGAAGCTTTGAAAAATCAACTTTTCCAAAAGAGATTAAAATTCTTTAAGAGGAAGAGAAATCAAACATACCACATGAGGCATAAGTTACTAAATCAAGCCAATAACCAGAAAAATGTTGAAGAAAGAAAGACAGAATGTTCAACTAACCATTTGATGGGCGATTTCTGAGATTTTGTGCATTATGACTCAGGGGAGATGAAAATGGACTCATTTGGCATGTTCCTGTCGTCGGTGAGTATGAGCTTAGGTTTTTCTTTTTGGTCTTCAAAGGTGTTGCATCAAATGGCTAAAATGTAGCAAAAGACAAAGAATCTAGGTGAATAGTGGCTAAAGTACTACCTACATCCATCTAAACCTACAACAGTTGTGAACTTCCCTTCTGCAAACTAATTACATTCTGGCCTCTACCTTTCCTATCCGTAGCGTTACATATCGCACCCCAAACCAGATAAAGCTTCTCTGAACGTTTACTATCTGGTAATAGATTTTTCTAAGTAATTCCTAACTTTATCTTCTCCTGTTTCTGGAAAGTCAATGTCATACATTGTGGTGGGTTGACCTTTGCTGGCTGCCAGGTGCTCCCCAAGCCTTTCTCACTCCCCCTCCTCATTAACTTTAGTTTTACTCATAAAAACCCCAACGACCAAACAAACAAAACAAAACCAAACCAAAACCGCCCCAAAAAAACAGCAAATCCACCAGGTCCTTGTTTTCATAAACAAAAAGTATGTGGTTTCCAAACATTTAGGTATTCTGGCATGAACACTTTTTCTTTTCAAAAGCAGTCAAAAACCAGTATTACTTTTCCTACAATATGGAGAATTTAAGACAACATGAACTATAAACAAGCATTTTTAAATTTTAAGTGGATCAGAAGATAGTTATTTCTAATGATTTTCTAAACAAATGTTAATTAAAAAAACCCCAAGTCCCATAAATGCAAAATTTTGTCTCTGGTTCAGGATTTCAGTATGTTTAATGATATAAAAAGAGCTATTTAATGATGTTAAAGGAATTGTGCAGAGAAGTTTTCAGAAGAACTAGTCTGCAAATCTGAAATATTATCGCAGTTTAGGTCCAGCCGACAGCAGAGCACCACATGGCTGCCTACTCACTCGCTCAGCCCCAGGCCGGTGGGATACGGAGGAGAATCAGAAGAAAAAGGTAAAACTCATGGGTTGGGATTAGGACAGTTTACTGGGACAGCAAAGGATGAGGAAAATAACAGTGGTACTAATAAAAAGAATATACAAAGTGGGTGATACACAATGCAATTTGCTCACTGCCCCTAACCCTGCCCAGCCTGTCGCTGAGTAGCGACCCCTCCTCATCCAGTTCCACCCGCTACATACTGAGCATGATGCCATATGGTGTGGAACAGCCCTTTGGCCAGTTTGGGTCAGCTGTCCTGGCTCTGTCCCCTCCCAGCTTCTTGTGAAAATTAACTCTATCCCAGCTGGAAACCAGGAGAAATATTAACCAGGATCATCTGGGACATAGTTCACTCTCTAGATTGGATGCTGACCTGCAACTCTGAGAAACTGGGATTTCACTGCACTACTACTATCGAGAAGAAAAAAATCAAACCAAATCCACACTTTCTTTGCACATAAAGGGTTTCAGCTCTAGTAACAACTTGATTCCAATTAAGAAGTCTAGCAGCTTTAAATAACACCATCGATGATCCTGTCAAAAAGGAGACACACAGAAATACACATACAGACGTAGTACTTAAAGGCATCAACAGTGTCTTAACGTCATCTTACACTCTTAGAAACCACTGATCAAGTGGCTACAGGATTTTCCAGGTCACGGAAGTATTAAGCAATATGTATACTATCCGATCTACAGTACTTCACCACTGTGTAACCGGCTGATCCAATAATTAAACAAAAGACTGGAAGGCACACCATGTGGCAAGCTGGAAAACACAGCTTTCCAGTGACAGCCTTCCCATTCTTGCCTACCTTTCGTTTCAAGGAGATGAAGTCAGCAGGCATGGAAACTCCTGCTCCCAAACAAGACTAGCCACCTCTAAAGAGGAGAATGCTCATCGTGCATTGCCCTCTACAACTACCTGAAAGGGAGTTGTGGCGAGCTGGGGGTCGGCCTCTTCTCACAGATAACTAATGACAGGACAAGGGGAAATGGCTGCAAGTTGCGCCAGGGAAGGTTCAGGTTGGAGATGAGGAGAAATTTCTTCTCGAAAAGGGTGGTCGGGCATTGGAACGGGTTGCCCAGGGAGGTGGTGGAGTCACCATCCCTGCGGGTGTTTAAGAAAAGGTTAGATGTGGTACTTAGGGACGTGGTTTAGTGGGTAATAGGTGGTGGGGGGTCGGTTGGACTGGATGATCCTTGAGGTCACTTCCAACCTTAATGATTCTATTCTATTCGTGCACAACTGATTTCACTGCGCTAACATCTGCCATGCAAAGAATAAAGGGACATTTGGGGCAAAACCACTTTTTTCAATCCCTTTCAAAATTTTCTTAGACTTAAAGAAGAGCTGTTTAAATGCAGGCAAACAGGCACTTTTTTTTCTACAGTTCAGTGATTTCCAATCCCCCCCCTTGGAGACACAGCATCATCAAAGCAAATCCCACAGGAAAACAGAATAAGAGATTTCTTCATTTTTTAATTTGATATAGTCCTGAGCCTTTGAGTTTGAGGAGCTTATTTATTTCTCTCTCTTTTTGCAACTGTAGCAAGCAAAAGAATGACTCATCCGCTCCCCAAACAACTGGCCTTTTCTATCAACCTGAGCCTCATTCTAGTCATAAAACTGAATATCTATCGTTGGTCTTTATGTCACTCATAACAGACGCTCAATTTCATTCAGTATTTCATCATTGGAAGTTTTATTGAACATTATTATTCTGTAACCTCTTTAAATTCCATTTATTATTCCATTTATTAGTGTTAGAAAAAGTGTAATAGGTAAACATATTACACTGTTTCAATACTATGAAATGAAATACAAGTTTAGGATCTGAGGTTTATATTCCTTAAAGAACATATAACACTTAAACCAAGTTTGGAAAAAACAATAATTAAAACAAGCAGATAACCTGATATTTGCACTTTTGGTGTAACTGACATTTCCACTGCAATTTTAAATTAATAACTCATTCATTCCCTTTTTATACTTAATCTTATGTTGTCTTGTTTTGCTGGAATAAGACCCTCATCCTATTCCTTCTTAAACCATAAGTTTAAGGGCTCACAAATACCTCCTGGTAACTACAACAATTTGAGATCTCAAAAGGTGTGTACAGGTGGCAAAAGCTGTATTTTTAAGCTGAACCAACAGTCAGGTTCACGAGGCAACATGCCTGAATGCCACAAGCCATGTCTGTATGTAAGTCAGATCAGATCACAAAGCTAGCTGCACAAACATCGCTTAAAGCCTCTAGAATCCAGCAGGAATCCAGGACCTGGGAAAAGGCTACATTTAATTACCGACTAAATTAATGTAAGTAATCTTAAACTGTTGAGTTGTTATAAGGACACTGCTTCTAAAATGTATATATTTACAGAGGCAAAAAAATATAAAACTAGGAATACGAGTTGTACAATGGACAATTGCGTAACCCTCAGAACTCTTCTTCTCAACTCCAGACAGTTAGCAGCTGACTTAAATGTCCCGAAGCACAACACTCCTATTTTTCACACCTACAGAGCTATGCATGCTCTTGATGTCTGTATGAATGAGTGTTTATTACAGCTTCTACTACATTCCTGACCACCAAAATTTCAGGATGAGTTCTAGAAGTTAACCTGTCGTATGAAAGATATGTCTCCATTATTGGCTTTCAGTTTTCCACATTGCAACATTATTGAATTCCTCTTGATTAAATAAAAGTATAAAGTATGCCCAATATCCCCTCTAAAAAGAATACAGTGTATTCTTATATCCCTTTCCCACTCTTCACTGCTGAACTCCTATTAAAACATCTTGATCTTTTATCTCCTTCATTTTAAGGCATTTCTCGTGCCACTTGTGCCACAGCCTATGTTCACACTCACTGTCTTTCACAGAATGATACAGGTTCAAAGTATAATTTCCACAATTATGCTTTATAACTGAGTGACAGTACGTTCAATTCTAATTCAGGTGAAGACAAAATACTGATGTATGTCATGGCATTGCACGTGGAGTACTGCGTGCTATGCTATTGCTGATATATGTTACTGCACTTCTACACAAAGCTGCAGTTTTGATGTTTTTCTTCTCATACTCTGCCTTGAGTAATTACCCTTAATTCAGAACCTAACAGTGTTAGTATTGGTCATCAGTAATATGACTTACACCATACGTCAAAAGATTTCATTTGCTGCCCACTTACCTAGCTTTCTCATAGCTCCTGGAAATTACTCTGTCTTCTTTTAGTCTTAAATACCCTAAATAATTTTACATCAGCTGTTTATACTCTTTTTGCAGTCCATCAGTATTTGAACAATACCTGATGGAAATCTTCAGTCTGTTGTCACTAATATTTTGCCACATTCAAACAGGTGAAAGAAATGTTTCAAATAATCTTTAAATGAAATATTAATTACAGTAAAGCATCAATGTCACTTTAGGCATTTAAAGGTCTTCAAATCTCTTTTGTAACAGGGAGAATCTCCGATCTGGTTACACTTTCGGGATATTTTTCCTGCTTGAACAGCAGGCACCTCAACCATCATTTTTCTGGATATGAACAAAGACTCCTTTAAGCCTCTACCTGGAAAAAGTTACTGTAGCACTTAGAAGGACAGTATTTATTTGACGGTAAGAATTTCCCTGCCAGGAAGAAGAGTCTTAGTGCAGTGATGATATCACACTAACATTACAAAAGCTAAAATGACTCTCTTCTGATCTGGTTAGTTCAGGCACGCTTTGGGTAGTCTGACCAGCAGGTGGAACGAGGTTCTCCAGTGTAACGGGAAAGAAATTGTAGAAACAGCAATGGATGCAGCAGAGCTCAAATGGATACTTCACACAAACCATGTGGTTATTACCTTACATTCCTTCCTATCTTCTACAACATTAATGAATTATGGTACACGTGAAGCCTTTGACATATATCTGTTAGAGGCATTGAACGAACTAAAAATCATAGTGGTAACCCTACATTACTGAGATTCCAGTAAAAGTTTTTATCATTCAAGCGGGCTTTTATAAGTGTTTTGCTGCACAAGAACCTGAATGCAGGTAGCCATCAGGTAACTCTGTCTTTTTACCTTCTGGGGAGGGGGCAGGGAAGGAATAGCTTTAAGGCAGAAAAACAATTGCGTGTAATTTCAGCTGGACCACTCATTTACAAAAATGTTACTACAGCCCAAGAAACAGATGCAAAATTACAGTCACAGCTGCATTCAGAGCAGAACAAGTTGGGTAATGGTACGCTAAGCTGCTAATTAAATTGCTAATGATTTTTTTTAGTGCCACTGCGGTATTTTGCCACCTTTGTTTAAATGAAAAAAAAAAAAAATCTGAAAAATTTTTACAATCGCAAATTTCTATTTTGCTAAATACCAGTGAGATCTTGAAATAGGTGCTTGGTACAAACAAATCTCTTCAAAATAACACAGACATGGAGATTTATTGGGAGCTCATTTGCTGACCAGCTATTTATATACTTTTCCAAAATTTTCCTTCCTTTAAACACTGCCATCGTCACAAGCTCCTCTGTATTGATGCCTGCAGCAACACCCACTGTTGGTAGGAGCAGATAATAAACTGACATATGTCATGACATGCTGGTACTGGGAGTATACTATAGCTACATTTACAAAAAATAATAGCAACAGTACAATTTTATTTTTATTGTGATAACTGTGGTGAAATTTATTGCAGTGTTAGTACTTTATTGTTTCATTATGCCAGATTAGCTGAGGGAGGTAATTACATCCTTGACATGAAAATGCCTTTAATGTTTTCATTTCAATTTTGTAGTTTATAATATGCAGATTACAGCATTATCATAATTCCATATTGTTACATGTACAATTACATGGCAGAACATTTGCTTCCAGAATAATGGAGCTAATTTCTAATACGTGTTTTCACCAAGGATCTTAACTCATTCAGCTCTTGGGTAAATAGTGATGGCAATAAAAATACGCATATTTCTCCATTATTTTCAAGTGATTCATGCAGATGCACATTACTTAAAGCCAGGCAGTTCTATGACAAATGGAATACAATAAATTTTATGCTAATATTTTTCAGCGGTACTTTTGTGCCTTGTTGAGATTTTTCTAGGCATCATCCAATCTGTAACAATATAAATGCAACTCTAATGCAATACCACGTTTCTTTACACATATATATATGTGCACATATCAATATATGTATACAGACATACATTTATATACAGCCCAGATGATTCCATACACTAAAAATACTTACATTATCTTTTTTAACACTGTCCAACTTTAATGCTCTCTTAACTCTGCAAAAGAAAAATATGGACAAGTTTATGGTCATCTAGACACAAAGATTTCCAATATTAAGGTCTATAATCTGTAATTTTAAAGACATAGTCCTTTCTCACGTTTCACTTTTTTTTTATACTACACCAGAGCACTAATCTCATCCAAAGCAAATACATTAACTGAATAAAATACTGTGTAACAAAAACACTGCTTGTTTAGAAGGATAAAGTGTTTGCATAGGAAAATCTAATTCTCCATTTTATACTAGAGATAAAAATCAAGACACTGAAGTGAAATCGCACTGTATATTTGTCTCTTTCTCAAAGACTATAAACAATGAAAAAATGCAAAGGCGTTCTCATTTACATACCTTCTGAGCAAGGGTTGAAATTATTTTGCCATTAGTAGAAATAATGTATTAGGCATTTAAAACACAGGTACAGCCAAGGTGAAAAAAGTAGTTCTTCCCATCATTTTAGCTCTTAACATGATTTAGTGCTACCAGACTATGACTTAACTGGGGAACAGATGCTCTATGTCTTTACAGGTCCCCAAACCATAAGAAACTATTTTCTAGTCTTCTTCACTATACTGATTCAGGAACATGCCAAGCTCTCTCTGCAAAATCTGCTCTGCTGAACTGGATGCCCAGCTGTTAATGGCAACACTAGAAGAGGAAAGCTGAATATTTATAATACTTTATATCGTACAGCTGTCTTCTAAAGAGCAGTCATCAAAATTTTATTGAATGCAGACTAAATGCTCAAAGGAAAGAAAGGTCAACATAAATTAAGACTATTTTTCCCAGAGACAACTGAAACTTTTTAAGCACATTCCTAAATCTTAACAATAGTTTAAAGCGTTTTATAAAACAACGAGGAAAAAAATTTAAATCTTTCTAAGAACAGTCCCCAAGAAACATATACATTGTATCAAATTAAACAAGATTTAGAAAATACATCATATTTCAGGAACTTAGTTCAGAGTTTTCATCTTGGAAAAGAATATTTTGACTTGTAAGGAATTAAGATGACCTCATTCCAAACATATCCTTTCAAAATTTATGTTACTGTTCCAAACCTGTAAATTAAGGTATTGGAAAAATAGAATGAAAACACATCTTTGAAATATAACTCAGGCAACAGTCTTATATGAATACTGTTTTACAACTATCTCTATTACAAAAATGGGAAGAAAAGTATTCTATCTTAAAAAAGCCAAGTAAACAGGTAACATTTAAATTAAAAAAGCCCGTGAACTTCTTGCCAAAGGGCAGTCAAAGCTGTAACAGTTTGATGGAATTCTTTACAATGTATTTCTTTTTTAAATAGAAACCCATATCGCTTAAGGAATGCAGACTCCATTACATCTTCCACCCCAGTGGCAGCAGAGAAACATTATATTTATTAATACATCTACTCTGAAAGGATGCTCTAGGGGGCAATGCATTTGCATGTTATACTAAGGCATGGAATGATGGAAGTTTTTACGATGGACTTCAAAAGAAGCTGGAAGCCAAAGTAAAACAGAATCTGGACTCAACATAGCTGTAGGATGAAGATAAATGAGAAACTACACGAAAATTCCACTAAATTATAAACATTTAGAAAACTTCTTAGAGAGAAAGTTTGTGAACTGGTCAAGACTATGTTCTTAAAGTCTATCAAGTACTGTGCACAGCACTAGAGCCGCAGACAGCCCCAACTTCTCTCGGCTGGCCTGCAAAAACCCTGCAAGCACCCGGAGCGATGGCGCCAAAGATGCAACCTCATTCCAGGCAAGCGCTTCAACGTTGAAAGGAGCTGCATGGATACAATTTTGGCTTCAGGAGGTCCACTTTGCCTTGCTTTTCTCAATTCGCCCTACCCAGCAGCCTGGTTTGCTTGTGGGCTTCTTGGTCATTGTCTTTCTGATGCCATAATATGAGAAGGTAAATCTCTGGCAACTGTGATTCACTCAAAATAAGGTAAAATTACTGCTCTTAGTCTGCGCACAGTCCCTGACCAGGGAAACAAAATTCATCCAGACATCTTACATGAAGATGCAGTTGGCCAAAGTGTCTTCTCACAGATCTTTCAAAAGATGAACATGGAGAAAACCCCATAGGTACATCTAGGTGCAAACAAAATTCCTAAAGCATCTTAGAGGAAGAGCACAAGCTTTAATTTGGTTTATCTTTTTAATATGGCTGGAAAAACCTTGCTGCAGCTATGGAGTATCATCAGAGTGTGAACAAAAAAAGGAGATAGAAAGACGAGGGAATGTGATGACAGTACACAACAACTTATTTACCTGAGTTTCCTACCCTTGAATTGATTAAAAATTCCCTGACAGGCTTATTTTCTTAACTATGCAGCGTATGATGGCACATGTTTATAGCTAGCTGTACAACCTGCAACGATTATTTTGCCCGTAATATTTATCAGGTTAAAGAACTACATATTACTTCCAGAGCACACTGTTCATCTATGATTCCAGGCCATATTGGCAGTTCCCTGCTAATACTGGGACACCTTTACTCACTTGAATAGTGCTTTGATGAAATCACTTATCTGCTTAACAGGAACTGGTTAGCAGTGAGAGCCTGAGTATGCGATTTAACTTTCAATAAAGAAACAGATTTTTATATTGTTTTTAATTCCACATACACATAACTTTCCTTCACCGTTCATTCATGAATGAATGCAATGGTAACAATCACGTACAGATTTAACGCACAAAAAAAGAAGACACAGAATTAGCGACTTGATTATATCAAAATTAATTAAAAATACCCTAGAGAGTATTGCAGTGCATTTTGAGGCCATTTCAGTCCACTTCCTCTTAAGTTTCTGCTTTCATTGGGGGAAAAAACCCCCCACACCCCTTTATGCTATTTACATTTTGCTTCATCTTCAAAACCTGGCAGTAAACGTCTTGTTAATTGGAAAAGCAGAAAGAATACGCAATCATTTTCTATGTTCAGCTTGCACGGTAGTTAAACTCAGTGTGCAACCAGTGAGAAACAGACCTAAACACCAAAAAAATCAAAGCTCGTGTATTGATATTTCCTCTGAATTACTCCTCTGGCATGATTACTTCAACTTCCAGTGGTCAAGAGAAAGACCGGCAGAAGTTGGAACTCTAACTAACTAACTCTAACTAACTCTACGTTAGCTCTAACGTAAGTTATTTTTGAAATTGCATAAGGAGCTGTAAACTGGGACAATATCCCAAGCCTATATATAGGCAGCGTAAGTTTTACAGCCTCACCTTGCTGCTGTTGAAGTCACATCCTACACATTTTCCTTATTGCTCTTCAGAAGACGACAATTAGCAGAAACACACAAGAACAGACTTGCACGACTACTCCTTGATAAATCGCAAAGGAGAGACATGTACAAGATTTATTCCTACTGGGGACAACATGAGGACATAAGGCCTGATGGAAAAAGGACATGGAACATGGAACTTACCGGCGCAGGCCTGCAATACCTTCACACAACACCCAGGTGTCAGACTCGGCAGGACCCACCCACGCCATGGCTCCTGTCACCCTTCCACCCCCCACCACACAGCTTCACAGGCTTTATCCCTGGGGGCCGCAGAAATAAACACCCCCCTCCCCTCGGCCGGGCAGGCTGGAAACAGATACATAATGTACAGAAAGTATTACCAATACCAGTGAGGATCACCCAGGCAAACTCCGCCTGAATCAAGGCTCTGCCCCAAGGAGCCACCATCTTAAGTATTTCCCGCTCCCATCCAACAGCTGGAAGACAGAGCTCGACACAAAACCCGCCCTTCCTCAGGCACTGCCGTGCTCCTCCCCTCTCAGGGATAACCCAGGCAGCATATTTCTCCTCAGGGAACAAGCTCGCTGCTGTACAGGAACCCCGCAGGCCGCCGGGAAGAAGCGCTTCGCCTCAGAGCGCCTCACACGGGCCCTCGCTCCAGCGGCCGCCCGCCCCGCTCCAACGGCTCCCGCCAGGGAAGAGGCGGAGAGCGGCGCCTAGAGCCGAATTCACCCGCCCGAGCCCGATACCTACGACATTGCGACGGCTGGAGCCGCTCCCGCCGCCTTTGCAGATCTCCCGCCGCCGCCGTGCACCGATCAAACGCCGCCGGCTGGAAACGGCGCTGAGAGGGCGGGACGCGGCCGCGGCGGGGCGGGCTGGAGGCGGTGGAGCCCGCGTCCCTCAGGCCTGCGGGGCGGGGGCCTGTTCGTCGGGCCGTGCTGCCCCGCCCTCAGTACTGTGCAACAGCAGGAGCCGAGCCGGTAGCGGCCTCGCCTCTGGGAAAGGTTTGTGTGAGGCCAGCCTGGGCGGGAGGTGAGCGTGGCCAGCCCGGCCCCTCAGAGCTGCTGGGGACGCCGGGCAGGGCGGGAGACTCGGTTCCCCTCTGACGGGCTGGGGGAAGGGGATTGCAATGTCTTTTGTGCGAGGATGGATGGTAAATTTTGCCCAAGAAGAGCCCTGCGCTCACCGGAGAGGGAGGTACTGTGGTAAAAAAGTTTTCTGTGGTAAAAGAGTTTCCTCGTTCCAGGTGAGCAAGGCCCGAGTGCTTGGGCTCAGGAGCTTGAGCAGCAGCAGCAGCAGCAGTGTGGAGCTTTCTACTGGATGGAGGTGAACCTCGGCCTTGGACCTGCGGCCGGAAAGGTCAGTATTGCCAAGAAGTGAATGACTTAATTCCTGCTTGGAAGATGGTTTTTTATTTGTTACAATCATAGCAACTGAAATTGAAAATAATACTTAGGCGGTGTCGTCCTCCTGCCTGAGCCCAGGCCAGATTGCTCCCCTCCGTCTATTTTGTCTAAAGCGTCATTTGTCCAGTAAAAACGTGACAACCTAAGCCATGGGGCTGCTGGCAGTGCTGTCACTAAGCTATTGCTCACTGGATTTCTGAGCAATGTCTTGGCAGCACTTCTTGGCGGAACTGTGGCCCGGGTAAGAAATATCTCAGTAAGGGGAAGTCTAAGGAGTATAAACGAGAGTTCACATTTTATAAACTAGTTACTGGAAAATTAACATTTATTCTTCTTTTCCTCCTTGACTTTAACCCACTTCCATTCTGTGTGTGTAACACTGGTGCTTAATTATAGTGACACCTGTTTGTGGTAACCAGACTGTATCACAGTGTCCCTGTGGGGTCCTTCTAATGCCAGTGTAATATTAAAGTGTCAGGCAGGCGGTCTGTGTATTATAAATAGGGTACTTCATCCATGATAAGCGATTATTATCTTTCTTTCCCAAGTGTAAAAGACCTATATAACTCAACAAGGTGCGAGTGATTTAGGCCTCCTGAGTAAAAATCCAATGAGTCCTGAAGGGGACCCTATGATGTCGTTGTCTTGTTGCTGAACTTGAGATATTCAATTTATTATACTGGAATATATTTTCTGAAGTCAACATTGGGTAAAATAATACGAGAAGCTGTTAGACCAACAGTACAACACGATTTAGTGGCCCTCTGCAATGGCCTTCTAAAAACCTTAATCACCTTTGGTAAAAGCGGAAAGCTGCTGTTCAAGTTTACTGGTCATTGGTGAGCAAATAGTATTAGTTGCTGCTTTGAATTGTTTTAATAATTTAGAAAAAATATATTTAATATTTTTTTCCATTCCTTTACAATTATACGGATGTGTTCTTGTACTTAAAAGGC
This sequence comes from Psophia crepitans, assembly GCA_013399095.1. NCBI lineage: Eukaryota > Metazoa > Chordata > Aves > Gruiformes > Psophiidae > Psophia > Psophia crepitans. The sequence goes on along the minus strand of VWZZ01001617.1, from coordinate 700,876 downwards.
CTAAGTTGCACAAAGTTTTATGCACATTCTTAGCTTCAAACTTACTGATTTCTATTAGTTTTATTTAGAAAAGTTTTATTAGTAGAATTGTGTGCTTAACTTCAGGTACTTGAAGGATTAAGGGTTACAGTTTTGACCAGTTTTACTATTAGCCTTATGTTTTATTGAGTTATAACTGTAAAAACAGAAAACAAAAGCCCATTCTGGTATGGGTTGGCACCAGAAAAAAGCATGTAATACATCTAATAATTATTATATCACTTTTTTACACTGAGTATTATATGGTGTTTATGTCATTACACAGCATCTCTGCTGAAGGCGTGTAAAACTACCCAGCGTTCCAGCTAAATCAGTCTTGGAAATATGAATGTCAGCTTTTGAGCGAGGGAGGAAATCCTGACAAATACAGAGTTCAATATAAACTTGCTCACACGTAGTTTTTGCTGAAGGACAGAGAGGGGTTTTACTCTGCTGTTAACAGCAAGAAATATAACAGAAAATTTGATATGGCATGAGTCAGTTGTGATCATGTAACTACAGACCTCTCTCCAATGAGATAAGCGCAACATCCACTCTTGATAGTATTTACTTTGTAACTGTTGTTTGGTGGAAAAAGTATTTTAAATAATTCTGTCCCTCTCACACCTGTGGCCATGCTTAAATTGGCATTTTTTTTTCCCAAAAACACTCTACCTATGCTACTGCTGGTGAACTGCAGCAACAAGGAGAGTGGCACAGGGAGCAAAACAGTGGTCGGTGTGGTATGTTCCTTAATTTACCATTGTGACAAATCGTGCTAGGCATAGACAGTGGTTGTAAGGTCATCAGACCCAACAAGTGCACTTCTGTACAAATTCCCCTATTGTTTCTGTCAGGAGAATTTAGCTAAGGTGGCTAGAGTAGAAATTCTAGTGGAAACAGTATAGACAAGTCCTAGTGGTGTACTTCTAAACATGGATAGCAATGGTTTGTATCACAGATAACTTGAAAATTTGGTTTTGTGCTTTCAAATACTATGACTATATAATCATTGTGATATCAAATATCTGAAATTAAAATAAAATACAATTAAGTGAAGCTTTTTACTGCCAATAAAGAATAAATTGTGAATAATAAGTAGGGCGCTCAAGCTATTTTTGTTTGTGGACCTCATAGCGCTTACCTACAAGCGTGGATATGTGTTACCATCCCAGATTTAGAGAGTGGAAAACATGTTTTCCTAACATCCTAGATGTTAGGATAATTTGTGCTAGACTGTGTTTCAGAGGACAAAGCAGAGACATTATTAAACAGGCAAGACTAACAAATTCTAACTGTAATTGTTTTCTTCACAGAATGGCCAGCAGTCCTGAGAATAACACATCCCTCTCCGTTCAGAAAGTCACATGCTCAGAAAGTTCCCAAGCAAAGAAGTCCCAGCACGCTGAAGAAGCAATCTTTTACACGAACTGCCGAGCAGCTTATCTAGCTGTTTTAAAAAGCAGTTTAGAAAATATTAAATCAAAAGAACAACTCAGTTTAGGTAATGATTAGCTATTTTTTCTCCACAACTATTGTGTGTGATGATTACAGCGGGTAGTTTACAAACAGCAGTCAGCAATTCAGTAGTGAGAGTATCCCAATGCACAAACTCAGTAACTATTTTAAAGAATTTACAGTAGTTTTAGATAGATTAAGTCCAGTTTATAGTGGGCAATGGCCCTGGCACAGAAAATTGCCATGATAACTGGCATGAATTGGCACAGAGGTTTGCAGATTTGTAGGAGAGGTTGGTTTTGGAGGTGTGGGTAGGTAATTTACCCCTAAAGATCGTCTCCCAGATCAGTTCTAAGCTACTTTGTCTGAGTAATATGTGAAAATACTTCCTTTCCTCTACCAATTTTCTGTGATCAAATGGACGTTTTGGACACTGGTGTTTCATAAGAGTTCTTACTCTTATTTAAACTCCTACTGAATTCCAGTGTTCCCACAGACTAAAATCAGAACTTTTCATTTTTTCATCCATATTACATTTGTGTATAAGAGGTATTGCTGTCAGCAATGCAACAGGAAAAAGATATCTCTGAATACTTCAGCGGTACTAAATAAAGGTGTTAGTAGGTACTGGAAGCTGTGGAGCTTAGCAACATTTGTTTTGGAAACCTGTGGAATTTCAAAGGTTCTTTCATGGAATTATTAGGAAAGTTATAAAAGTTTACCTGAAAAATGGTAGTTGGGGCTGTGTATTGAAAATTGTTTGGCTTATTGTGTATCTTAGTGACTGAGTAAGATAAGACTGAGTAGTAACCTGTTTCAGTTGTACAATAGGTTTCACTCTCCCAGATAAAATTTTTAAAGCAAATATAATACCAACTTTGCCATCTCTTGGAGTTGTAGGATTGTGTTCTATGTCTTTACCATGTCTGAGGTTTTTTTTGGTGTTTTTTTTTTTTCTTGGAGCATTTTTGTCCTTTTGTCAAAAAGTTTATGTGTAGTTTTATGTAATAGCATGGGCTTTTGTTAGGAAACTCATGAAAGTGTCTTTCAGTCCTGCTTTCTACCTGGAGTTCTGTTAGAAAAAAAGTTTCCAGCTCACATGGTTGACAAAGAAAGTATGGGAACATAAGCCTTCAGTTAGTTAGGTAAAGAGAACCGAAATGTATCGTTAAAAAAATAATTATTTTTATTTTGTGGGTTTTGGGGTACAGCTCAGAATGCACTTGGGTTTGGTGGTAGTACAGGTTGCTTTCTCAAGTCCTCCTCATAGATTATGATGCCAGTAAAAGGTATGTGCATTATGACATTGCAGTTGCCATAATAATAATAAAAAAAAAAAACCCCAAACACAAACAACAGCTAAATGCAAAGCCATGCTATGCTAGCAATGATGTAGCTATAATTCTAGTGACCTTATTTTTTTCTGCACATGTGAGGAAATAAATGTCTCACTAATGGCTACATTGCCTGTGCCTAAAATACATGAGATCTCCGTGTGGAATCCTTCACTACAAAAGCTGAGTGCACTTCTCTGTTGTACTGACTGTAGCTTCTTTCCCTGCGAAAGGGAAATTCTACGTGAAATTCAAACCATTAGTGAGCACTTTCTTTCTGCTTGTGACTTAGTGTTATCCAGGCTTTCTCAGCTATAATAAAAGTGCCTTTATAACATCCTGATGGTAGCTATACCAGGATAACTACCTGGTTATTACGGGATAATCTGGATTTTAAGATAGGAGTGGTGTGAACAAATGTCATCTCTTTTATGTATGCTTTGGCTTTCATCTCTGTCCATATGCCACTTTGCGACATAGCAAGTGTTTGGACATTTTGGTTTCAAGGTCAACTCAGATATGACAATTAATGGCTCAGCCTCACCTCCCAGTCTTTTCAGAGATATCTAAAAATTTACTTTAAAATTGAGAGTTATTATAGACTTATGTTGCATCTTAAGTAAATTCTGGCATTTATCAAATGAGTGGTGCCAGTGCTTAAACATCTTTTGCTACATGATGTTTGGCCAATATTCTAAACTGTGAAATATTCACTTAGAGATTGTCCCTGGAAAATTTTATTTGTAGAAGTTTTACTTATTCGTGGATAGTAGCTTCAATTCCTGTGGTGTAGTATTGCTTAAAGTATTTAACAGAATCAGTCCTTAAAGAAGTATAAAGAAAACGTGCAGTCTACTTGAACTTTCAAAAATAGAAACTTGGGACGCATGTAGAGCGTGGCAAGTGTTGATCTCTCAGGATATATAAAAATACAAACTTGTCGGATATTTGAAGGATACTCTGTTAAATGTAAGTGAATACTGTACTATATTGACATTCCAGGGAACTCTGCTTTCCATGTTAACAAACACACAAACTGCCCTTCCTTGGCTGACCTTGACATTGAAATTCTTAAACAATTGTATGTGCTCAAGCATTGTGTGGATAAAGATATAAGCTTTGCTGTATTCTCCTGACTCCGCTTGTAGAAGTGACAGGACAGAAATCTTTATTTAGTCCTTGGCATTCAATCTGAGATTAGCAGCAAAGGTGTCTGATTTTGTTTGTTTGTTTATATGGTGACACAGTTGCCTACTGAGAATTGTAATGATGCCACCACCTCATTTCACAGATGCTTCTGAACTGCTTTCAGCTGGTATAGAGTTGGTCATTGGACAGCTGGCTAAAAATCAAACTGCCAGCCTAGGTAGAGATGAAGGATCTCTTGTGTTGCCCCAACAAACTGGTGATATGGGAAGATGTATAAGCATCCCTCCAGTTTCAGATAGACTGTGCATTAGAATTTCATTTCAATTTGACATAATACCTTTTTCACACTGAAAACTGATGAAAGGATGTTTTCACTAAAGACTTGTAAGAGGTGAACTAGATCAAGCAAATTAATTTTGAAGAATGCCAGGTATAGGAGCAGTGGGACTTGGTTGCATGTATTGTATTGCCTGTTCTTAACAATGCATGTCTGTTGGTATCTTTTTTCCTTTACATTTGAAAGTCACATTGCATAATTTGAATTGATAAGTTGAAACGTATAGATGTGACATAAAATACTGTTTAAGATAAATTCTACACTAGATCTCAGTGGAAAGCATTATGTGGATCTCAGCAGAAACAGGATCTAATAATGTGCAAGCTTACAAATAATAGGTTCTTGATATTAAGGCAGGGTATATAGACTCTGAGTTCATATTTACAATTGTCACTTGAGGAAACTGTCTTTGAATTCATGGATATTTTGATTAATTAGCGGTTTGAACCCATTAACTAACTTTAAGGAAGACATCCCATTGAGTTTAGTGGAACAGTGCATGTGAGTAAGTGGAAGCTGCAGATCAGAGCCTTTAAGCAAAATAATTCCTGTGGCATTGTTGTTTTATAAAAAGTCACAGACTGCTCTCTGGTTTCTTCCTTTTTCTCTAGAAGAAAGTGAGTGTGATTCGCAGCAGTGCAGCATATGTCACGTCTTTGCTGGGTCATAGTTGATGGTCTAGGATGCCAGGCACTGCCTGTTTGATGACTCCTTTCAAAAGAATATGCGAGTGAGCTCATCTGTCCCTCAGGCTACTTGAACCTCTCTGGTACAAACCACAGAATTCAAGGCCAGGGAAGGCCACAGTCAGTCTGTATCAGCAGAGTACAGGATCGAGACTATAAGCAAAACTGTCCTTCAGACCTGCTTTTCCTTTAGATTGATTGGGCTTAAAAAAAAGTCTGAACATGGGAAGTGATTAAAGGATGTTTTGAGAAAATTCCTTTACTGACAGCTGGAATATATAGTTAATATTGTGTTTTATTGTTCAGTACTTCAACAGGCTGGAAGAAATCCATCTCGGAAGACAGTTGATAAATATTGGACTTCACAAACGACCACACTGAATTTTGATGATTTTTGTACTATTTTAAGAAAAGAAAAACCAGCTGCAAAACATGAACTGCTGGAGGCATTTGGAAAAATAGACACAGATAACACCGGATATATTTTACATGATGAACTGTCTAGAATTCTTACAACGGTAAGTATCAGAAGAAACTTAATTATCTATCTTTAACCATTAGTGGAGATTTTGGAAATTAGAGGGTAAAACTATTCTGAATGTGTAAACACATATTCCTGATCACAAGAATCAATAACTGATTCATGGTTGGGTTGTTTGTTTGTTTTCCCTTCCAATGTTATGTCTCATTTTCTGTGGTTATCTGATCTTTCTTCCATTTTTTCCCCTTACAGTCCTGCAGTTGATAATCTGTCTGTCCCTTTCAGCAATTGTGCCTGGGAGGTGGAAGTTGGCAGAAAAAATATTTTTCATACTTTGACCGAATGCTTTGTTGAAACCCCATCTATACTGCAGTGGAGCAACAGAAAGGGAAGCACGTGTGCCTCCCTTGGTTCAGCTAGTGCAAATCCCTCTGTTCTCTACAGAGCCCTTCTGCAGCCCTTTGGGATTATGAACTTTTACAGAAAGAATTAATGACATACATTTGTTGTTCTCCCCTCACAAATTGTTGTCTATATATGTTGAGGTACAAAGTTAAAAGTAATATTTTTATGTTATATGTAAAATATAAGGTCAGTGCTGTAGTTTTATCACAGCTATGATGGGTCACGCCAGCGACTTCGCTGGGTCTTATAGTTAATTCATCGGGGTCTTAAAATAAACTGTGCTAGGGTAGGTCAATGCTTTGGTTAGACATTACTCATTATCAACCCAAAGCATGCAAATGTCATAAGACTTACCTGTAATGTCATTAGTATGGCTTAAAATAATGGCATTAAAAATACCTGGAACTTCTGAACTGCTGAACTGCCACCATATTTTTCAGTCTCATTGTATGATCTGAAAGGATAGAGAATAATTTTTTTTTAAGATAGCAGCTGAGATTTTTATGATAATGTGAGATTGTAGGATATAGAATTTTAAAGAAAAAATTAGCAAGAGTATGTTAGAATGACAAGTTCTGACAAAGTTAAAATCCAGGTCCTCAGAGGATCTGCAAAGCAGGCAGACAAAACCCCTGAAACAAAACCGTCTTCTGAGTTGGTGTAGAGCTGACACTCTGACTTGAAACTACATAGGTGTACATCACAGATGATTACAATAATTTTCTTTCTCCGTTCTGTCAGGTTTTTTTGCTCTGTACAGCCAAAAAATTCTCCTTCATTGTAAAAGCCAATCATCTTGCACAGCACAAACACTAGGGAGCAGTAACAATTAAAAACGGACTAGCAGTAGAATTCTAGTAGAGTGCTCTAAATTGAGAATAAAACAATTTTAAGGAAATGTAGAGAAAAGCAAACTGGGACAGAAGGAATGAACAATTTACATACTATATTTGTTGTGGCTGACCCTGTAAAACAAAATTATTTATTTCAAACACTGTGGCAGAACCTTCAGTCCTCCTTCTGTATGAACAAAAAGATACAGTTGCAACAATAAGGAAATATTCTTTACCTAACAGAAGACAGAAGTGGCAGATGTTGAGTGCTACTACGGCTAGGCCGTGAAGAGCTACAAACTCTGTACCGTTACATAAAGACAGAACATTGCTTTGTGCAGACCCAGGCTGAAGAACTTGCTCGATGTGCCTGCAGTAGCAGCTGGTGCTGTTCAAAGAGGGGAGGGTCAGGATCTGATTTGTTGCAATCCACTATGTCCCTGGGACCATATGTCCACATCACATCTTTTCCAACAGTTAAGTTTATCTATAGTTGAATAGTGATGTGAAGTAGATTTCTGCACAGCCATCTCATTGCTGCGTCATTGCTAACAGCCCTGTGAATTTGTGCAGAACAAATTGCCAGAGGACCTTGTAGAAGACATGCTCTCTTCCTGAGAGACGCATCTTGTGTCCACATTGCAAGTGGGGCACTTGAGATGGTATTCTGACATGCAACTTCAGACTTGGTTCCAAAGGAGAGAAGTTGCTTTGGCTTCACACTAATGATTCGATGCCTAGAAGAACCCTCCTAGTGAGCTAAATTGCAGATGTAGACTGGCCTGCTGTAGGTGTAATAGGCTAGCTCAAGTAAGTGAAACTATCTATTATGAAATTAGCTCTTGGTTGTTAGCATGCTATAGTGTAGGTATGAATGACTGACAGCTGGCATTCCCCAGTTTATGGGAGATTTCCTGGAACTGATGTAAGTCATTCACAGTAAGTTTCTAGAAGACACCACAAAATTGCATAAACTGATGCAATTCATCTGTTCAGTATTTAGTAACATTGTAGGGACATAATTTTTTATGATGCTTACCTCTATTTTGATGATTCAAATCAAAATCCATTAAAATGTATCACAAGGTAAGATTCCCTGACAGGATGAGAGAAGAATCTTTCTTTGTTTTTATTAAATGTGCACTGAACATCATTCTTGATTAGGAACCCAAACTTTTTATTGCAGAGAGGTGAAAAAATGACTCAGGATGAAGTGAGTGCCATTACTAAACAAGCTGATTTTAACTGCAATGGCAAACTTGACTACAACAAGGTATGGCAAACAGAGTGGTATTCTTTGTTCTTGTGTTATTGACTTGATTTTATTGACAGCTTTATCAAATACAGTACATACCACCTCCATGTGTTGGTCTGTTGATGACCATACCCCAACCCTCCCCAACTGCCTGTGTACTGGAACATGGGCTGGAATAGATTTGTTTCACTCCCTTTACCTGGCTGCTCTCCTTGAAAAGGTCACTTGCTGCAAGTAACCCTAATGTTGTGCTTTACAAGAAGATACATTGCGTCTACTGACCTGTCCTTTCCTTACTGATGTTACATTTTAATCCTTGAAGCTTTGAGACAGAATGTTTCACTTAACAGATTACTGTTCTTTGTCTAAAGTTTTGTGACTTATACATAAAAACCAGTCAGCAGTGCTGCAAGACTGCACGAGAGAAACTGGAACTTGACAGTCGATTGAAGCAGCAGCAGTTTGGAAGTCAAGCTGAAAGTTCCTCCGAAGGGATCACACTGCCAGTGTCAAAACCATCGCCAAGATTTGCAAGGAAAACTGATCGCAAACTAGCACCAACAAAAGGTATTTATATTTCATACTGGGAGTTTTCACTCTGTTGAAGATCATGCTCTGGGTCAATGAACTGTTGAGTATAAATTTTTCTCAGATTAGTGAGGATGGTATTGACCAATATTAATTACTACTGTGACAGTGACATAAATGCCTTGGTAGAATAGCTGACCCCCTTATTCAAATAGATTTTGGCTACACCTATGATCTGAAGCTGTCAGATTCTTCAAGGTGAGTTTCATTGACTCCCATGTGACACAGTTCAAAGGGAAGAGAGAAAAAATATGCTCAGATGTTGCAACGTAGGCAAGTTATTTATTTCCTTCCCAGATCAGAGATGAAACCTTAAGCATTTATCAATAAGCAGTCTGTTTGTTTAAATTATCGAGCCTACTTTTCAAGCACAATCAATATAAGACTTTAATGTTCTTCCTGAAGTTACAAAGGAACCTTCCCAAACTGGAGAAAGACCACAGGCTAACAGACTGCAGAGGTCCCACGTACAAAATATTTACATGTAGCTCTTTGCTTTAAGTTGCTTCACTTCTAGGCAATACTGAAGAGGTGCAAAAATGACAGAACAGAAGACTGAGTTTACATAGCTAAATCAACAATTGTACCAGCAGAGTTGCCTCAACATAAGGAACCCAAAATTAAAGGCTTGGAAGTGATTGCATTAGGCAGCTGTGCATAAGTGATGTGCTGTCTGGAAGGGAAACTACACTGTCCTGAAAAGAAATAACCGTAAATTAGAAGCAGGTTAAACCTATTTGCTTAGGACAGATTTACCTTGATTCCAAGGTAAATGGAATCACACGGTAACAATATTTTGTTCTTCAAGCAGATTTGTTTCCAAGGTTCTGCGATTTGTATGTCCTTTCACCTGGGACGTAGTCAGGGAAGTAAAGGTGTTTGGCTAATGAATTATTACATGTTAAATAATTATAAGGGAAGTCAGCTTATCTGATTGAAGCTTTCATCATCCATTTTTTCTCTGTGTGCTTATGAATGTAAGGCTTTATGATGAATAGCACTAGGAGTGGGTTGAAATAATGTAATTGTAACTAAACATCTATTTTTACAGGTGATAGCAGAACTCCTTCAAGACCCTCATCAGCTCAAAGTTGCAAAGCATCCATTTCTACCACTGTCAGCATGGATGCCAGTAGCAACAGAATCACAAAGCTAATTGAGCCAGACACAATGAAGGTATACTGTAAGCTAGTGCTATTGGAAATTATGCTGTTTTCCTCTAGGCACATATGTTATTGCATTTTAAATAAGAAACCGTTTTTCTCTGATTTTTAGCTTATGTTTTATTAATAGTTTGTCAAGGGCAGCTATAAACTACTGAGAGGTTTCTTCATACATGTTATTATTAACATTTTTATATACTGTTGGTTTTGCTGACATCTAGTTATTGAAAATAATTTTTCAGGTGTGAAGGTTTAATAGAACAAAGTGTGTTTTTTATAAATGAAACCACTGTTGGGTAAAATGTTTAATGACTTTTTGAGAAATTTAAAATTTAATAATTTATTAGTTGGTGAGAACTTTAAATGCTTAAGTAGTCTGAAAGATTGTGTATCATAAACCTTTGTATGAAAGGTAATTGGAAATAAATAACAGATCTGTGAGCATATTCAGTTTGGTCATTAATTTGTAAATATGCTATAGCCTGAAAATATTGGTGGTGGTGTTTGGTTTTTTTTTGTTAGACTAATATGTTCCATCAGTATTTTCGTTTAAATAAATCACTCATTCAATATAAATTCCTGTGGGAGAACGACAACAAAGTCACTTTGCTAAGTCAATATTTGTAGAGTGTTAATATTGATCTTTTTCCTTTGTTTTCCCTTTCTTGACTGAACCTTTACTAGTTTTCTTTCAACAGAAAATAATAGCTGCAGAAATATAAAACATTAACTGGAAACTGCTAGGATACATTAAAAATGTGCACCTTGAGACTCCTGTGTAAAAGGGAAAAAATGGTTATGGCCACAGAGTATAACTGCTGCTAGAAAACTGAACTGATTGTTCTCATGAGTTACATTTTTGTTTCAAATAACAACTCTGTATTTGTTATTGAACTCTGAAGTCCTTTATATCTTCGACATTGCTATACAGTGACATTTGTTCTATATTAAAATTTAAAAACATAATCTCAAAGGAATTTTTTGCAGTCTGTTTAGGTATCTGGACCTCCATGCAATTTAACCTGCAATTTCACCTTGTTCAAACATGATATGTAGTATATAAAACCATTGCATAGTTTCCCAATATTGGATTCTTCTTTCTTTGTACAAGCCAGTAAGAACTGACTGAAAAAGCAGTTGCAGGTATTGATTACTATTGATTAGCATCACATGAAAACTGAAATCGATCAATAAACATGAGAAGGTATAAGTAGAACTACTAATTTTTTTTTTAATTTTTTTGTTGACTCTAACTGTTAAGGGCACAATGCAAACTCTGTCAAAATTAATGAATAAATACACAGTGATTCATTTGGGCTGCGGATCAGAATCTAGCACCCCACAATTTTTCTTATCTTCTCTTTGGATTTCTTTTTTTTTCAGAAGTTCACCTGTCTTTTTGGGATGGTAAGAAAATATTGCCATTGTGAAGTTGGACCAATGCCAACTTTAAATTTCCAGCAGAAGAAAACTGTGGAAGTCAAAACATGGTGAACATCTAAATTTAAAAACCCTTAGAAAACATGGAATGTATTCGTAGTGCATTCTTCCATGTGTTTTCTTTTTGTCCATGGCCTTTTGTGACATGTTCAAAGCCTTGTAATTAACTTTGGGGATTAAAAAATAGGCAGGTACAGAAGTGCTACAGATGTGCATAAACACCACTCTGTCCTGTTGGGCTTCAACTGATTGAATCACAGTTAATTAAAACCTGGCTAATGGAGATCTTCTGCAGAATTTTCTTCTTGTCAGCTTTAATCCACGTTGAAGGACGTTAGCAAGAAAAGAAAGCAATGTATCATATTCTGAAATCTCTCTGCATTGGGTAGCTAAATTATCCCTGCTAAGGATCTTCACGTTTACATTCTGCTCTGCTGAAGTCAGTGGAAGACCTGTACACACAGTGGGTAGCAAAAGAGATACCCGAGACAAGTATTTCCTCCTGAAAGAAACAGTTACATGCTCCCACTCTTGTCCCTGAAGTAGCCCCATGCGGCTGAACTAGCAAGCCTTTTTCTGTGCATACAGAACAGGTTTGTACAAGACAAAGCATTGAACTCTCTACTCCCCTGTACTCAGCCCTGGTGAGGCTGCACCTCGAGTGCTGTGTCCAGTTTTGGGCCCCTCACCACCAGAAAGACATCGAAGCCCTGGAGCGTGTCCAGAGAAGGGCAACGAAGCTGGTGAAGGGGCTGGAGCACAGGTCTTGTGAGGAGCGGCCGAGGGAACTGGGACTGTTTAGTCTGGAGAAGAGGAGGCTCAGGGGAGACCTTGTTGCCCTCTACAACTACCTGAAAGGGAGTTGTGGTGAGCTGGGGGTCGGCCTCTTCTCGCAGATAACCAGTGACAGGACAAGGGGGAACGGCTGCAAGTTGCTCCAGGGGAGGTTCAGGTTGGAGATTAGGAGAAATTTCTTCACTGAAAGAGTGGTCGGGCATTGGAACAGGTTGCCCAGGGAGGTGGGGGAGTCACCGTCCCTGCGGGTATTTAAGGAAAGGTTAGATGCAGCACTGAAGGACATGGTTTAGTGGTTAATAGGTGGGGGGGGGGTCGGTTGGACTAGATGATCCTTGAGGTCTCTTCCAACCTTAATGATTCTATTCTATTCTATTTAATTGTAGGAACAATTCCTCTCACAAACATTGCTTTTTATTTGGAATTACTTATGAGTGTGTGGAAAATGCCTATAATAAATTGTAATAGCAGTGGAATGCGTTATTTGGACAGTGACCAGCACTGGCAGCAGCAGGTAGTCCCTAACATTTCTTTAGGATTAACATTTCTAATACAATCATTTCCCACTGTGTCAGCTAGTATTTGACAACTGTTGTCATGCTTTGAAGTGACATGTTAAAATCAAAACAGAAAATAATCTCTTAGCCTCCCAAATTTACATACCTGTTTGTAATTTGACATGGATAATTTAGAGAATATAGCACCACCTTACGCTCTCTGCAAGCATGACAGTTTAGTATTTGATTCCTAAAGCATGGTCAAAGTTTTGCTTACAGTTGCTCACATCTTAACCTGCACATTGTTTCTTGAGATATTTTCCCTGCTTTCTTGGATTGTTTGATGTCCCTGTTGTTACGTCTGTCTGAATGCAAAACTGCAGAAAAAGGTGGTCTTTCATCTGAAATAACAGCCAGAAAAATGGAAGGTAAACAAACAGGACAGCGCTCCTCCATCTATGGGACGATGGTTTGAAGACCACCATAGTGAGAAAGGGGGAGCAGGACGTAGTTGTTAGTGTAATTTTTGTACATGAAAATTGTCACAGGATCTTTTCGAATAGTTACAGCACAGCTGGGCTGCTGTTTAAACCTATATTATGCACTTTTATGTCTCAAAGAACAGCCATGTTGCTTCATTAGCAGACCTTTTGACTTTGATCTTTTTGAAATGTCATTAGTTTTTCAAACAGTTTTGTAAGGTATTAGGCTTAGAGACTAAGTGAGCTAACAAGCCATTGGCTCAGCTGGGTCGTTTTAAGGAAGAATCTCAACTTACATTACTACATATGGCCTTCAGATGAAGTTAGGAGGCATGCAAGTATTGGAATAAACAATTTACTGAGAATGGAATAGTACTAGAATGATCTAACAGATTAAACTACATGTTTGAATTCTAGCACTGATTTATGTTGACTGTAATGTTAATATCAATGCCCATTATCCACTTGTTTGACTGAGAGAACTCTATCTGTTGCTCAACTTTTAACTCCCACCATTAAGCCCAAATAACTTTTGTCTCTGACTTCTTTGCTAATTATTCTTTGTCATTGGACCTCTTTTGCTTATCCTGTCACTGGAAATCTAGTCTCATGGATAAAGATCAGTATAAATTTTTTAGGTGGCCTTGTTAGTTAGGTCTATACCACTACATAAAAGGTAGCCAGGGACCGATCTCTGATTGTGTGGACCAAGTATCTGTAGGCAGCTTCCCATCCACAAGGCTTAGGCCTAGCAGCCTCTCAGGCAGATTGTGTCCACTTTAAATGGCACTTGGCTTGCTTTTTTTCCTAGAATCTACTTGGTAGTGGTGTGGGTTTAAGAAATTATATTTTCTGATGCCATTCATAATCTTATGTCTCTTCATCCCAACCAAGAATATGTGTTATACCATGGGGTAGGTCATGGCACGGAGTGTGAAAGGCTGTAAAACCTGATGGGGTGATGTTGACTGTAGGTCACAGAAAGTGTGGTTATATCGATACTCCTTTTTGAAAGTGGTGCCTGAAGTGAAAAATTCTTTGAACTGTGTAGGCATTTTCTCTAAGAGTGCTAGTTGTAGTCATCTGAAACAGAGCCATGGTAAGCAGCATGGATGATGGGGTGTTGAGTGCTTCACCTTGCTTTTTGTTATTCTTTATTTCATGGTGTAGATGTACCTGGCGAGATGAGATGTTGTTCCTCTAACAGCATGCTGTTCCTCTGCATCTTCTCTGGTGGCAGGGAAGATAGGTTTCCACAAAGGTCACAGATCCAATATGCCATCTTAACTGGAAAAGATTATGGGAGGGGAGGGACTTGGATATTAGTTTCCATCAGGGACTGGATGGCCTGCTTTCTTTTATATAGCTTAGTTGATCTTTGTCTTTTTGAAAGCTTGTGCTCTGAGGAAGTATGCTTACTTTTAAGTGTCTTAGAAGTTCTCTAGCAAAGTCTGAATTTTCTTTAAAAATCCCAAACCTCCAAAGAACAGCATGAAGTCACTTGCAAAGAATATAGTATTTGTACTTTAAAATGCTCCTCATTGTCAGCTGTATGCAAATATAATTAGCAGAACTTGACATCTAAAACTGGTATGATGCATTATGCTCCCAGAACTGCTGGAGTACAGGGGATGAAATAATTGTTGCTTTTAGGTGAACACCTTGGATAGGACAGAGTAGTCTTACCATAATAAGAAATAATTTGAGATTAAGATAGTTTCCAGGTATGTAAAATTTGGAATCCTCAGTATTTATCTACATTGACGTTTTGAGGATGATATGTTTTTATTCCTTTAGTGTGAAGATTCTTTTCATAGCTCAGTTTGTGCTATTTGGGTGAAACTGATAAAATAAGAGTGATTCAGGGGCAGAGACATAGTATTAGATTCCACAGTTTTTCTATGTCAATACAGGTGGTGAGTTTGCTCAGAGAACATCTCTCTTTGTTTTGATTAATCTGTAAATGTTCCTAAAGCACGAAGGAGCATAATGAAGATGAATTTGGTAATGTTTGAATGAGAAACTTTAAGCATAGAGGAGTTGATCCTGTTCCCACAGAAATCAGTGGCAAAACTGTGGCACTGGACTGAAGGTTTTTAAATCCACCAGTCCCCGAGCAATTTATATTTTTAAGAAATGAAGAGTTCTGAACAGAGAAATCTAAATTCAGGATCAGAACTGTGTGTATTACCAAGTGTGTTATTTGGTATCCTGGGTGTACCTACATGAGCAAAGTCCAGTTCTTGCCTGACACCTTTAGGTTGTTGACTGTAAAGTACCATCAGCTGAGTGTGAAAGCATTGTAATGAGAACTGGCTCTTTAAGAGGAGAAATAAAATATAGCGCTCAAATCAAGAATGTTTTCCATTCCTCAAGGCATACAGTATGTCTATAAGGACCTTATTTTTCTTTTGCTAAAGAAATATCTTTCAAAGAATAGTTGAAGTTTAAACTTGGGACTTGCTGTTTAAAAATAATAATAAAAAAAGAATATGTAGCTGTTTTAGCATCTCAGCAAAATCATTGCTTCTCTAGAAACCCTATTATTCATAAACACAGCAGTTCTCAGTTTATGTCTTTCCAATAGCTTTGACAGAAGTCAAGAAGAATCACTTAATTTGATCAGTACTTGTGTTTGTGATTTGTCCGAGTAACTCCTTATTGTTCAGCTAATCAATGAGATTCTTTGCTTGATCAGCCTGATGTAGCGCATGTAGGAGAATTCCAAAGTTTCAGTGGAATTCACACAGTTCAGAGAATTTAATGAGTTCAGTTTGATTCTTCATAGTAATTCGAATTTCATTTCAACCATCTGAGCACTGGGATCATCTGCATGTTTCTCAAATATTCTCACAAGTGAAGCAATGTTACTAACTGCTCGCAAAAACTGACTACAAACAGGACTATTTGAGAAAATTAATTAAAAAAGCAGATGATCAGTGCTGTATCTTGTGGTGTATTTTATGCAGGATTTATTAAATCGTCAAATTAATACATTTCAGAGGAGATGCTTTTATCTTGATCAAAAGTCAAGGCAACTTCCAATATTTGCTTGGTTTCCAGGAATGGCAATGTGCACAATCCAAAGGATGCTTCTACTTAGAAGAAGATGGTGAAATCATTAGTCACAAGTACAAGTTGCACTTACCTCAAAGGTCTGCCGTATGTATTACCATCAAGCCTTTCAACGTTCGTCAGGTAGAAGGTAAGTGGTTTTGTACTTCTTCGGAGAAATTTGCTATATAAAAAAAAATAGTTTCTCTTTTCCTACTGATACATCTCCCCCTTTCTCACTTGCAACACTTTTGCAGCATAGCCATACTCCTGTCTGTTGACAGAGTCATATTAAAAATATAACTTATCTTGTCACACCGTATTTTCTGCTTAATTATTCTGTGCTCGCTGCCTGGGCAGTGAAGATGGCCAGGGTAATAGGTGCGGGGGGGGGATGGTTAGTGGGTAATAGGTGGTGGGATGGAATAGTGGGTAATAGGTGGTGGGGGGACGGTTGGACTGGATGATGCTTGAGGTCTCTTCCAACCTTAATGGTTCTATGATTCTATGATTCTAAGATCAGCTGAGTCCATTATCTTTCTCTCTTTAGTCAGCCAACCTCAGATTATTTTTGGCTATAACTTTTGTGAAGTTTCCTGTTTCAACATTCAAATGTTAGCACTGTTTGCAGTGCTAAAAGGTTTTAATATTAGAACTAGTAATAGTAATCATTGTCTGCAAGACAATCGTAAGACTTGGAACAATTTATCTGGTTGGCCTAAATAGATAGGAAATGCCGATTGATCCCTGTTAACGTAAGATGGAAAAAAAAGAATCCATTACCTGCAATGTTATAAATACCATGGAACTATCTACATTGGATTTCAAAGAAAAACAATTTTGTGCCATTATTAAGCATTTGTGTTGGGAATGGTTTTCTTTTTAGGGAGATCTTGTCATTGGTTGTCAGTGGATACAGCTTTGTATATTCTGAAGGAAAATGAAACCAAAGAAAATCTACAGCTTGTGAACTTTACTGAACAACAAAGCAAAGAGGTTAGATATTTGTTGTCTTCCCATTTTAAGTGTTAAAACTTTAGTGTACGCTGCATGGATGAGTTTCCATATGCTTGGAAACTGTACCTAATCAGACTAGAGGAGAGAAGGAACACTTGTTCTGGGTATGGTCCCTTTCAAAATTGACAGAACTTGTGCAAGGTAAGATGTGCTAGTGTCTTAGTTATGCCCTTTGGATGAGCTGAATTGCAAGCCACTTGTACAGAAGTTTAATGAAATTCCTGTGAGGACCATACTATCACCTGGTGTCTTGGCAAGTGTTGGTGAGTTGCTGGTTATCTGTATAGATGCTCTGTGGAAACTCACTTCTATTCCTCCATCTTCAAAAACAAAAGTTCAAAGTTAATATTTGTTAAAATTTCCTTTAATTTTCTTTCTTCTTGCCATACATAGGATTTTGAACTTGACAGCGCACAGGATGTTCTTATCCTATGGCAGAAATAAGGGAGGAGAAATGGCACTATTAAGTTACTTTTCCCTTCCAAGCCACAGGGAGCTCAGCTTGCTTCTTAAACCCTAATTCATTTGTGACTTTTTACATAGGAAACTTTTGTTGCTGTTTTGAACAAAGCTGATAAATCAGGAAGGAAATTAAAAAATTGGTGGGTTTTGTCAGGCTGCTTCTGGCTGCTTTTGTTTTAACGTTTAACAATTAAAGCATGTTACAAACCTGAAAAATGGTAGGACTGTTATTAGACATTTCCAGTAATGAATGTTCTCCCCACATCTCTGGTCCTGTGTGTTTTTGTAACTATTGTAATTAAGAGATTCACTAGTTTTTGTGTCTTTTACCATGGCATCACACAGCATCTCACTGTAGACATGTTTTCTTTAAGGAAAGAACCTAGCATTACCATAATTAATCACCTTCGTATGAATATTACTAGTAATAAAGAAAGCTGACATTTGAGAAGTAACTTACAGACTTCTCTGTCTCCCTTTAAGAGTAGATGTTTGGATGGAAAGGGGAGCTTGGATCAGGAGTTTACTGGCTACTCCCATTCACAACAGGCTGTAGGTTGAAGAAGGTAAAACCACAAATTACTGGAGAAGCAAAACTGGTGTATAGAGGTGAAGATGGAGAACTGGCTCTGACCAAAGAGTTCCGGTGAGTTGTGTTCCCAAATAGGCACGGTAACTATTGCAAAAGTATATGCTCCAAATAACATCTAGCTTCTTAAATGTTTGTTGCTAAAATACTGTTTGCACAGAATAGTCTCAAATAGACTGAATATTTATCAACAGTAAAGGAACGAGAAGCATTAGGAAATAGTTTTGCCTTTTCCCTCTTTTAGAGCTGCTTTACTGGATATATTTGAAACAATTGATCTGGATGGAAATGGCCTTCTGAGTTTGGAGGAATACAATTTCTTTGAACTGAGAACTAGCGGTGAGAAATGTGATGAGGAAGCATGGTCTGTATGTAAGGGTAAGTTGGTTGCTGTGCTGATACAACTAATTTGGGCTATCAATCTACTTGCAAGCTGTTGTTTATAGCATTCTACTATGTACACACTCTAGAAGAACTGAGTATTTTATAGCCTATACCAAGAACACACATAGATACTGTTTTCTTCTCCCTTTGTTTTTCTTTTTTTTCCCTTTCCAGTCTCCTGTCCTTTGTTTTGCTTCATTCTGGTTTGGGTACCACTGACCTTCTGCTGAGAAAATTCTTCCCATTGCTAATTGCAAAGTTTTGTAGGTGAAAGATGTTGTACCTGCCAAAAACTACAGGTTTTCTAATCATGGATCGTACGGTGAATTAAGCTGTAACAGGTATTCATTTAATCAGTCTCCTTTCTGCAGATTAAACTGATACTGGTTTGATATCTCACAAAGTGTTAAGAGGGACATTTAATTAGTGTGTTTATGATGCTTTAAAAATGGCATCTAGAGCTTATGATTGTTTAGAAAACGCCTCCTGTAACTATATATTTTCTTCAGATGTAAGCAGCTTTTAATTAAAAACCTGTGCTTTGAAGGTTCATGTATGGTGTGTCAGTTTGTCCATATTGTGCTGTATGACAGCCGTGAGACTTCTGTGAGTGAGGTGAGGAAGCTGACTGGTAGTTAAGACTCTTCCAGCTGTGCTTCAATTTTTCTGTCTGCTGATACATCTCATCAATGTTACAGGACATCTTGCCAGCTTGCAGGGGCAGTGTTGGGCCACAAAGGTCAATTTTAAAGAAAAAGGGAGTTCTGTGGCATTGCTTTAAGCTTGCAAAGACCCCAAGAATGCACACATTTACCTCATAACAGGGCTAGGAGAATACAACTACCAGTGACTGTAGGCTGCTCTAATAATACAGTGCATGAAAGCAGCGGTTGCAATGCATTGGCAGTTTAGCTGCAGTGAGTGAATAAACTGGAAATTTAGAAACCATTGTATGAAAACTAGAAGTTTCTGTAAGAAATATAGTTTTTCTGCGACTTGTACCTGATGTACCAGTATGGTACATCATTGTGTATTGGCCCACGTCATGTTTGATATAATTCCTTTGTAGGCTATGACCATTGCTTACTTTGGGCCAAAATACTTTTAGATCTGGCAAGTCCTGCTAATTATTTCTCCCCAAAACACTCTAAGATATTGGACCTTTTCCTAAATGGTGGAAAGCTCATACAAAAAATACTGTTTTATATATGCATTTCTTGTCCCTCTCCTGCCTGTACCTGCTATTTCATACTTTATGGCTTTGTCGGTGTTACGCCTCTGTGCACTGGTATCAGCATGAGTAGGAGGGGTGCATGTGTATGTGGAGTGTGTAAAAGGAAAGAAGAGAATATGGTGAATGTTTTACCAGGTCATTAATCAGTTGAAGGGTTCAGACGAATATCATAAATCTTGACACCAAAGTTCAAGCCATTTATTATAGCATCTGTACCCTTAGATAGATTTATTAAATTGGTAATCCCTTTTTAATAATATATAGTAAAGATTTAGCATTGTTATGAAGATGAGAAAACCATTTTTAAAAATCTCTGACACAAGGACATTTCAATTATGTGTTTGCTGACATTACAATGGTCGATCTGTGATATTCTATCAAGAGAGGGGTGTTAGGATTAGTGGCATTTTATTGCTTTTTAGGAACTAAGTAAATCATTTCTATATCAAAGACCTCAAGCGCTAAGGGTGCTGGCCCCAGCAGACTTTAATTTCCCATTCTTAATATACCCCATAGTGCAAATCTCAACCGCAACAAATACTGCTAGTAAAAAGAAAAAACGAATCAATATGGACTTTCTCTGTTTCGAAATCTCGCCATCTTTTAGATTATACAAGGGGCCAGCTGTTTCCAGTCACTGCCTCAAATCCACAGAGAAGCTCTGCAAAGAGCACGTACCTGGTCAAGGCCATTCTTTGCCAAATAATGTTTGGAAAGCCTGAGGCTGCAAGATGGCTCCATCTTTTAAACCTCGTTAACATAAGTGGGAGTTTGGCTTTGGAGGGATAAAGGGTGTTTGTAGAGGGAACAGATGTTTAAGTGCTACTTTATATTTCTTTTTAAACAGAGAATTTTGATATGAAGAAGAACGAACTAACAAGACAAGGATTTATGGATTTGAATCTCATGGAAGCCAATGACCGTGAAGGGGATCCTAGTGACCTTTGGGTCACTTTATTGTCTCTGGGCTACAATAAAGCATTAGAAATGACAGAGGTATGATAGCCATATAGCAAAAATAACTGCTTCGCATACAACTTGCTGCATGTGTTTAATTGCAGTACTGTTTCTGTCTGTCATAAATTGATTGCAGTAGGTCAGTGATGCAGTCTAAACACTGTTAATACAGGATTTACACTGTGACTTTCAGTCATTGTGGTATCCTGTTTCTTAGGATAAGACTGACATTGTTGAAAGAGGAAATTTGCTTTTTGCTTTAGAGAAAGCCGGTATTTTGCGGGGTTGTGGACGAAGGAATCTTGGGTTATGGCCGCTGAAAGAATTCATGTGCCTTGCCAGTGGGAAGTCGTAAGAATACAGCGATGGGAAACTGTGACCTGTCAGCAAACCTACGACATGCAGGACTTGCTCTGCTTAAAAAAAGTCACTTTTCTGGCCTGAGATGCAACCCACGTGGATGAGAAGATAGTTATGTCTGAAGATTATGAGTTCTGAATCATGCGGAAAAAAGTTACTTCTGTTACTTTTGCCTTTCACAACAGAGTCTGAAAGTGTTCAACACAAAATTTTAATGAAAGGGCTTCTGGTGGCAAACTAGTTTACAGGACCAGGCGTTATTTCTCCGACATTTCTGTGTGCTTATAGATTTTTTTTTTTTAAATATTTTTTTCAGAAATAATATTGGTGTTGGTGTTAACAGTTCTCACTAATAAAAGATAATATCTTTAATGAATAGAAAAGAAATTACGAAAAATTAAAGAAAATATTAAGTATGCAGATAATTTTATCATTTAACTTTCCCAAGAAAAGCTGTTGGTTTGGTGATTTATTTTTTTTTTTTGTCATAATCGGATTATATTTTTTCTTTAATTTTGGTAAAGTTAATTTGTGCCAGTGTAATCACCATATAAAAATATGTGTGTGTGAAACAAATACATACGGAACCACTGTTTGTCGGTGAAAATACTGAGATCGTGGTGAATGGTTTCTTAATGAGGAGCACTTTCTCCTCTTCCTGCGAGTACAGCTAGCAGAGCAACTACAAAACTGTCTTTCTGCGTTTCAGACGTAAGAGGGAGCTATCCTCTAAGAAAGAGGATTTGGGGGAGGTTTTTCTCAAGTTGGAAATTTCTTGTAGGTATTTTATGCCTCCTGCTAGCTGTGGTTTGTGGCTGTAGTCTTTCCTTTGCGAAGGACAACATAGCTCTCCAAATGCTTTAGTCGTTCATCTAGAAATGTTTATCTACTTGCGTCTATAATGCAAGCCTTTAATTACTCAATTTCAGACAATTTAAGAGATTGATATTTCAGGAGCATTGAGCCTCTAACAAATTAAAGACAGAACTGAGAAGTCCTAGTGGATTCCAGTAAAGAAGGAAAGAAACTGAGGTGCTATTACTGAGTCTAAGAAAATGCAGACTCTTGGTTGTTACATGTACTGATCTTAGCTAAGATGCTATAAAAGCAGAGTGCTTAATGCAACATTGCAGATATTTTAAATCTCTATGAAGTGGCACAAATAGCAGGAGTGTGACAGGTGAAGGAGAGAGGTTTATTTCAGACACTGAAATACATTTGAAATTCATCTTAGTTCCTCTGTGTTTTGGTGTCCAACGGAAGAGTTTGCTGCGTTGGAGCCAAATGCACCAAACTGCATATCCAAGTGTACTGTGACTGGCATGAAAAACATTCATTAGTTCTGAGCTTTCATCTGGTTTAAAAGGTTGCCACAGCTCTCAGGTTTTAAATAATTAATATTCACAGACATACTTGTATTTGGATAGTTCTACTTCAGAGCATTTATGAAAATACTTAGGAGCTGTAGATGAAAATCTGAGGGGAAAAACTACAGATAAAGTGATGATAAAACTCCTTTCCTTTATTGCAGGCATGCCCCTTTGTCATCGACATCTATGCAGAAAAATGCAAACCCAGAATTAAAGCCATATATCTAGAGGCAGGTGGCTGGCAACTCAACAGGGCTATTTGCAAGTCTGTTGTTAATAAAGGAGAGGCCAAAGTACTGGATGGCTGTGAAAACATAATCATCTATACCTACAAAGCAGGCAGGAGAATCACTTCTGTTATTGAAAATAAGGTATGGCATGAGAATTCTGCAAGGTGCTCTGTGCTCATGTCTGTTATTATTGTTCTTCCTCCCTCCTTGCGTGATTTTTGAGAATTACATGCTCTGTAATTTCTGATAGCAAGTTCCTGTATCTAGTTTATTTAAAATTTAAAAAAAAAAAAAAAGTTCCTGATGCAAATCTCTTTTTGACATGACTTAGACTTCAAAAGAATCTGGATTGGTATTCTTGGAAGGGACAGCTTATTATAAGGAGGCCAGCACACATCAAATCTGAATATTTGTTTGTGTTCACATTCCAGTTTTTCAATATGTTGATAATTATTGGAGACATAATACATTTGTAATACTAGAAAGCAAATACTAAGAACTGGAAATAAAATTACAGAAAGAACAAAGACTACAACACTTAGACTATGTAATGTTTTCAGTGTGTATAGGAAAGTAAAAGAGCAGTGATTTGCACTGATTGTGGTTTTAGAAGCTTGTTATGGATGAATTGTTAACCGGCTAGTCTTACAGGTCTGCTTTATTACTAATCCTAGCTAAGAATTGTAAATCCAAGCAAAAAGTGAGTGGTGAGAAGCAGAGATTTTAAACATTTTTGCATAGATCCTAATGAATGTGCTGTTTATTCTCAGTTTAATTTATATCCGCAACTGTGAGTAAGTAAATACAGTGCAGTAAGACACTAAACTTTAGATGCTTTAAATCTTTAAAGATCACAGCAAGAAGTTTATTTTTAAATGGACAAACATGCAAAAGGGGGTGGGTTGGTGGACTATTATTAGGACTGAATGCTGAGGCTCCTTGGAACCACAGGTTTAGATCTGCACTTCGCCCTTTAGGGTAGATCTACTGGAGTTATTTATATGTTTAGGGATATGTCAGAGAAGGAGATGAGGTCTGCGCTGGGGCACCTGGGTGCTGTCTGATCAAAATCACTGGCCATTGCCATTTACACCATTTGGGTTCCATAAATACCTCAGTTCTGCCTTGAAGTGAATAGTTGCACTTCCCTGAAAGTCTCACTAGAATTTGTAGACTGGATGCTCTTTTGTATTGTGAATATCTGGAAAGAAATAATAAAAAGGCAGTTTTATTCATATGTCGTCTTCTAAGCTTCCCATGCTGCAAGCAATCTGATTACATCTTCAGTTATTGTACTGATGATTTCAATGGAAAGAATTGTTTCTTCATTATTTCTGTAATTAAATTAAGGAAATATGATAGTTCCTGAGGGATTCCATTTTAGTCTTGCAGATGTATTTAATCAGTGGGTAGAGAAAGGTGTCAGTCATCTAACCCTCCCTAATCAGGGTGTGAGCTGAGATCAGAAGACCTTGTATACAGAGCCTCAGATTTCTTAGGAAATAAGTACCAAGACTATTGTCTGCCTGTTTATGTGCCAAAATAAATAGTTAATGAGGCATTTCCTGTCATCCAAAGCACAAACTTACTATAATGTCCCCTCTGTGCTAGGTGAATATCTGTGACCTTGTCCTGTTGCCATAAGTATCTCCCTGTACAGATAATTCTTTTGTTGGCCTTTATCTCACGGCCACCTAGAAATGAGGACTTCACCAAAGTGATGCCAGAGAAGCTAGATCAAAGCAATCAGCAGCTTAACACTAGATCATGTTCACACTTCTGCAGTGATACCTTATTTCAAGAATTCCTGAATTTACACTCTGCTATCCACAAACCCTTTGTACTGTGAGCACTGGATGTAGTTTTTTTGTTGTTGTTGTTTTGTTTTTGTTTTTTAGGTCAGTCCTTACCCGTCTATTAATAGTTTCTTTGTTGCGTAAGGCTGATTGTGTAAAATCACTGTGTTTCTATTCCATTTCAATTGTTGGATAGTATTGTCTAAGAATCAAACATTTCTCAGTATCTCTGTCAAATTGAGATTTATCTAGCGACAACTGAAGAGCTGGGTAAGATAGCGTGTCCTTAGATCTTATGTCTGAATGTTGCCTGAGATAAACTGGCAGTTAAAGGATTTTCTGTTGCCCAAACTTTCAGTATTATATATTGGATCCTTCTTGTGTAGCTTTAGCAATAACATCTGCTCTTTAAGTGATTCTACTTATATTAATTTTGTCAAATATTTTTTTTTTTAATTTCTATTAACGAAGCCTTCAGAAATGGCCTGTAGGGCATGTTGAAAGTACAAAAATTGGGTGAGCATCCAGTGACACTTCCCCACATCACTGTTCTCATCTCTAGTGAGTTGCAGTTCAAGGACTAGTTGAGACAGAAATATTTTCTTTGTACTTAAAATGTAGTATGAGTTTTGATGCAAATAGTTCTCTCCCTACATGGTGTTCCTAAGTTGGGTCTTCATAAGTGCTTCAGTTATTTCAAGGAGTCTTAAATGACTTTTGACAATGGATCTGGGCTCTGGTGATGGTAAGGTACACTTGAAATCATTATTCTTCAAAGAGAACAGACATCACCATCCTTAAAGTGTTTCTATCCTGTAAAACAGCAAAGTCAGAGGAAGTAAGGAATGTATAATTGTTACGTAAAGAGCAGCCACTTAACCATGAAGACTAATGGGTTCCTTCATACTTTCTCACTTGCAGTCTGAAAACAAAGTGATTATTCATGTCAACAACGAGCAGAATAAGAACTGCCTAAGCAGCAGGGGGCTTACTGTTTTTGCTGTGGAAGTGGCACCAAAATCCATGATGGTAAGATTTTTGTTGTTGAGCCAACTTAAAATCTAAGCAAAACGAAAAAAATCCTGTGCCATCTTTACAAATTCCTTTTGCAGGTCTTTTGGCATGATAATAAGCATGTGGATAGTGGCATCTTCATTGCCATGTGCTTGATGTATCCACCTTCCCCTGTGCAGACTGCTGTAAAAGCCCACATCTGTTCAGCTTTGTCCATTCAGTTGTCCATTCAACACATGTGCCATTTACTAATATTTTTAATATTCTTTTTCTAAGGCTGTATTTCCTTTTTTTATTCAGATATATAGATGCCTGTGAGAAACAGACCAAGCACGTGCTAGTCAGAAACATTTGCAGACGGCTAATTTTTGTTGAACTTGACTTATGGATCACATTTAGCCACAAGACAATTTCATCTGCTGATCCCTGTTCCAGAGCTGGGCAGTCTCTAGTGAAAGTTCTAACGAGGGTTCTAAGGGATCGAATGAGACTGAAAATGCATTACAAATGTAGATGATATTTTTTTGCTTCATTCATTTATGAAGAAAATCCAGGTTTTATTATTCTAAAAGTATGGTCTCTTTCTTTAAAAGAAGAGGCATCCAAACTATTCTGTCTCTCTCAGCTTTCAGCTGTAGAGGCCTTCAAGCCCATTGCAAGCAGACACAGTCCCATGACACGGCAGGGTTGGGGCCTATGCTGATGCTGCTGCTGACACTTCAGCTGTCCATAGCCTGATCCCCTAAGGTGTTCTATTAATTTAAATTTCAGCTTTATTCAGTACAAACTGTAGGCTCAGTGCCCCTTATGGCTCTTTTGCTGTCGTGCAATTAAATGTAATAGTAAGTTTTGAATACCAGCTGTCGCCATAGATGCTGAATGTTTGTCACTTAATGTTAGTGATGCAAGTGCTGGAACAGTTCCTTTTGCTTACACAGCACTTCAGGTAACATACACGCAGTTCTCCACTAAACAACTGTTTCACCTCTGTGTTCTCTCTTGTATACAGGTCTCCCAGCATGTGATGCCACTGAACGAGCAGGAAGACTGGCTTTATAATTGTGTGCATTCCCTCCTACGTTAAACGTTCTAGACAGCTGCTTTGCCGTAGCATTCAGACTAAACCAGGAAATTTTTCTGGCAGCTTTTGTAGTCTTGTCCTTTTCAAAAAGCTGGCAGACTTCAAAGTTTGATTTGGTAAAGCACATGAATCACCCAAGTACGTACATAATTCTGGTATCACGCTTCTGCTAATGGCTTTTAAGAAACATGTGGTGATAGCTTAGGGATGGAGTAACTGTAAGTATGTAAAATCCTCTGACACGGTGTAGAGTATTCATCACATACGGTCTAACGAAATACATTGGCATGAAAACATTGAGACACGATAAAAATGAGTGCTCTTCAGTTGCATAGCTAACAGGCGTAATGTAGTTGTGTTTTATAAAGGCTGGTTTCCCTACATCTGCTCTGGTTTCCTACAGCATGTAACGTAGTTCCTTCACATGCTGGGGCTGCTCCACTGAGGAGAAACGTACTTTGTTAAATGGGCCTGATGGGTTCCTAATTAAACATTCCTGTGGTTTGGATCTGAGAAGAATAAAGGGGTGGGGTTCAGGATTTTGCTTTGCCACTTGATGAAGGATTTGGTTATCTTTTTTTTTGTCGTTTGATGATAATATTAATCTTGTTCTGAGTAATTACTGACTGCTTTTATACTCCTTTATATAAAATAAAGTCTGCCTTTTCATATGCAATAAAGAAATAACATTATTTCAAAAAAGTGAAAGTTTGTCTTGAGCTTTTCACCGTTAACAGCAATCAATTATTTCTAGGGCAGCCAAAATACGGAGACTGAGGTCCACCAAGCTTAGCCTGCCATAGCAACGAAAACCAGCTTTGAGGTACTGAAAATACTCAGCCATTTACATTTTTCTGGTTCCTCTAAATGTCTGTTAATGTGGAAAAAAATCATGACCCCGACCACTGGATGCTTGAAAAGTGTCTGAGTTTAAAATAGACATTAAATGTATGTGACCTCATCTGCAAGGGCAGCAAGTATTCTTGAAAAGCTATATTTATCTGCCAGCCACTCTTGCACTCTGCTGTTACTCTGCTGTAACCGTACACTGGGCGAGTAAATGTCAGTTACAAAATGAGAGCTCCGCTAGAGGCCGGCTGGGATTTACATGCTTCAGCAATCGGTGCTCAGGCAGGGTTACTGGTGGTCTTTCAGGTTGGGTTTTTTTACTGTCTTAGCAAGTACAGCAGATACTGTTTTCATTTTCAGAATTGTCTAAAACTCGTAGAAGTTGTATTAAGAGGCCCTGCAAATATTGGTAGTTTCTAGCGAACAAGACTGAGCTCTGTAGACGCTGCCTCAAGCAGTGCGTGGGTCCATCACAGGTTGCTAGCTACATCGCTAAGGAGGAGCTGGGAGATGCTCTGGTGGGGAACGGTACAAAGCGAGCGCTCCGTTATTTGCATTTCTCTTGTTTGGAAACTCGGTCTTGTAAGATGTGGCAGGAATTCATACGGTACTCTTTCTGCATTAAACCGTGCCTTTATGGTTTAAACTGAAAGAAGTATTTAGCTGAGAAATTGTTGCTTGTGAAAAGACTTGGTTTTGCTGCAGGAAGGGTCTAGTTGAACATGACACAAAGACAGTGGAACTTTTTTTTCTTTGCTGCCCTTCTTGCTGCTGGAAGAGTTCATTAGCTAACTTCTTAGGTGGGAACGTAGGCCAGCTTTCCATGGTAGGTTAGAATCACAGAATGGTTTGGTTGGGAAGGGACCTCCCAGCCCACCTAGCCCCACCCTCTGCCATGGGCAGGGACACCCCCCACCGGCCCAGGCTGCCCAAAGCCCCATCCAGCCTGGCCTTGGGCACTGCCAGGGATCCAGGGGCAGCCACAGCTTCTCGGGGCAGGGCCAGGGCCTCAGCACCCTCCCAGGGAAGGATTTCTTCCTAATATCTAATGTAAAAATCTAAGCTAGAAAAGGTTGTACCTTCCCTGTCCAGGAGGAGATGAGAATAGTGATGAGTGGTATCTGTGTTTTCCAGTTTACTCCAAGTCCATGTACCACCAAAGCAGAAAAAACACCCCAGCTTCTCTTTTGAAGGCTGAACACTGGTGTTGGCTACTGGCCTCTTTTCTTCAGTGGGAGACACTTGGGAGAAAAAAGATCTGTAACAGCCGTAATCTGCATTTCTGGACTGTTATCTTTCTTTTGAGAACTAGAGCCATAATGCAAGTTCTCTGGGGCATTGGCTGGGGCTCCTGCTTGTGCACTCGAGGCCTGTGGTGACATCCTGCTGCTGGCCGTAGGGACGCAGGGCTGGCCTGTGCAAGGTGCCAGGCTGTGGAGGTGCTCGGTGCCAGACTGAGCACCTCAGTGTTCCTCTCCCCGCACAGTGCCCGGCAGCGCAGCACCCGCAGCCTCCGGCAGCTCCCGGCGCGGAGATCGGCGGCTCGGCAGGACGGCTGTCGTCGTGTCGTGTCGTCTCGCCGCCACCTTACCGCCGGTACGAGGCAGGGAAAGGAGGGCGGGAGNGCGCATCGTGACCGTGAAGACCAAGCCGTACGGCGACCAGAAACCCGGCACCAGCGGGCTGCGCAAGCGGGTGACGGTCTTCCAGAGCAATGCCCACTACGCCGAGAACTTCATCCAGAGCATCCTGGCCACCGTGCCGCCGGCCGAGCGGCAGGAGGCCACGCTGGTGGTGGGGGGGGACGGCCGCTTCTACATGAAGGATGCCATCCAGCTCATCGTCCGCATCGCCGCCGCCAACGGGGTAGGACGTTTACCCTCACCTCTCGCTGGGGAAGGCGTATGGCCCCGGCCGGGGCCGGTCCCGTTCCGCGGGGGNNNCCGTTCCGCGGGGGGAGCGGGGCGGGCCGGGCTGGGCCGGCGGGGGGGCGAGCTGACACGGCTGCAGGAAATCGCTGGCGCTTTGCGTGTCCGCGGCGTGGAAATGAATGGGAGAATGACACGTGAGTTGAGGAGGCTCCGCGTGGGGACAGCAGTAAAAATTTCCTGGTGGTTTTACCTGCCGTTGATATGTGCAGGAGTGATCAGGCATCTGCCTGCGTGGAGGTGGGAAAGTGCGTGCAGCTTTGCTGTGACTGCTGTTTCTTGCTTTGGGCCATAACCGTTTTTGCTAGCTAATGGCACAGACCAGTGGCGTAACGTGCTGGTGGTGGGGCGTGCTGGGTGGCATGCAAGGGCTTCTTCATTCCATGCTGGGTGGCGTCTTGCTGCTGGAAGACTTCATCCCTGTTAATTCATCTTGGTCCTGTCATTTTGTCAACCCGAGAGAAAGCCAGCAGGGAATGGGATGGAAGGACAGCTGCGCTGAAGCTGAATTTGCAAAGGGTGGCTATTCCCTACGTTTGGTCTTTCTCAAATGAAAACCATCCTCTTTCGCTGGGACACCCGACTCCTCGTCAGCAGCGAGCCTTGTGCCTCGCGGACCAACGCGGAGAGTGAGCTGAGGATGTGTGGTGGTTAGGGTCACGCATTAGGGTAAAAGCTTAGAGTTACCTATTTTGGCTTCCCAGTGGCAATCAGTTGCCTCAATGCTTTAAATGCCTGGCCTCTTAAGAAAAAAATATAATTTGAGATCATTGCTGCCTTATGACTTAAGAAGCAAATAACCGTTTCGTTTTAAGCCACGTAGAAATTCAGCTTCCATGATTTGTGGTAGCTGTTCAATTTTTAGTCCGCATCCTAGCGTCCCGTAACAGCACCGGCCTTGCCATGTGCATCTGTGGCAGTGATGGAGAGCGCAGCCTTCCCTGATGGGAAAAGCAGCAGACACTGGTTTATTTATTTGTTCTGAGAGGGAGTTGGAGTTGAAACCTACAGCCTTCACGCCTGATTGCACGCACAGACAGCACCTTGGATCCCTGTGAATAAGCAGACTGGGAGTCTTGTTCCCTGGGATAAAGCCTTCGTTTGTGCAGGTTTTTGGATGTGCACCCAGGGCCTGGTGGGACGTGGCAGCCTTCCAGGCACTGAGGAGTTCTCCGTCATCTGCACCTAAGCTTGATCCCAGAAGTAAGCAAGGGCCTGAAGGTAAAACTGTGCTGAGCTTTCTGCCAGAGTTGCAGAAGCAGGTCCCAAGGGACACGGTTGTTCATGGGCATTCATCTTGTAGTATTCTGTCCATGTGAATTCAAAGTGCTAGGATAAAATCAGCTCTAAAGTCAGAAAAATGTTTTGGAAAGGCAAGAAAGGGAACTAGAGGCAGAGGACGAAAACAGGTGGAGGAGTATATGGGTTAAGAGCCAAGATGCTAGTATGTGAAGTGAGACTTTTTACTTTAAAAGCTTTTCAGTCATAATCATGAACTTATAAAATAATGGCTGTGGCCTGAGACAACATGTTAGACTATTTCAAACAAAAATTTGGCAATGTTACAGCATTATCAGTCATCTGGTGACCCAGGTGCTCTCTACCTTTGTTGTACCGGGACAGAGGTAGTGGTATAGGCTTGCTAGTTCTGTAGAGTGCCATGAAATTACCTCGTTTCCCCCCTCCGCGAGATTCAAAGAGGACTGGCAGGTCAAAAGCACTGCACAATCACAGATCTAAGTATCCCATTTAAAAAAGAGGAGGAAAAAGACTTTATGAAGGAGCATCGAAGAGAAGAGCAAAATATCTCCCGAATTCTTTAATAAATGAACAGCAGTTAAAAGCCTGAATAAGAAAGCAGATGGAGGTACAGGATACAGAGCCATGGAAAGCAAGCTTGGTACACAATTGCTGGCTAAGCGTGAGTGGCACTGGCCTAAATAAGACAGTACAAGTGTTGCGTTGCCAAACTTCAGCATGGCAAAACCACGTGGTCCCAAGAAATGAGGTGACTAAAAATAGAAAGTTTCTTTAGCAAATGCAAAATGCTGGTTTTCAATAAACTTCTATTTGCTTACTATTTTGAAATGGAGATGCTTACTTCATGGCTTTTCTCTGTAATTGCAAGTATTAGTTCCTTGACAGTTACCACGGCGTAGTTGAGTAAGAGTTTATGAAAATCCTGTTTCTTCGTAATAAATGTGAAGTAACTGGAAGTCGCCTGCCCTTCCAAGAGAGGGGTGAACTACTGTTAACTGATAAGAGAGTGTACTGCAGAACAGGGAACACGTGGTAACTTGTTCCTGGAGATTCTGATTTTTGCCTGAGTGCTGATGTTTTCTGGAGGTGGTCTCCTGATTCCAGCAGCGAGATCGCAGGGAAAGGCTTGGTCATCTTATGCTGAGAAGTGCTGAGTAATACAGAGAAAACTCCAGAGGTGGCTGCACTGCCCTCTCTGGACACCTGTACTGGCAGTGATGTTTTGTCTGTAGAAAAATGATTATTGCAGTGTATGTAAGGCGGACTGGTGTATAGGTATAGTAAGAATGTGGTAAAAATGGAAGGCAGGAGTTTTAGCTTTTCCGATTGCTTGCTTGCCAAGGTACGTTACTCCAGGTTTATTCACTCATCTGGAGTCAGCCAGCCTGCCAGCTGTCCCAAAGCAAGTGCTGGAAAACTGTATTTCTAGTCCTATGGAGTAAGAGGTGTTTGGATGAATAATTTAAAATCGTGTGATGTTAGGATCTGGTTGAGTGGTCCTCTCGAGCTGCAGGAGAAACCTGAGGGCCACAGTTTACGATGGTTAGTTTTACAGGGTGAGAGGAGAGGATGCTCAAGTGAGTTTTGTCTCCATCTGAAATGATTAACAGATAACTAAGTACTCGTATTTGACTAGTAACAACTCGATTTGTAGTTGCGTGGTTAAGGAAGGTTTAGCCTATTTATAACTTTGCATTTATACAAGTAAACTAAAATAGAGATTGGTGGGTTTGCCATTCTCAGGTGGCATCCAGCGTAGCCTACCTGCTTTGTTTTGGTCTGTCATGCCAGGTTTCCTTGATGTTATTCCCATGTAGTTAGTGAGTCTGACTCTTTAATTACCTAAACAAAAGCTTAAAAGTTCCTGTCGCAGCATCGCCTGTCGGAGTAGAATTGTGGCTGTAGAAGAGCTTTATGTCAAAAGCATGCAAAAATTTCGTAACTGAAGCTAGAACTGTAGATGTGATCATACAGCTAGCACCAAGCTGATTCACTGATGTTGTCACCCACTATTCAACAAATCTACTGGGCCTCTGGTTCCTTCTTAAATAAACAGATTTCAAAGTGCTGCAGAGTAGCTACATTAAAGCAAATTGCTTGAAGGTGTTTTGAATGCCAGGCAGTGCTTCGCATGTTAAATACTAGCCTGGTTTTGTTTTACTGCTGCAGGATAAACAGTGCTTTTATTAGAAATACGGCTCTCTACACTAGAAAGTTTGGTTTCGTGACTTGGCTGCTATTAACCTTTTTCCCTGCTCAATTATCCCAGGAAAACCAAGTGTTTAAACTCTGTTGCACTGCTCAGCAGCTCTTTATTTGCCGCTGCTCTAGTTTTGTAGCTCTCCTCCCTTTTTCTTTGCGGTGTCCTGCCATAACCTCCAGACCAGTTGCCTTTCTGATGGTCTGGCTGAGCCCAGATTAAGCAGTATAGTGCAGTGTGGGCTTGGAGAGCTGGTCCTGGCTAGAGTGTGCCCATGTTCTTGGCCTCAGCATCCCAGTTGTGGAGGGAAATAGTGGGACTGAGACATCTGTGATCTGCTTTGGCGCTATTGATGGGAAGTGTTTGTTATTGCTCACCCCTGTCTCAGCCTCACTTGTTTTTCTTGCCTAGTTTTTAAGAAACCTGTTACTGAGGTCTCCTGCTTGTTCCTGTCTCTGCACAACACTGTGAAATGAGCATCAGCCTTGTTGGTTTGCAGACCTTCATCCATTCAGCAGTTGGCATCGTTACACTGAAGTCCTCAGGGTCAAATCTTCCCTTTAAGTAAAAGCTCCTGGTATTAAAAACATCAAACTAAGGGACCATAAAGAAAGTTCTTCCAAAAAGCAGTCCCTGTGTACCAGAATTAGATGCAGTGATGCTAGATCGTACAGGCCATTAAGAAAAACCTCAGTTTCTGGCTGTTCTTACGTTACTGCTTTTCTCAGAAGCGGAAATTGAGATGTGATATCTGAAGTAAGGAAATCGATACCAGTTGTGCCGTGAGCATTCCCATGCAGGTACGTCCTGGCTTCAGCTCATGGTGGGGTTTAGAAGACAACCGTGCATGCAGCAGCTCTTCCAGCTCGCAAGCTGCTTTTACACTAGCTAGCTTCTTTTTGCCTGCAAAGGTCTTTGGCTTATATCAGTTTGCAGTTGAAGGTTATTAAGGCAGTGGTCAGGTGGTCCAGTTTCAGCCCTTTTTGAAATTTTGAACTCTACGGTAATGAAACTGTAGCTCGAAGGAAGAACTGAGGTGCTTTGCAGTTAATCTCTGCAAATCCAGCAGACAGAGTTGAAATCCACACTAACAGGGGTTTAACTGTAATCTCCTGGAACAATGACTCTGTATAACCAGAAACCTCACCTCTGGCTGTGCTGGTAGGACAGCAGGACAGAGTCTAGTGCTTTCTCTTTATCAAGGCAAAGTTTGAGATAGGTGGGCTGGACTGAAGAGCTGCTACCTGTATGTCTTGTTCCGAGACTGAGCTGCATCGAGATGAAGAAATGCACTGCGGTGGGGCCTTGCCATCTGTCGCGGTTCTCTCTGAGTTACCCAATGTATTGGTTGAAGTTTCAAATGATGAACTGGAACATACCTTCAAAATAAACAGAAATAATGTAGGATATCACTAAGAAGTGCAAAGAAGGATGCATAGGCAGAATAAAACATGAATGTAATATACTAGGATTATAAATGTATACAAGTTGCAGAGTAACATCCTAAGAACGGATCTGATGAGCAGACCACAAAGACTGTTGGCAGTATCATCCAGTTATCCAGAAAAACAAATGTGATTTCTAGATTTTTAAATAAGGTTGTTGTAAGTGAAACCCAGGAAATAAAGTCTCACCAGGAAGGTTAGTCCTGGTCTGGGGGACCCCCCCCCTCAGAGGGGATGCAGTCTGCTTGGGGGAGACTCCCCCCAGGGAATGACCTGTGCTTGGGCAGCCGGGGCCAGTGGAGAAGCAATGAACTTGGCCTAGAGTTGGGGAAGCGTGCTGACAGTCTGCAAATGTCTGCAACGATGCTGCAGGGAGGAAGGTAACATTGTTCTCTGGCCTGCAAGAACTAAAATTATGACGGCGGAGGTTTAGGTTAGATATTAGAAAGCATTTTGGAACCTTAAGGCCAATGAATGGAGTGGGTTGGCAGCGGAGGTCATTGAATCTCTGCCTGGGAAAACCTCTAATGAGAATGGTTTGGGTAGGGTAGGTGACCTCTCCACACCCTCTTTCCTGCCACTGTCCTTCAGCACCTTTTTACCCCTGGGCCCACAGACAAAGCTTCTCTAGCACATCTTAGCAAGTCTGTGTATGTCTGCCCATCTCCCCTTCTATCCGTGCTATTCCCTGCTATGTGCAGCCACCTCACTGTCACGTATACATACTGTGGGCTTGCTACCAGATGGCAGCTTGCCTCTGTACACCTCAGACCAGAGCTTCTGTCCCTGAGCCTGCAATGTTTAACCAGACATGTCTCTGCTCCTCAGGCTAATATCTGGCCAAGCCAACCAGTGCCCTCCCTCTGCTCCACAACATTGTCTGCATTTTGTATTTCTGGATTTTTTGGGTTCAAGTGCTGGTTTCTAAGAGGATCCAGGGACAGGGGCTATCTCTCAGTGGGCTGGGGCCAGGAGTTCTGGAGTGTTCCTGGGTCTGCTGGAGTTAAACCAGCTGGAATCTCTCTCCCGATCCCCCAGTGCAGGGGCAGGACAGCAAATGCCAGGGCAGTCCAAGGTAATATGCAGATTTGGGTGTGCTTTGAGGAGCTGACCTTTGAGCAGAAAGTTTCTCAATCTTGATTGTTGGTGTGTACTTTTGTCCTGGCAAAGGAATGATCAGCCCCTACCGGTGTGACAAACCTGGAGCCCATCATGGAATCTGCAGCAGCCGTGCAGATGGTGGTTTCATCCCTAGCCCTGCAGAGCCCTTTCTCTGCCACCCATCCAGCTTGTCTCTTAATTCTTGAGTGACTTGTACGTATGTGGTTGCATCTACGCACGCTCATGCTGTCGAGATGGTGCGAGATATTCTGCCTCTCTGGAATCTCTACAGCAGCTTCAAAACCTAGATTTTTAGTTAATTCTTATGGCAACAAAGAGTTTTGCAGTTGGAGCTGTGCTCCTTGTGTGACTAATAGGCTTGCAGTTGGTCTATTTATTTTACTTTGGCTCCATTTGTCTTGGCATTGCCAAATGTCACGCACAGCAGTGGCTGCCTGGCCCAGAGCTGTACTCGGGCAGAAAGTGCATGGTTTTGGCAGCTCAACAGCGGGGTTGTTCAGGGCTTTTGGCACCCTCTTATGGTGAGCGTGCAGGCAGCAGTGTGGGGACTAGAACTTTTCTGTGGGCAGGGGTTAGGGAAATGTAATTTCGGTCTTCAAGGAAAGTCATAGAATAGGTGCAAAATACCTGATTTGACTCAGTTTGTTCCCTGGGGTTTTATGCAGTGTAACCTTTTGACTAACCGCAGAAGAAGAGTGTAAGAGTGATGCCCACTGAATGGCAGCAGTGCAAGACGGAGGAATGGGAAGAAGCTGAACAGAGAGGAGAGAAGCTGCTGTGGAGGAGAGGGCATCGTGGACCTTGGAGAAGCCTCACCCAAGGGTGTTTGCAGGGGATGAGCAGAGAGAATTACTGTTCAGTCTGGCCTTTGCATAGTGGGTTTTCTGTCTCCCAACTATTGTGTTTGCTTGAATGTCGAGATAGAAGATTGTAGCTAGGAAGCAGGCTGTGCTGAGGATGGATTAGTGTCGGAGTGGGCGGTTGGGAGAGCCCGGCTGCATGGTCCCAGGCCTGAGGAGGGTCCAGGCAGCCGTGGCCCAGCAAGGGTGGCATGAGGGAAGATGGCAGAGCTCTCGCAAGGGTGGAAAGGGGATGGAGCAGGGACTGATGGTGTCGAGCCAAGGGAGGAACTGCATGCTCTGCAATGCTTTACCGAAGTTTAAGTCCTCTCAAAATAGTCTTGTTTGTCTTTTTATCATTAACCAAAGTCAACAGTTCATAGTTTTAACTGGGTTCATACATGTCTGAAGTGCATGACAGTAAAAGAGGACCTAAGGTAGCAAATGACCCTGACCGCAGCAGATCTGCTCTTTGGAGTGGGAAATGCCCTCACCAGCCTCTGACTGCTGTGAGGATTAACAGACCTAGGAAATATGACCACAAGGGAAAATTAAGGAGATTGAGGTTGTTTACTGTAGCAAAGAGAGGGCACTCAGAGTCTGTATGCTAAAGGATATTTTTAATGTGTCTGAAGTTGTCAGGAAGAAGATTATGATCAATTTGTTTTCTGTCAGCTCAGGAGAACTTAAACCACAGCAAGGAAGATGTACAGCAGATTGTGGGAAAACAGTGCTAACTGCAAGGCTAATCGTGCACTGGCACAGCGCATCTGGAGAAAAAGATTTCAAGAACAAGTTATATCAACTGCAGGTGATCTGCAGATCACAGATCGAATGCTCCTTCCCCAGTCTCTGCTCCAGTCCTTAAGGTGGACAGGATCCACCCTTGGTGAGCTTTTTTCGCCTCTTGGTCTTCTGGCAGCGTGCGATCACCAACCCCTATACCAGCCTGGGTTGGCCAATTACTGGTGGTTTAGTTTATCCCAAATAAACTAAATGTACATGTTGCAGAAAAGCCCTGGTACCAGGTGAGCTAATGACTGACACCTTCCTCCTCAACTTAATTTAGTCTGATTCCTCTGTCCAGTACATGTGCACTTAGTTACATGCACAAATTCCCAGCCCTCCATAGGCCTTTTCCCTGCCAGTAAGTCCACATGCATCTCCTCTGTGCAGCTGTGGGAGCTGGTAAGTGGCCTATGCCCTCCTCTTGTCACTTAATGTCATGGCATTTCACAGGGCAGTAAGTTTATCTCGCCCGGAATAAGAAGGGAAAGAGCTTGCTTAGGCCTTTTCTTGCCAGGGGACTGTCCAGCGTGAGGCTCCTGGTAGCTCATTTTGGGAGGTGGATTTTGTTTTCTGTACCACTAGAGGGAAACCTGTGCCTTTGCATGAAAATAAAGGGTGTCAGCTGCAGGATGCTGAAATAGCAGGGATGTATAAAACACAAACCAGTTGCTTCTAGCTGCATATCCCAGGAAATCTCGCTGTTGGTGTAGAATATGTGTTGTCCTAGTCTGCACTACACATGCTTCAGCGTGGTTTGGTGGGGAAAAGAGAGGGCTTAAGGAATCCCATTCTGAGCCCACGCAAAATAAAGTGCTTCTGGGGCACTGAGACAAGAGGGCTCTGGATGGATCTTGGTTCCTGTGTGGTATGTTCGGGCCAGCGCCCTGCAGTATCCCAGCTTTTGTCTAAGCCAGCGCGTACCCCTTGGGTGGGCCTGGCGAGGTGGCTGCGTGGGGCACCAGCCTTCGGGGTTCCCACAGATGGCTGAAATAGCTTTGCTTTCTGAGAGCAAACCTGAATTAAATTCCCCTTCCTTGGGAATTAAATTCCCTCTCTAGGGATTAGAAACAACATCTTGCTTGGCTCCCTTGGGAGACCTGTCTGACACCTTTGCAGAAAGTCAGGTAGAGCCTTTCTCTCCAAAGGTGGTTTTCTGCCTTCGGTCATGAGGTTTCCCCTCAGTCTCATACAAATTATCCGGCTTGATTTTAATGTGCTGATGAATGTAACAATATCTCTTTTCCCCTTGGAAGAAAATGTGTCAGTTCTTGGAGCAACGAGAGAATCACCACCTCAGGAAACAGTCCTGTGAGTGCAGTCATAAACTGCCACAATTCAGCTGTGAACACGTCTCCTTTCCCCCCACTTTTTAATAATGGGACAAACCGAGTCATTACAAAGTGTGTGTTCTTTAATTGCTTCAGTAATATCTATGAATTGTTTCCAGCAGCTCAGACAGAGGACTCCGAGCCCTGTTGAAGAGGTTTGGAGGAAACTGATTTCAGTCTAGCATTCAAAGTTACCTTCCCCACGTTCAGGAAGATGATGCTTTGTAAAAGTTTCTTGGTATCTGAGTCTCTTCTGTATGTGTCTAAGGCGCTCCAAAGTGAATAGCTTCATCAGATGCAATTTTCTAAAATATTTGGGATTTTTTTGTGTGTTTTTAATAACTCTGGGTGTATATACTGCCCTTGGTGAGACTCGTGTGGGTATCCAGTTGAAACCATTGCTCTTGTGGCTTTTTAGCTACTCTGGATTTTTCTTAGTCAGACAAAAGTTCACCCACAGTTCATCATGGATAACGTCCCCGTGTTTGAGAGGGAGCCGGTGGAGTAGTCAGGTTGTCAGAGCAAGAGTCCTGTGAGCAAACTGTAGGTAACAGATCTGCTGCCTTCCATTTTAAGAGTGACCTTTAACTCACTAGACTTTGCAAAATAACTCCAGCAGAGTGCTGCCGTGACTGCTGGAGCCTTCCCTCCCAGGG
This sequence comes from Psophia crepitans, assembly GCA_013399095.1. Lineage (NCBI taxonomy): Eukaryota > Metazoa > Chordata > Aves > Gruiformes > Psophiidae > Psophia > Psophia crepitans. Next base: position 661,991 of record VWZZ01001617.1, on the reverse strand, counting down.
ACCCGCCGCCCCAGGGAGTGGCGTGATGGCCGGCCAGCGGCCTGGTGCTGCCGTGCAGATCTGCTTGGCTGGCGAAAATGCTGGGCTCCGTGCCGGGGCAGCACGTCGGTGCATCCGAGCAGGGGGCTGAGCTGCTCACCACCTCCCCAGTTGCCCCTGCCCTAAGGAAGAACCGGATCGATTGCCAGCGTAGGGCTCCGATGGCTGATAGCACAGAATGGCAAGGAACCGCGCCTGTGGAGAACAGAGGATGATGAAGATGACAAAAACTCCCTTTTCCCAGCCGTTTCAGTGAGGGACGGCAGTGTGGAATTGTGTATTCTCTGCGACATTGATCCTCCACAACAAGTGCAAGGAAACGTCTTCAGTTACAGAAACCACGCTCTGCTCGAGGTTCAAGGAGCTATTTTTGGGTGCTCAACAACTTCACTGAACTTCTGTCTAATAGGTGGGCCATTGCTGGTATCAAGATTGATTTTTTTGTATTTTGGTATAATTTACTTTTTAAATGCATTTGTGTGAAAAAAGAACATGGAAGACGCTCCTCTGCCTCTCTTGACCATGCCAACAGCTCCTTACAACGACCAGAAACCAGGAACCAGTGGATTACGGAAGAAGACCTTTTATTTTGAATCCAAGATGAACTATTTGCAGAATTTTATCCAGAGTATATTTTTTTCCATAGACTTAAGAGATCGACAAGGATCTTCTATGGTAGTTGGAGGTGATGGGAGATACCTTAATAAGTCTGCAGTGGAACTGATAATCCAAATGGCAGCTGCCAACGGGGTTGGTAAATGTTAAACGACTAAATTCCTGTAGTTGTGTAGCTGAGAAATGCAGAAAAACATAATAAATTAGTCACAATGAGCTTTAATTTCCCCAAAGACTTTATTCAACTGCTAATAGTTAACATTTTAATGGAAAACCCATTTGGTAGTGCAGAAATTACTGTTTTTTCACTTTTAAGGGATGCGGTTGGATGAAGTGTGTGGGAATACACACGCAGCAAAGAAAACAAATACGCTCGGGTTTTGTGTGTTCTCAGTGTGTGTTTTGACGTGCCACCAGCTGTTGGCACCTGTGGGTTTCATAGTCTCTCAATCAGATCAGAAAACCCCGATGTTGTTCGGAAGTGAAGTAGCTGGAAGAGCCGTGGCTCGCTGTTCCATGGCAGCGCGGCAGGAGCTGGCTGAGCTTTGCTGCTCAGCAAACGACAAGGCAGAACACAGGATGGGTTATTTTTTTTTTCTCAACAGGTATAAGTTGTAGCTATGTTATAAGTACTCTGGGAGCCTTTGAACAGTGAAATAAGATGAGAGTTAGCAAGTGAGTGGCAACTTTTACAGCTGGTCGTGCTGGAAATCTGTCTTTTGGAAGCAGAACCGAAGGCTGGTCTGCTTGCAGTAGAGCATGGTTCATGTACTACAAGGCTCTGGGCACTGCGGTTTGCCGTGTGCTTTTTCAGAAGAAAAGACTCTCCTTTCTGTCCTGGAGCTCTTAATGCAGAGAAAAACTTTACACTAAGAGACCTGGCTCTTAGGAATTCGTTTGACAGAACAACTTATCTGATCACAACAGGGTAATTTGTAATGAATGGGTGCGTAGGAGGTGAGATTTATTATTTTTTTAAAAAATCTACATAGTTCCTGTTTTGGGAAAAAAAAAAAGATATCATCCTTTGGCAATGCAAATTAATGTATTCCTCTTCAGTCAGCGTATGGGGTGAGCAGAAGAGCTGGAAAACGTGCACAAAGAGCCAGGCCTGCTGCTTGGACTGCTTGACACTAGGACAGATTTTCTGCTGCTGAGATCAGATCTTCACCAGCCGAGGCTTTCCTCATGCGTTTCGTTCCAGCAGTGTGGCCCCTGCCTGGCTAAAATCTCATTTCATTGCTGGTTTTGGTATTTTTCATTGATTGTTTTTATACAGTCTGGCTATCTGTGACTATCAGCATTGTGCTCACCTTGCTTTGTAGAAGGGATGAGTCCAAGGGTGTTTTCAAATATAAAAAACCAGGAGGAGTGCATGCATATTCTGTTCTGAGCAGGTGAAATCTGTCGGTGTGTGGCACCGACAGAGTGTTTTACCTCTGCAAACATGGCACAGCAGGATTCCCAGATTGCACCAAGCACACTTGCTGTGTTGGCAGCATCACACTGTATGTTTTAAATGATGATTTTTCTGGGTAAAGAAATGACCGAGGTAGTTTGTCTGCTGAACCTGACTTGTATCTATCGAAGTGTCTCTGTTCAGAGCCTGCAGCTGTGGCACAGGATATAGGATTGGTGCATCTTGTGAGGCGTCTCTCGTACAGAAATAGGGCTGGAAGGGCGTGCCGATGACACGACGAAGCTGTGGAAACCAGCTTCCTTGGCCTGGAAAACATGTTTCTGGTGTGAAAGCATCAGCCTGTGTTGGCGGGGGGAAGGAGGGAGACTGTGGGAGGTCTCCTTTATTGCCCACGTGCATCTTGGTGGGGCTTTCAGTAGTGGAAGTGTTGCATGGATTACTTTGAAGTGCTGTAACCCAAAATCACTGCACGAAGGGGGTCTGCAGGTCTGTTTGGAGCGGTCTGTGAAAGGTATTTCTGCATCATTACATCCTTAGGTTTTTCCTGTAAGAAATTCCAGAAAATGAAAAAAAGATCTAAGTGTAAATCGCTCAGCACGCTGCTACACTGAGCAACCTTTTCCAGTGCTTACCACAGAGGATTTAGCATTGGCTGGGTGGGGAATGACAGCTGAAAACCTCTGAGAGCCGAGGAGGATCCCAGATCAGAGAACAGCTTGTGTGGAGGCAAGGTTTTGCTGCTTTTCCTTCCTCACAGTGGGAGCATCAATGCACGTGCAAAAGCCGCGGTTCAGGTGTGCAGGGAGGATGAGCCGGGCAAGGACGATGGATTTGGTGTGTTCACTCAGTTCTGCTGCAGCTGCTGCAGGTTTGTTCAGCCAGTCCTCCGCAGCATCCCTCGAGCTGCATGCGAGCCCTGGCAGAGCACCGATGCAGCGGGGCATTGCGGCTGGGTCTGACCCTCGAAGGGAAGCTGGGAGACAAAAGATGAAGTTTTAGAGAGGAGCTTCCTGGAGACTGCCTTAATTCTTGGTGAAAGTGGAGGAGCAAGACTTGGAGGCTGGAGTAAAACATGAGACAAGGTGTGCTGGCTTGGAGTGAGAATGAGGAAAAAAGCAAAACCTGTGTGGACTGAGTAACTTCAAATTAAGTGTACGGTGTGTAATAAACTAGTGCGATCAGCCCGGTGGACAGGCGCTGTGAGGGTGTAATGTTAGCTACTGTGACAGCTGAAAGAAGGGCATTCACTTTGGGTTTATACACGGCTGTTTCGCATTTATGCTCGTTGTTTGCTGGAGGTGCAGTTCTTCCAGCGGCGCCTCGCTCTCCCAGCCGCGCTGTGACAGCTGTAGCACGCAATAACCGACCGGCAGCGAAGCCGGGGCTTAGCACCAGGCCGTGCTGCGGGAGAGGAATCGCAGTCATCCCGTGCCCTTGGCTTAGCACCGCACGTGGACCGTCAGTCTGGGAACGCTGCCTTTTGTTTTCTGGTTTATCTCGTGTTTGAATGAAATTCCTCCTCTTTTCTCAGTTGTATCAGGGTCTGATCTCCTCGACTGATGGAGAGTAGTCTGGTATTTTTTTAAATCTCTGTCACCTCATTTGGAGGCTACGGTAAGGAGCATGTTCTTCTAGAGAAATATTCATATTCTGTTTTATTACATGAACTCCAGCAACTGGATCCTGATTACCTTCTGTCGCTTAGCATGTTGGTCTGGGTTTAATCTCGGTGATATTACTGAATTTATGGGAAGGAGATGTGTTACCCGCTGCGAGTAAGAATCTGCAGCTGGTTCCATGGAAGTAGTGGTGATGTTCAATTTTCTGTTTTGTTTCAGCTTCTCTCAGTCCCATTGTACCTTTTGAAAGCAGAGTTCAACATCACAGTCCAAGGGGTCATGGTTTTGGGTGTTTTTTGGAGGTCTGTTTGTTTGTTTGCTTTTGTTTTGTTTTGATGTGGTTTTTTTTGTTTGTTTTGTTATTTTGGGGTTTAGTTTTGGTTTTTTGGTGGTTGGTTAGATGCCTCTGGAAAGCTCGGCTCTTCTGTGCAAGCTGCCATAAAGGAAAATGCTAAAAAGGCACAACAGAGTGGGGTCAGATGCTGACCTTCACTGCACACAGCAGAGAGCTTCAGCAGCCCCCCCCAGAACAAGCTGTTTGCGTGCAGAGAAGCAGCATCCCTCCCGGAGGCGCTGGTTTACTGTGGTCCAGTGTTTGGGGGTTTGGTGGTTTCACTGCTTTTAGCATTTGGGACTCACAGTAGTTTGTTTTGCTCTTTAATTTTCAGATCGGCCGCTTGGTCATCGGGCAGAACGGCATTCTCTCCACCCCAGCGGTGTCGTGCATCATCAGGAAAATCAAAGCCATCGGTGGCATCATTCTGACAGCCAGCCACAACCCCGGTGGGCCCAATGGAGATTTTGGCATTAAATTCAATACTGCCAACGGAGGTGAGGTCACTTGGTTCATTTTGCTTTGCTTTGTTTCTGTTTGGCTGTTTCTTGTGTTGACCCCAAGGAATGTAATTTAACTGTCCTCATGTCACAGAGATGCAGTGGGGTTCCCTAAAGAGAGCAAGTGACTGTTCTGCTCCCCTCATACCCTGATATTCCTCTCCTAGGGAGGTATTCCAGGCTCCAGGTCTGTTACTGAAATTCTGAAGTACGTTCCTCTTGCAGTCTGATTATTTAGCATCTTTCCCCTTGCCCATTTTATCTTGCAGGTCCTGCTCCTGAAGGTATCACAGATAAAATTTTCCAAATCAGCAAGAAGATTGAAGAGTATGCAATCTGCCCAGATCTCCAGGTGGACCTGAGCAAGATTGGGAAGCAGCAGTTTGACCTGGAGAACAAATTTAAACCATTTACAGGTAAATACTGTTATTCCCCTTGGAAATAGGAATTTCCTTTCAGGTGGAGTTAGCATGGACCTGCCATGAATAGGCAAGGACATTTAGGGTTTCTGAAGGACAGACGTGGCCATTCTGACCAGGTAGAAGCAGATCAAGGGAGGTGATTCTCCTCCTGCATGCTTGTGAGACCCCGCCTCGAGTACTGCGTCCAGCTCTGGGGCCCCAGTACAGGAAAGACATGGAGCTGCTGGAGCGAGTCCAGAGGAGGCCCCGGAGATGCTGCGAGGGCTGGAGCCCCTCTGCTCTGGAGCCAGGCTGAGGGAGCTGGGCTTGTCCAGCCTGGAGCAGAGAAGGCTGCAGGGAGCCCTTGGAGCCCCTCCCAGTGCCTGCAGGGGCTGCAGGAAAGCTGGAGAGGGGCTGGTTGCAGGGCAGGAGGGGCCAGGCCAAGGGGAAGGGCCTGAAGCTGCAGGAGGGGAGCTGGAGCTGAGCTGGGAGGCAGCAATCCTTCCCTGGGAGGGTGCTGAGGCCCTGGCACAGGGTGCCCCGAGAAGCTGTGGCTGCCCCTGGCTCCCTGGCAGTGCCCAGGGCCAGGTTGGATGGGGCTTGGGGCAGCCTGGGCTGGTGGGGGGTGTCCCTGCCCATGGCAGAGGTGGGGCTGGGTGGGCTGGGAGGTCCCTTCCCACCCAAACCAGTCTGTGATTCTATGACCTCCTCCTGTCATCTGTTGGACAAGCCGAACAAGGACATCGCTCCTGGTCATCCTGGCGTTTATTTTTTAAATTTTGACCTGCATCTTACCTTGCGTAGATCCTTTACCTCTGTCATTGTTTGGGTCCTACAAAAGGTTATACTCAGTAGGTAAATCTGATCCATCAAAGCTCACTAAAATCAGAGACCGTTCTGTCTGTAAGGCTGCCATTAACATGTGGTACAGACAATAGTGCGTTTTACTGATGAAGAATTATAGTGTTGGTGTTTAATCTTTGTAACTGACTTTTTTTCCTGTGTTTTCCTGTGTAAAAGCTGTCTCTGCGAGTGGGAAAGCCATTACATTTCATACAGGACTTTTGTCACTCAGCAGCGAAATAGGAAAATGCATTAAAAAACCACGGACTTATGAAAAACACTTAGTGCAAGTATTTTTTTACCATCGCCTGGTGACCTGTGCTTGTAATTAAAAAAAAAATAAATTAAAATATTATGGCATTTCTCCCAGTCCCCATTTCTGTGTAGTAGGATTTTTATGTTAATGGGGTTTCATGACTCTTTTNCAGTCCAGGGAGCCGTAGCTGGGAACAGTGTTTGTCTTAGGGATTTTGTTGCTCCGTTTGGTCTGTAACCCAATTAGCAGTGACAGCCTGTAATTAAATTCCTAATATAGGCCCATTATTACTGTCTTTATGAAGTGATTCTGTGGGATGTTTAAGGGCTTTACGCTGAGCCCTGGCCCTTTGCACTAAGGTCTGTCAGCACAGTGCCACGTGTAGCCAAAGGACGTTTCTAGGGAGATTTCGGACTGTGAGAGGTGGTCTCTTTTTTTTTTTTTTTTTCCAGTGGAAATTGTGGACTCGGTAGAAGCTTATGCGAATATGCTGAGGAACATCTTTGACTTCAGTGCGTTGAAGGAGCTGCTTTCGGGGAAGAACCACATCAAGATTCGCATAGATGCTATGCACGGAGGTACGGGAGGACTTGGGTTTGGGGCGTTGTGGGGGCCGCGTGTCCCCAGGGATTTGCCACCTACTTCAGAGAAAGCTTTTTTCTGGAATTTGTATCCATCACTTGTAAATTTGTTTTTTTGTTTTGTTACCTATTGCGTTTTTCTTTTTGCAGTCAAACTTTTTATGGCTAACTTAATTTCTTGTGTCAAATGATTGGACTCGGGAATTGACCTAGGGCAGAGATATCGGTGGGGCTTGGGGGGTGCTGTATGGCTCACACATCAATCCACACTCGAGAGACAGAGAGGATCAGTGCTGATGCCCTGGTAGCCTTTACATCCATCAGTGTCCCATGGATATTGCAGCAGTTAAGTGAAGATAGTGCCCATAGATACTCGAGTACAAAAATGGGACCATTAGACTGTTTTATGTAAATTTAATGTATAAGCCAAGCTCGTGAGTCTCTTTCAGTGGACATTTCCAGGAGCACCGTAGCTTTCTTAGCACCTTGTTTCTCTTGTCTCCAGAGCTTCCCATTCCTATGCTCGCTTAATTTTTTTTATTAGCATTTGAGAACAGTCAGTCCTATTGTACTGCTGGCTATCTGTGAATCACACGTGCGTTTGGGGCTGCCCTACGAATACCTCGGTGCACAAGCCCTTCACAGCGGGGTCCTGGCTCATGCGTTGAGCCCCTGGCATAGGCTCATTCTCGCTTCTAAACCCACGAGCAGTCTCACTTATTTAGTGGGCCAACCCCTCAGCTGAGAAACTTGCTTTGGCAAGAGCTTGTGTGCCTGGATGGATCAGGTTTAAGCACGCCTATGTGCTGCTTGGGGCTTTTGATATGAGCTTTGGTGCTGTAGCGCAATCAACCATATAAACTGACCCAGAGTGAGCAGACCAGGGGCCTGGGTGGTTACACGGCTGGCACAGAGCTCCCTGAGGGCAGGGGCTGACTTGTTTCCTCTCCGTGTTTTGCCACGATAGTTGTGGGCCCTTACGTAAAAAAGATCCTGTGTGAGGAGCTTGGAGCCCCAGCAAATTCAGCTGTGAACTGCACCCCATTAGAGGACTTTGGTGGCCACCATCCAGACCCCAACTTAACCTACGCTGCTGACCTGGTCCAGACCATGAAGACAGGAGAGTACGACTTCGGAGCTGCCTTTGATGGAGACGGGGTATGTGGGCTGTTCTGTATTTGCCTTTTTGCCCTCAAATCAGCTGTGGGGGACTGGCTGCTCAGCTGCTTTTAAGCAGAGGAGGATGAAGGCAGAGAGCTTTTTTCCTCCCCTTCTCCCTTCTGTAGCTGTGAATGGAACTGAACCACTTGCTCCAGTTTGCCACTACAGCAATAGTTGGCTACTGTGTTAATAATGAAGTCCAAACTGTATTTAAAATAGCTTTAAAGGCTGTGAAAAATCAGCAGGAAGGTGAAATACTATACAGGTGTTGCTATTTAACTTTTTCAAAACTCGGTATTTATTTCGGTGCGGTCAGAATCTCTGTGAGCTGCTGGGTTTATGGGCTGCGCCTGCCAAGTAGAACAACTTTCGCCGCTGCAGCCTTTTTGCTCTAAGCTGGGGTGAGAGCTGTTTCTCTCTTGTCTTCACCAGGATCGCAACATGATTCTTGGGAAACACGGCTTTTTTGTGAACCCCTCCGACTCCGTCGCCGTCATCGCTGCCAATATTTTCAGTATCCCTTATTTCCAGCAGACCGGAGTCCGTGGCTTTGCCCGGAGCATGCCCACCAGTGGGGCTCTCGACAGGTAGCATCTACCTCTGCGCGCGGGGGTGGAGGGGAGCCCTGCCAAGGCGAGGGACTGTCCCTTTCTGTGTGGTTTAACCGATGTCTATAGCGGGGAGTGAGCTCATGGTCTGCCCGAAGGGCGAAGCAGTGCCAGGGCTGCTGTGGGCTGGCTGCCAGGGCAGGCAGTGAAGTTTAATGAATTAAATCCTGTTTGGGACATGGCTGAGCTCTGCTCTTGGCTTTTTCTCTTCTCTACAGAGAAGTCCAAACAAATGAACCTTCCCACCCCTTTTTTTTTTAATTTGATAGTGATACTTTCTTTGTGAAATGCTTTGAGATCTACAACTTAAAATTGCTTTGGAGGGCTACGTGTTTGTGTTTACTCTTTAGTTGCACACTGCACTCATTTCCCAAACTTTACACTGAGATAAAATAAGAGGATTGCTGCACAAAGAATTTTGTTGTAAAAAACCTAAACAGTGTCATGACCTGCCTTCAGGGTTACCCCGAAAGAGGTGCTGGGTAGCAGCTGAAGCTCCTGCCACAGTACTTCACGTGGGAGCACTAAGAGTCCAGCTGTGGTGTGACTTTGCCTTCTTACCTTTGAAGGGTGGCCCATGCTACAAAGATTGCTTTGTATGAAACTCCAACTGGCTGGAAGTTCTTTGGAAACTTGATGGATGCAAACAAACTGTCCCTGTGTGGAGAGGAAAGTTTTGGTACTGGTAAGTCAGCATTCCTGGATAACTTGGGATTTATCCTTCGTGTGTAGTTGTTAATGCTTGAAAAGAATAAAATTTGAAAAAGCTTGCAAGAATCACTGGAAATGAACACAATGCTAGAAGTTTTGTCGGGCAAGAGCTAGTTCTCCTTTCAGTTATTTAGGAAGGCATATGTAGATATGCAGGAAGTTTGGGGGCCTCTTTACTAGCCCGGTCATTGAGTCTATGGGGATTAAGTGTAGTGTTAAATGTATTTTTCAACTCTTGGTGGCCAGGAAAACCTTCTGAATGTTTTCATTTCTGGAAAGAAATATGGTTTGGAGCATGCAGTTTTATTAGGGAAGGTTTCAGGTCACTATTAAATCTTTGAGCTTAATAGGGCCCTCATTTTCCTGTTCTAAAAACAAGGTATGATTTATAAAGTTTAAATTAACACTTGCCTTTGAACAGTCTAAGCAAGTTATTAGGTTACTGAGAAACAAAGTGAACATCTTAAGGAATTTACTAGGGGTGTGCACGTGACACAGAACTTATTATTTGTGCAGGGAAGTTTAAGTGAGCAGATTTCGCTCCGCGTCGGAGTGGCGTGCTCAAAACGCGCAGCGTTCCCGGGAGGCCTTGGCAGTTTCCGAGTTCTCCCGTGGCATCTACAACGTGGTTTTAACGTCCCGACTGTGGAAACGGGACCTTCCCTGCATGCAGGAGGTCAACACCTAATTCGTGCTCAAAGACTGAGTTTTATCTGGCCTGAATTCTCCCTGAGATCTTGTTTTTCCTTGTTTTTTGTATTTTTTAAAGACCTCTGAAGTCTGGGGGCAGCTGGTAGGGTACACCAGGCACAAGGTCCCAGGGGAAGTTAGATTGGATGATTTCAGGCTCCAGCCTTGTGTGTTTTCATTCCACCACCCCATATTTCAGAAAAAAAATCCATTTCAGCCTGCGCTTGGGTGTCTCACAGGGCAGGCATGGCCTTAAATCCCCAAATGCCTGAAATTAAGTGCTTTGTGGAACCGGGGTGCACAGCTTGGCATGAAAGGATTACTCCAGCGTTTCTGTAGCTGTGAGGGAATGGCATCAGACTGGTTGAAAGCCTGTGGGGCTGGAGCAGTCTTCAGTGGCAATATTTTTGCAATCAAATGCTGTTCTGATAGACCGGATTTGGCCTCGGGAGGGAAGGAGAGGGGAATTTCAGAAAATGTGGTATCTCTGTAAAGAAATCTTGAAGTAAATCCTGAGTAAAGAAAGATTTTGGAGTTTTGCCCTGAATGATTTCAGCATGTGTAAAGTTTATGTTCTGGACTTTGGCTGATGAGAGGGCACCGGCATTTCAGTAAATAAATAAAAACAAAAAGCAGCAAATGATTCATGGAGCTGCTGATAGGAGATGGTCTCTAACGAGCAGCGCACCAAAATTGTTTCCATCTTTTATTGTATGAGCAATGAGCTCATGGTTTCTCTCCATCCCCCAGTAGGTAAATGACTCTACGTTACAAACAGAAGTGACCAGTTCCATTTGCAGCAGGGCCTGAGAGAGAATTTTGACATTTTGGCCGTGCGGCGTCACGTCCGAGTGGCCAGGAGCTGAGGCAGTTTTGGGGAAGACGGATTAAGAAAGGGCCCAGGAGCGCTGGGCGTCCCCCCGCACTGCGGAGGGGGTTTGTCCCTCTGGCAAATGCACTTCAGGGAACGAGAAGGGGTGAGGAAGATTGTTTGATAGTAAGTTAATGAGGAGTTGTTTGGAGCCGGACAGAATGTGAGTGCTGAAGGGGAGAGAGGTGAAGGAGCAGCCAAACAGCCCCAGTAAAAATTGAAACAAACTGTGACCCGGTGGGACGGGAGTCCAGGAGCAATTAGAGTAATGCGACATGACAGAATTCCTGCTTGCTTTCTTGGGTATTTTATTCCAGCAATAAGTTGATACATCACATGGGACTTCTGTTTATTTAGCATTCCTCTCCATCACCTCTGTACAGCTCTCTCCGCTGTGCAGGACCGCGAGGATAATTTATCGCTGCGTCCACAATAGTGGGATTTGTGTAACGCGCCACGCAGCCCGTGCCCCAGCCCCCAGCCTCTTCCCCAGACAATTGCCCGCTCTGGCAATTCTTGAGAGGGTGAAATGGCAGCTCTGGAGCGCTCGCTGCGTTAGCAGGCGTACCCTGCCTCCTTGGGACTTCATTAATACCTGGTTGGAGGTTTTCCAGAGCTCAAAGGATAAAACTCTGAAGCTGTGCATCTGGGGCACAGCGCCGAGCTCACCAGCCGGGAGCACAGAGGCTGGGTTGGATGTATTCTGGGCTGCCATTTGATCCCACGTTTTAATTTCGGCGTTCAGGGGTGCTGTCTCAGTTGTGACACCCTCTCGGGTTTCCCGGGGCCCTGGGTGCTGTGCAGCCCCTGTTCAGGGTGCTCCCAGGGCAGGGCAGGGCTGCGCCGGCTGCCTCCGGCTTCCAACCCTGTGCGGTGCCTCCCGTGGGGGAATCCTCCCCTGGCCAAAGCCGGGTCTTTCGCAGCCTTCCGCGCCCGGCGTGCGGGGGTGGGAGCAGGCACGAGGTGCTCTGCTGGGTTCCGCACGTGGGTGAAGCCCCTCCTCGCGCTGCCGTTTGCCGTCCAACGAGCTGCTCTTCTCTCCGTTGCAGCGTAATTTTGGAGTCGTTAGGGTTTGGCTTCCTCAGCGAGGGCTGACATTTTTCTTGGTGCTCAGCCAGAATATGTGCTGATCAGAGTGTGCTGATCTGGCAGACGGTGTGTGACAGCTGCTTTGAAGAGGTTGATGTTCGTCCTTCCTGAGCTGTTCCTTTGCATTTGGGGTGCTCTCCTTTTCCTTTTTTTTTTTTTCTTTTTTTAATGAGCTTTTACTGTGCATTCCTCATTACTTCCTTGGGAACAGAATTAAGGATCTGTGAACAATGAGTGTGTGTGTGTGTTAAAAGGGGCCGAATGTTTTGTTTGGGCTGTAGCTAAAAGCAGATGATATCTTGAGCCGTTTTAACAATACAGCAGGGATCGAGCTCTTGAAATGCCTTCCAGTTGTGAGTTTGTACGGCTGCCAGTTGGCTGGAGGAGAGAAGACAAGGTAGGGCCATAGCGGAGACTCTCATGTGAAAGGAGGTGGGAAACGTGTTTCTGCTGTGGCACTCTGCAGGCTCCGACCACATCCGCGAGAAGGATGGGCTGTGGGCTGTCCTGGCTTGGTTGTCCATCCTAGCCACCCGCAAGCAGAGCGTGGAGGACATCATGAAGGATCACTGGCAGAAATACGGCAGGAACTTCTTCACCAGGTGGGGAAGGCGCTCCCGACGGCCCGCGCTTACCTCTGTCTCCTGTCCTCGGGCCTCTGAGGCCAGAGCCCCAGGCACTGGTGGCACCAGCGTGTGCTGCCGCAGCGCTGCTCCTGCCTCGCTCCGCTTGCTGTCCTGTCCTGTTGCAGTAATTTAAAACTCCCTGAGCAGTTTGCTGCAGTATGCAACGTATCCGGGTTAAATAAAACAGTGGGGATTCACCTTAACCTTTCGTGATGTCCAGTTCAGGACTTGTTATTCTAAACATAAACCTATTCAGTATCAATGTCTGCAAAGGCCGTACATTTTATGTATAAGCAAGGCATCTTTCTTTTAATGGACATTTTTTTTCTTGCAAGAGTGAAAACATTAGGCAGAAATCTTTCAGCTTGGCAGGCCTACTTGAAAATTGTGTCTCAAATTGCCAAATGAAAGATTTTGACTTTTCCTCCTTTTTTTTTCCCCCTTCCTTCTTCTTGCCTCCCCTCCGCACCCCACAAAGCCGGCATATGTCCGAGGCATTTACATCCGTGGAAGCAATGCCGAAGTCTAGAACAGAAAGGCAGTCTTGTAGCACCAGAGGTGTCTGCACGGCGAGCCAGCTGCAGCGGTAGGCAGGGTGGCAAGCCCGTGCACGCTCCGTGTAGCCAGCCGGGCAAGGAAACGCGGCACAAACCACAGTGGCCATCGCAGTACAAAGCCTTGGATCCAACGTGTGCCGCAGCCGCTCTCTGCTGCCTCTCTTGCCCTGGTTAATGAGATGAAAGCTGGCGCTGGTACGTTACCCCGTGCTGCGATCACACCTGCGTTTCGCTGTGGGGACGCGCACGAGGATGTTCAGGCAGAATTGTTATCGTGAGGAACCTGTTGGGATCCCATCGGCAGAATTAGAATAAATCCTTTGCAGTCAGTGTTGTTGGATTCTAGCCTTCTGTCCTTGGTACACCTAGCACGGGATGGCACGATTTGTGCTTTCATCTCTCCCAGCACCAAACGCCCGCGATACGTTGCCGTGCATCCCACGGATTTGTATCGGATTGTAGCTGCGTTGCTGCACAGATCCTCTGCTCTTTTCTTCCTGTCCCCCCCTCCAGTGAGGGGCAGATAACACACTTGGGGCAGGCCGCAGTGTTTAAACAAGAGCATCCCAAGCCCCTGCTGCTCATTACAGCCTCTCCTTCCTAATCTTTGTTTTGTGGGGACTGGTTGTAGATACGACTACGAAGAGGTGGATGCAGATGCAGCTAACAAGATGATGAAGGATTTGGAGACTGTGATGTTTGACCGCTCCTTCGTGGGGAAGCAGTTATCATCTGGTGACAAAGTCTACACGGTGGAGAAAGCTGATAACTTTGAGTACAACGATCCTGTGGATGGAAGCGTCTCCAGAAACCAGGTGGGCAGAGCCTCGCCCGGGCTGAACGTGACCTCGGAGGGGTGTTGCGCTGTGTGTTTTGGGCTTAATCGTAGTCCGTTGCATTTGCACCTGCTTTGAAGCAAAATGTTGTGTTTGTCCCTTGGAAAATTTTTTTCTGCTCTGTGTTTGCTGGTGGGATTCTGCCCTGCGTGAGGGAAACTGCTGCCGTGGAGAGGGGAGGGTCTGGAAGCTGCTCCAGCCCCAGCAGGGCCCGCAGCGGGAGCAGAGCTTCCCTACAGCCGCTCAAGGGCACAGAGCTGAGTTGAGGGGGATCCTTTGGGCGAGCTGAGAAACGGGTCGTGCTGACACCCCCCTGCAGCACGAGGTGCGAACCCTCCCACTCAGGTGTCGCCTTGTGTGGTGGGGTGGCCCTGGCTGCAGTCCAGGTGCCCCCCAGAGCCGCTCTATCACTCCCCTCCTTAACTGGACAGGGGAGAAAAGGTGTAACGAGTGACTCATGGGTCGAGTTAAGGGCAGGGAAAGGCTGTTCACCAGTTACTGTCCTGGGCAAAACAGACCAGACGTAGAGAGGAATTTATCTGATTTATTACCGAGCAAACACTCTGCCCCTGCTCCAGCCTGGGGTCCCTCCCACGGCAGACAGTCCTCCACCAACTGCTCCAACATGAGTCCTTCCCAGGGCCCGCAGCCCCACCCTCCCGTGGGTCCCTTCCCGGGGTGCAGCCCTTCAGGAGCAGCCTGCTCCAGCGGGGGTCCCCCACGGGGTCACCAGTTCTGCAGCAAACCTGCTCCTGCGTGGGCTCCTCTCCCCACGGGGCCACAGGTCCTGCCAGGAGCCTGCTCCAGCGCGGGCTGCCCACGGGGTCCCAGCCTCCTTCAGGGGTCTGCCCCTGCTGCGGCGTGGGGTCCTGCACGGGCTGCAGGGGAATCTCTGCTCCCCATCACCCCTCCCTGGGCTGCAGGGGGACAGCCTGCCTCCCCATGGGCTGCCCCATGGGCTGCAGGAGAATCTCTGCTCCGGCGCCTGGAGCTTCTCCTGCCCCTCCTTCTGCCCTGACCTGGGTGTCTGCGGAGTTTCTCACATCTTCTCACTCCTCTCTCTGGCTGCAAAAGCTGCCCTGGTTGGTTTTTCTTCCTTCTTACCTCTGTTATCCCAGAGGCGCTGCCACTGTCGCTGATGGAGCTGCCTGGCACCGTCTCTGTTGGTCACAGGGGAAGTTTCCAGCAGCATCTTGTAGAAGCCGCCACCCCTGTGGGCTACCAAAACCTTGCCGCGCAAACCCAAAGCAACGCAGCACAAACCCTCCCGCTCAGGCATCGTCTTGTCTGTAGCACCAGACCCCCGGGCTGGTGCAAGCGAACCCTCCCGAGATGCATTTATTTGTCCCTGAGCTGATGGCACTCCTCGTGCGCCCGTCCCTAAGAGGGCAGGCGGCAGCGCAGAGCAGCTGTAACGGGGGATTGAGTTCCAGGCTCCAGAAGTCACAGGGGTACTGGGTACATGTGAGATGAGTAACCTGTCACCAGAGATTGCTGAAGTAAAAATGTCCTGTAGATGGTTTGGTTTGACAGCAGAATGTGGAAACGCAGTAAGTGGGAAGGAATAACGGAGAAGTCCTGCAGGAGCGATCGCCTTGCCTGGGGGGTGACAGGAGAGTTTTCCTTTCATCCCATTTTCGTGGAGGAGCAGTGGGTTTGTAATGTTGTGCCTGGCAGAGAATCGTCCCTGGCTCTCCTGTCCATGCAGGCGCTGGGTTGAGGGACTGTATAGCAGCAACACGCTTCGTGTACTGGAGCTCTAGGAAGTTCTCCAGTGTGGGTTAGGAGGGACACTGGCTTCTCTGGCTGTGGGGAGAGGATAACAGAGGAGCCTTCTCCAGCTGCCTGAAGGGCAGGAACTCTGGGGTTGTGCAGGCCAGGCATGGCCACGCTGGGTCTTGTGGAAAGTACCTTGGGTACCCAGGAGGCACGTAGCTGAGAGGCTCTTCTCCCACCCTTCTCTCTGACCAGGGCTTGCGGCTCATCTTCTCCGATGGCTCCCGCATTATCTTCAGGCTAAGCGGTACTGGCAGTGCTGGAGCAACCGTGCGGCTCTACATCGACAGCTACGAGAAGGATGCTCAGAAGATACATGAGGACCCACAGGTGGGTATTGCATCTCGGGCATGGCACCGCTGGCTCCCACCCTCCCGAAAAAGCTTAAATCTCTGCTCAGCGCTGCTTTGTTTGGAGCTGCGTGGCGGTGATAGGTATGTTGGAAGCAAGGGTTTGGGTATCGTTAATCCCAGTATAAATGGATTTATTTAAAAAAAAAAAAAGCTCTGTGTGGAACAAGGGTTTCTTATTCAGAATCCCTCAGAGCGGCTCCTGCAATCGCACGTTAGTTTTCCCCTTTGTTTGTTAGGTCTGTGGCTGGTTGCGGGTGCGGCAGGACGCTGTTTCAGTCCTGAGCTGACCTTGGAGTTGAAATGTTGCATCACTGGGGATATAAGGAGCTCATTCCTGTACCGAATTTGGGAAAGGCTTATTTAAAACAAATAGGCTGCAGTCACGCATGAAATGGCACTAACCTGTTCTGTACTAAGTTTAATAGATGATATTTACTTACACTTTAACTGTCCCGTGCTGGTGGTGCAGCGGAGTTTGGGGAGCGGCACAGTGAGGGTGGCGTGCCCGGGATTTCGCTCCGAACCCGGACTCGGCGTAGGTAGCTGCGCGTGCCGCTCCGCTCCGCCGTTCCGAGCCGTCTCTCTCCTTCCTACAGGTCATGCTGGCACCTCTCATTTCTATTGCACTGAAACTTTCACAGCTTCATGAAAGAACCGGCCGCACCGGTCCGACCGTCATAACATAAAGGCTTGATCAGACGCCGTGCTGGAGTACGCACCGAGGGGAGGAAGTCGGCCTGTCTCCCCTTTTATTGTCAAATCTGTGGCTAAAAGAGGAATATTAATTTTATCTCTGTATTGAAGAACACTGTTGAACCGCTAAGGATAGGCGATAAACCCCAGCCCCGTCAGCACTGCGCGCACGTTGCTGCGCTGCTTTTCCGCGTCACGCAGCACTGCTGGCAGTCGGTGGATGGTGCTCGTTAGCACGGCCTCTCGGTTTAGCACATGTATTTTTCCCCCTCCACCTTAAGCAAAAGGCTCTAGAACTAACAGAGAGATGAAATTATTCAGTAACACAGAGGGAAAAGTTCTGTCTTGGAAACTTCTCTGGAAAAGAAGCACAAATACTTTATCCTTGTTAATACACAGTCTTTTAGCCGTGATGTCTCTGAGTAAGCGATGGCTGTGTATTAAGGCTGAGTATTTTTCGCTTACGTGGATTTTTCCCTCTCAAAAAGAAATTATGTAAATTGATCACCCTTTGCCGTCTGTATAAGAGAAAACCCACACCAAACCCTCCACGCAGAGCGAGCAATAACAAGCATTGCAGGATATTAAAGTGATATGAGCTACGATTACTGGTCAGTGCTCTCTTATTTTCTCACGTCGCGATGGGCTCCCTTTGGAAGAACAGAGGATTGTGCTGATGAGCTCGTTTGGTTGCACGTGGATGGAAGATCCTCAGAATAATCAGATTTACAGGCATTAATGTGCAAAATCTTATCCAAGGGCAGGGAGAGGGTCACTCTGGAAGCAGTGGGAGCCGTTCAATGCTAACGCCCTGTGGCTGCGCCTTCCGCCCCTTTTGCAGAAGCCATCCCCTCCGAGCTGAGCCGCGTTCCTGCTCCCGGCCCGACCGGCTGCCCTTGCCCTGGAGAGGGCTAGATGTGCTCGTGCCACTGACTTAGTGCCCCTCATCTGTGGAGGTGACACCCTCCAGCAATGGGAGGGACTCTGGAAAACACCCCCAGGTAAATCCACGAGACCCTGTTGGTTATTCCTCCCGTCTCCAGACTGTTATGGCTTAAGCTTTGTTAATGAAAGGAATCACGTTAGTGGGAATGAGTTTAGGTGGCTTCCCCCTTCTGTTCACTTTCCCAAGGCCCTGCGCGCGCGTGCCCGGCCTGGCCGTCGGCCCTGGCTGGGCAGTGCCCGTGGCGGTACTGCCCCTGCAGCAGAAACAGGCTGGGGGAGCAGCTCTGTTCCCCAGGGATGTGAAACATCCCACCCTCGCCCTAACCAGGACCCTGCCAGCCACGCTCCTGAGGTAGATGCAGATGGGCTGACGAAGGCTCTTTATCTCCTCTTCCTCGCAGAGGTGAGCTGTCCCTTCTGGCAGCCAGACTCCTCTGCTCGATCCGCACTAACAGTTTTGCTGGCAGAGCTGCCTTGCTGTGGGGCGCATTAAACACCAGAACACCTCACAGCCTGTTGCTGCTGGATGCCGCTGGGTCGGTGGGGCAGTGCTCCTGGCCCCGCTGGCCAGCCCTACCCATGGGGGGTGCCCGGGGAAAGCTTCCACCGCAGCCCTGCCCACCCCGCGCTCTGGTTTTGGACCAGCCGTGGCCTCTATGTTGGATGGATTCGGGTCAGCAAGGCAGAAGAACGCCGGCTTATCTGAATAAACCTGTGTCATCTGTCCGAGGGAGCAACGCTTGTGCGCAGGGTCTGGCCACAACCCAGAGCAAAAGGATTCCGGTTTGAAGTGGAAAGTAGCGGTGGTGGCGTTTGGGTTCCTTCTGCTCCAAGCAAGAAGGAAAAACCAAACCCAACCAACCCGTCTGCATGGAGACGGACGGGAGTTTCCACCCTAGCACATGGTGGGGGAGAGGAGCTTTGGTGCTCACGAAACCTGGAGCCTCCCGCTGGTAAATCCTTGCTTCCAGCCTTCCGCTGGGTGCCATCAACCCCACGTTCCCCTCCTGTGCTGTCTCGTGGGATGCTTCAGCCCAGCTCTGCCACAGGGCCCTTGTACCGGGGGAGCAGCAGGGAGCCAGGACCAAGCCTCGCTGCTTTTCGCTGCCGTCCGGGGATCTCTGCTCGCTCCCCCTGGCCCAGGTGAGTGTGGGACTCGCCCGTCCCTTTTTCCATTCAAGCAAATCACCCCTGTGAAATCCCATTCCTGATTTTTTTCCAACGCTTTTACTGGCAAATATGGATTTTGGTCCTGTAATAGAAGCCCTTGTTCCCGGGAGCCCTGAGTGCCGGGCTGTGACAAAAACACCTCTCTGCTGCCGCTCTGCAGCACGGAGCCGGCTCTTCCTCCTCTCTTCAATCTGCAGAGGAGGTCTGTAAATGTTTTAGCGGAGAAAATGTGTGGAGCACGTGGGGCAGTGATGAAGGACTCATCTCCATACCGTGTGTCAGGCATCGTTAGCGCGGACGCTGCCGTGACTTCTGCCCAATGAATCGGGCTGGAAGCGCAAGCTGCCCGGCTGGGAAAGGGCAGATGCAGTCAGCAAGGAAACTCCCAAATTAATCTGGGGAGTCTCCTTTCCTCTGAGTGCTTGAAAGACCAAGTCTAAATCTATTTGACAGCTTCTTCTGTGGGGACGTGCATGGCACAGAAACGTTTGATCTGTCAGTCAGCTAATTACAAACTTGAAGACCATGTAACTTGGTGATTATAAAACACGCCGAGAGGCAGAAGAAGATTTTACATTTGCACCGTAGAGCTTCACTCTGATTTGACTATAAAAACGAACTAGAATTGCAAATAACACGTTTTGTAAATTGTGTCAGCACTGTAATAGCTGTTCAATAAAATGATCTGGATGGGTCTTGGAGAAAACAGGAGAAGTCAATAGAGGCTAAAAACCCACGGGCAGGCTGGGCTAAGCGGCTGTCTGCGTGCTGGCCAGTCACGCATGCCGCGGGCTGCGCTCTGCTAACAGCGGATCGGCCGTGGGTGAGCGTGCGGGTGCGCGTGTATGTGTACGGCATCATCACCCAGCAGCGCGGCAGCTGCTGACACGGGGACGCTCGTTGCCTGAGTTTGGGAGAGCCGCCTGTTTTCCGTGCCCTGGGCCTGCGAGCCCGGTGCTTCGCCTGGCAGCACCGGATCTCGGGGGCTTCCCCCACCGCCGCGGAGCACTGAGCCGGGAAGCTGGGATCAGTGGGGGGAAAACAATTTGGCTGCGCTAATTTGCCTTTTAAGCGTTGCGTGAACAAGTGACCCCACAGTTTATGGTTGGCCTCTTTTTAAAGCAGGTCAGTCCTGAGTTCCTTCTAATGAAACCGGGGGTGCTTTGCAGTCGAACTCTGTGTTTTAAAAACCGCTCTCTTGCCCTTAACGGTGGTGAGGGCCCATGGCAGCACGTAGCTCCCCTCTCCTGGGGCTCCCGACTTAGTGCAGCATCTTGGGACACCGGGCTTCCTGCGCTCCCGCGGCTTTAGCCCAGCTGCAGTTCCTCCAGCCCTTCCTTTCTGCTGCACCTACAAGTGCTGCAAAGCGGAGTCCGAACGGTTGCCTCCCCCCCAATGACAAACGATTTGTGCCCGTGCGGGTGCAGCTGGTGGCATTTGGAGCCTTGCATGGGAGAAGGAAGGGGCTCAGCCACGGGGCTGCCCTTGGGGAAGCCCCGGCGGATTTGCCCACGGCGTGGCTGAGCGGGATGTGGCTCCCGGCAGCTGCCCGAGTGCTGGTGGGTCTCTGAATACACCACAGCAGAAGGAAAAACGGCTGGTGAAGGGTAACTGGCCCAGCTCTGAATACGGGAGGCTTCTACGTGCTGGGGTTCAGTTAGGCAGAACCGCCTCAGGAAATTCACTTTTACCCCTGGGCTGTGTTAGAGCGGATTCCTTCCAAGTCAGCGACTGCGTGTGCAACAACAGAGAAGCACGGTCAGCCCGCGCGGCCCCGAACAGGCTGCCCGTGCCAGCGACGTGGCCACGGACGGAGGTGTTTGCAGAGGCTCAGCCCCTCCGCACGGGTGGGTATTTGCATGAAAAATTACTCCTGCTCTTTCTTTGCTTCTCTTCAGACTAAAGCTACAGCCTCCTGTCCCGGAGGAACCCGATTAGATCCAGATGTCTCGCTGGGCGTATGCATTTTAATCTTTACCCCGAGTTTACGTAATGCAATATCTGATTTCTGTGTGCAGTTTCCACTGCACGAAAATGAAAATACATCACAAGAGCTCACCCACAAACGCAAGCAGAGCCGTACAGCCAGCAGAGATCAGCCCAACCACCGCAGTGCCGCTCGGTGATGTCCGGGCCCGGTCCGGTGGGTCTCGCAGAGCTGCCGTTGCCAGAAGTAAGGTGGCAGCAGCAGCAGCGGACAGGGTGACTCCCAGCACAGGGGGTGATGGTTTTACTGGCCGGTGTCAGCACCAGAGGCTGAACCCTTGTGCTACGGGCAGAAAAGCTCTGAAATCCTGCTCTTCTGTAGGACCTGCTGCTGCTCCACCCGTGGAAAACTGTTTCTCTCTAGATGGCAGCATTGGTAAGGAGTCTCGGGGCAGGCTCCAAGGACCCAGGGTCCTGCTACACCTCACTTGGGCGTGATTTCATCTCTAATCCGGGCATCCATTCACAATTCAAAATTACAGCATCCCTGAGGCCCTCAGTGAGCACACGGACTGCCACGCTGTTCCTAAGGGTAGTCTCCGGAGCGTAAGTACTGGCACAAAGCTGAAGCTCAGCCTGGCCAAGCGGAGCTTTGAGAGTGGCTAAAACAGTTCAGGAAAACGCTGCAGGACGCTGGCTTTTGTGGGGTATTTCCATGTGACGAATTCCAAGTCTAATCCCCACATCTTCAGCAAGCAGAGTTTTGGGCAGAATTTCCTTCAGCTTTGCCGTGAGGAACATGTGCTATTCAGCGTGTTTCCATCGCAGCGCTGGCTGCTGTGCCCAGGCTCAGGTGAGGAAAGTGGCTGCGGATGAAACAGGCCAAGGATCAAATCAAATAAACCGTCTTTTTTTTCCCCTCTCAGTGTTTTCGCACGCTGTCCAGGCACGTGGGACCACCAGAACATCCCAGTGCACTTTCTACACGGTCAGAGGAGTTTCTGCTCATCCCTTCCCTCAGTATCCCATTGCACTCCCCAGCTCTGGGAGGATCCCAGAAACTGAGCTGGGACCAGCAAGGAGCAGGGTCTGGGAAACAGGGTGAGAACGAGACGGGATCAGGAGCTGGCGCTGGGCTGGAGGTGAGAGGAGTGGGGTGGTCTGTACGGAGGCTGGAAGGGATAAAAGCTTCAAAACAAGTGGCAGGTCCAGGTTTACTGCCCCTGTTTTCACAGGCTGTGGTTACAAGCCAGAACTGACAGAGGTAACGGCCCTGTTCCCCACGATGGGAAATGGCTCTCTATGCCAGCACACATCCTGCTGCTCACAGCATCCCCCTGCGCCTCAGTTCTGTAAACTCAGATTTTCTTCTGCGGCTAAACACTCAGATACACGCACATAGACCTTGATTACAGGGATCAAATTAAGTTTTAATCAGGAAGAGAAATCTTAGCGAGGAGCAACAGCCCAGATCTGAATTTCACCCAAGCTTGTGGAGCCAAAGCTGCAGCCGCTCGGATGGATTTGTACGGCGTCTGGAGTCGTTATTAAATATCCATCCTCCCGTTTCCCATGGCACGGGTTATAAATTGCTTCATTTCGGTAAACGAACCCAGCGGAACATCCCTCTGCGCGCCGGGGCTGGGCACTGGTACTGGCTCCCGGCATCCCAGCAGCTCCTGGACAAAGCAGCAATGCCGCTGCTCTTCACCAACACAAGTCCTTCACCAGGGAATCCTCAGGGTGTTTCCTCTGCTCTTTCAGGTCCCGATGCACGTCCTTGACCCACAGGAGAAAGGAAGGAGGAAAAAAAGGTAGGGGGGGTAAACAGGCAGAGCCCCGTGTCCCAGGGTGAGTGTGTGAAACTTTGAATCATTTGACTCTGTGTTTATCCACCGCTCCTGGGAGACGGGGGGAGCTGGAGGGAAGCGGAGGAGTTTAGGAAGTTCGCAAGCAGAGTGCTTGTGTTGTTTCTGGCACGAGATTACCAGCCATGTGTGTCCCCGCACAATGCCATTAGCCTCCCACGGCGAGGCCGGGACACCTTCAGAAATGATCAGCTCCACCACTTCCACGAAGGGTGACTTAGGCGGCTGCTCCCGGCAGCAGCACGGCTTGGACTGTCGGTAGGAGCCAGAGGCAAGGTGGGGCCAGATCCAGTTATGCAGGATAAATCCGATACGTGGGGGTTAAAACGCTGGAGACAGCCGTTAGTGAAATGAGAACCAGCTTTTATTTCTCTCTGAAGGGTGCTGAGAGCTGGGGGATGACTTGCTTGGAGGAAGGTACATAATCCAGCCGATCAGCACCAAGGCAGCAGACGCTGAAGACCTGCCCTGGCCGGGGGATCCCTCATGCGAGGAAGCGCTGACAAGGGAGAGCAGCACGTGGGGCTTTGCCTTCTCCTTTGCGGTGACCTGCCTGCAGGAGAGGGGCTTTCCTGGGTTGTTTCAAGACACCCATGTCTATGAGGTTAGATTGGATATTAGGAAAGGTTTCTTCACCGAAAGAGTCGTCAAGTACTGGAACAGGCTGCCCAGGGAGGTGGAGTGACCATCCCTGGAGGGATTTGCCAACCGTGCCCTGGGCTGCATCAAAAACAGTGTGACCAACAGGGTGAGGGAGGGGATTCTGCCCCTCTGCTCCACTCTGGTGAGACCCTACCTCGAGTACTGCGTCCAGCTTGGGGGTCCCGAGTACAAGAAGACCATGGAGCTGCTGGAGTGAGTCCAGAGGAGGCCAAAAAGTTGATCCAAGGGCTGGAGCACCTCTTCTATGAGGACAGGCTGAGGGAGTTGGGCTTGTTCAGCCTGGAGAAGAGAAGGCTGCAGGGAGACCTTAGAGCTTCCAGTGCCCTCAGGGGCTCCAGGAAAGCTGGAGAGGGGCTGGTTCCAGGGCAGGTAGGGACAGGCCAAGGGGAATGGGTTTAAACTAAAAGAAGGGAGATTTAGATTAGATATTAGGCAGAAATCCTTCCCTGGGAGGGTGCTGAGGCCCTGGCACAGGGTGCCCAGAGAAGCTGTGGCTGCCCCTGGCTCCCTGGCAGTGCCCAAGGCCAGGTTGGATGGGGCTTTGGGCAGCCTGGGCTGGTGGGTGGTGTCCCTGCCCATGGCAGGGGATGGGACTGGGTGGGCTTTGAGGTCCCTTCCAACCCAAACCAGTTTGGGATTCTGTGATTCTATGATTTAAAAGACGTGTAGACGTGGTGCTTAGGGACACGGCTTAGTGACGGACTTGGCAGTGCTGGGGTAACGGTTGGACTTGATGATCTTCATGATTGTTTCCAAGCTAAACAATTCTGTGATATATATATATATATATATATATATATAAAAGCATTTTCCTGCTCAGGTCACAAACGTTGCTCCCTCCCTGAGCCGAGTGTGTCGCTGCAGTCTGGTTTTGGCTGCGCTAATGCTACACGCTCGTTCAGAAAGAGGGGAAAGGGAGAGAGAGTTTTCCGCATTTTTCCCGTCTGACCACGCAAAACTGGGTGAAACAGGAGACAGGGACTACAGACCCCTCCTGTCCCACAGCAGCCCAAAGATAAAAGCATTAAAATACTCTGTAATTGTAGTCAGCGTCAAAGAAGAAATTTTGTGCTGGCAGTAATCAGACGCTCAGCTCTTACATCACTTGGCGCAAATCGACAGAATGTGATTCTTAAACAACGCTGGGGTTTAATTTGGCTCCGCAGCAGGTCAGAGGCGTTTCTGCCTTCGGAAGGAATTGGAACTGTTTGAGGGTCTGACCACTCGGATGACAGAGGAAAATTAGTAATATTTAAATTATGGTCCTGTCTGTGCCTACATCTTTCAGGGGGAAGCAAAATGAGAGCATCAGTTGCATGCAGCTTAGGCTGAAGAAGTTAATTAGTATGTACGAGTTATTTTAAATAACTAAATTGGAGTTTATTAGCAGGCTGGAATGGATATGGCCCAGGTAGGTCCAGACTGCCTTGTTCTGGAGTACATCAGCTCCCACCGGTTCAAGAGGTTTTTAGCTTTGGGTGTCCTCCTGCTGCAATTGTTTTTGTGGAAGTTGAAACACCAGGTTATACGGAAAGTAGGGAAGTTTCAATACCTTAAGGACAGATTTCCTAATGCAGGATGGCAGCATTCAGCCTGCGTGATTTAACCAAGTCAACCTTATTAAAATTAACTAGTCGAGCTTATTAAAAATTAAAAACATTCTGTTAAACATTCTTAAAACGTTCTGGTTTTCAGTGTTCAAACAAAACCCCTATTATCAGAGATGCCCTCAGACTTCCTGCAGCCAAAGGAAACTCGTTTTCCCGAGTTTAACTTCTTAACGAGCACTGCGTGGATATCGCACCTGCCTGCACATCGCTGCTGGGAACCGTTCAGCGTGGTTTCTGAAGGAGTCACCCCGCCTCTGTCTGTCTCTGCTAGGTGGCACCAGGAAATCTGTGGGGTATAGCCCCAGAGTCAGGAAAGACGTTCAGTACTGTTGGGTCGATGGTACTCTGCAGCAGAATGGCAGAGGGAGCGAAAAACCCTGGTGAGACCTTGGCTGCAGAAGGGCAGCTCTGGGAGCTCAGCCCTTCCTAGACACCAGTGAATCCACACAGGACTCCGTGCCCAAAACACACACCCACAGAAAGCTGAGTACCGCTGTCTCTCGTGCCAGCAGAACTATTTGTTTAATAACTGTTTAAAAGCAAGGTGTGAGGTTCTGGTGCTTCTCCAAGGATCTTCTGCTGTTCAGCGCTTGGGGCGCATGGTGCGACACAGAGCCCCTGGACCTGCTCCTCGTGCCTCCTCCCGTGAGCAGGAGGGCAGGGGCCTGGCTCCCGGCAGAGGTCTGGCTCCTGGCAGAGGTCTGGCTCATCCTGTCTCTGTTGTTAACTCCAGTTTCTTTTCCATGATCCTTGACACTGATGGAGCCCTCCACGCTCAGGAGTCTGGTACTCCCACAAACAGGGATGCCACCACTCTCTAGCCCCAGAGCAACCACAGCAGCTGTGGAAGGATCTGCTGAGAAAGCTTTTGGGATTTTTTTCTGTTTACTCCTTCTTCTGCTTATTTTCCTAAGGGAAAACTTGTGGCATGCCCTCAGCCTCTGCCCGCTCTGCCCTTGGTGAGTGTGTGTGCGTGTGCAGGCACCGCAGCTCAGCACCAGCCACACCAGCAGCTCTGGGGCAAGGAGGGAGGTGGGAGCTCCCCGAGGCTGTGGGAAACTCGATATATTGGACTCACGACGGATGCTGGAAGGGTGGTGGGAGATGGCTGAGGTGCAGTTACAAAGGATGAAGGACACAAAGCTGCTGGGTGTCATTACTCGTGCTGTTTGCATCTTGCTTAAAAATATATTCTGGGATTCTGATATCGGTCATTAGAATCACGACACAGAACTATGGCAGAACGTGGCCAAAGCTGCCCCGGCAGAAGTAGAAGCAATCTACAGGGCTTGAAAGCCCTGCGTGTGCTTCAGAACACGCCCAGGTAGTTTGTAACTCGCTCTGTTTGTAGTAACATGCTGTTGGATGCAAGCTGATGGCATTTTAGACTTTTGTGTGCGTGCGTGCTATCAAAATCTGTCTGTGTTTAATGTAAATTGAAGCCATTTATTTTTTACTTTACTGTGAAGCAAAATTGCAAGCAAAAATGCGCTACGTGTTCAGGGCTGTTAATTAGTGTCTCAGTCGCAGTAGCAGGTGGGACAGTAGAGCTGCTGGCAACGTTTCAAACATTCGCTGCTGATAACATTTCTGGCAGCACTGCCAATGTAAGACATTTCATTTTTCTGTTTTCACAGAAAAAAAAAGAAGAAGAGATGGAATAGATCCATGCAAATTAAACAGCGGCAGAAACTAAACTAGACATTAGTGGTTTCAAATACCCAGGCTGTACTGGTAAGCTCTCTATCATAGAGGGAATCTAAGTCAATTTTTAAGCAGCTATTGTATGTTCCTCTTTGAAGTGATCGTTGTAAATGTCTTATAAAAAGCAGCTGAGCTGCATTTTTCAATTTTATATACAGGCCTTGAAAACCCACTGAGTAGCTGAATGCCGCCGCGCGTGTATGTTACACTTACTGTGCGGTAGGAAGAAGGTACAGAATATACCTCAGCTCGCATGTAAATAACATCCTACTAATTTTTGCTGCCATTACCGAGTGGGTTGCTGCTGAGCAGCATAGCCGCTGGGTGTTCCATAGGAATCGGGTTTTAGATCCAGGGAAGTGCTGCAGGTTCCTCTCACTGCACACTAATTCCCGCAAAATGACGCGTTATGGCTCTGCAGCTCAGTGCTTGCGATATAAATCGTTCTTTCATCTTCACTTCTGGAGTCTCTTCTCCTATCTTTTTTTCCCTTTTTTGTGTCCAGCTTTTCCTTCACAGTTTCCAACTTGCCACCTTCTCCATACATACTTTCTTCCCCTGTAGATTTCTTTTCTCCTCTGTGGAATTGTGTGGGAACACAAGATTTCAGTATTTAACTCGAGCTATTTAAGCATAAAGCCTCTTCTGCTCTGTGCTCTCAGCATTGACTAAAACTTCCCTTGTGGAACTCCAGCGCGGATGTCTGAGGATTTACTGTGGGATGAGGTGAGCTTGCAGAAAAGGCAGACGCTGCAGTTTTTGTAGCATCCCTGGAGAAGAGCGAGACAGTGGCTCTTCTGGCTCCCCTTGGCTGCGGTGGTTCCTTCTGGGCTGGCTGAGGGGGCTGGGGAGTTTTGGCCATGTAGCCTGAGCTGGGTAGGTTTGTCCTAGTAAAAGATGTTGTAATGTGTAAGGCTGTGGCAAAGCAAAGAACATCTTCCACAGCAACTGCGGTGTTTGTGGTAGCGATACCGACTGGAAAACAAAAAGGACGGACATAAACCCCAGCTTTCAGAGCTGGTATAAGCAACGTAAAATCCCATCGAGAAACAAAGGGAAAGAGGCTCATCAGTCGCTGCAGACTGAGCTGGATGGGTTAAACCACGTCTTGTCCGGCTGCATGGCAGCTGCGCGGCCACGGCGCTGTGCGCAAGCCAGCGTGCTCTGCTGCGAGCCCGGGTGAGCGGGCAGCGGTGCGATGGGAGCGGTGTGGCTCTCGCCCAGCTCTGAACAAAGGCTGAGACCACTGGGCAACTGGGAATGCTTACCCCAGAAGGAGAAGCAAGGCTGTTGGGTTCTGCACATGGTCTGTTCCCCGAGCTCCGGCGCTCCCGCCAGCTGCGGGGCTCAGTCATACCTGGTACCAACACAGACCCCACAGATCTTCTTAAAAATTAGTCTTCTTGTGGGACTCGCCTCCCTCAAAACAAGATTTAAAAGCATATGGGATGGCATTCAAAAGCAACTTCTCTTTATTTTTACACTGCTCATTTTTTCCCTGCTAGTAATGCTCAGCGTTATTTTAAATCTATGTAGAGACCTTGAGTCCAGACACTGATGCGGATGCCAAAAGCAGAGAGGGCGTACCAGTGGCAGAAGAACATGACATAGGAGGTGTAGGACACCCTATAAGAGAAATTTCTTAGCAGAAAGAGGTTTTGCTGAGGGTTATCTGATGCAATTTGTGATGGAACATTTGGGAAAACATCTCCAATTTTTTTTTTTATGCACTTAAACTCTGTAGATTTTCAATTTCATTTACTCCATAGAAACCGATATAAATGTAAAGAATGTTTTAATAAACATCTTTTAGCGTAAATGATACACTAGAAACGTTACAAAATACCCAGTATTCAGTTACATCCCTGGGTCCCATCGCTTTTATTCCGTACACAATGAAACGCGTGTTGGTCCTGAAGCAGACTGAGCAGTAAAGGCTAAGTTACGGATACGCATTCAGCATTTTAGAAGTCCAAGAAGCCGTCAAGCTCAGTAGGGCCTTTTACATGAAAGGCTTGTCAGCACGTGTGGCTGAGGTTGGTGGGAGATCTGCGCTGGCAACCCAGAGGAGACAAGCAGACATGGCATGAGCTGAGAGGATGAAGAAGAATAGAACGAGTAGTGGTCTGTAAACCCAAGATAACCTGTATCCGGTCCTTTGGCATTGCAACACCGCTCCGAAACAGCGGCCGACTGTTAACAGAGGCAAAGCCAACTGCAGCTTTTGCAGGCTGACAAATGGTCATGTAAGTTACCAAATAACCCGAGACCTCAGGATTAAACTTCTCCAATTGTTTTCACATGATGCAACTTTAAATCTCTCAGTATTAAATTTCCTTTCATTCCCATAAACTTCAGAAAAAGTTGACTGCTCTCACATTTCAGACTGTGACCCAGCTAACTTGCACTTTTCCCCTCTGCTAGTCTGGAGAACAGAATAATGAAATTCAGACAACAGTGACCAAATGTTGCTCCGTAGAACTTTCCTTTTACAAAACAGATGAATACTCCTGGGCTCCAAAACACTGCAGGGAACAAAACTTTCAAACCTTATGGAAATAAAATAGTAAGCCTATGCAGTGACTTCATCTCCTTTATCAGATCAGAGACATTTTCACTGGAATTGAAATGGATTTTAAAAAAACCCCTCTAAGTAGAGCGAAAGAATTAAAAAATCCCACTGAAGCCATTATTGAAATACTGCTTTATTTTAAAAACCCCACACCCTTGTGAGGGAAAGCTAAATTTCACAGAGCTATAGAGGAGAAAAAATCCTCCCCCATCCTCATAATTTACATAATTCTTTGCTGCAGATAGAGGTGTGCTTTTATAAGAGCCAGGAAAATAAATATTTTAGCTTTTGTGTTTGCGATTAAAAAGATGATAAGCAAATGTATTGTGGACTCTGACCGGGACAAAGGGCTATAGAAAATGACCACAGACACGCCGTGTGGAGGTTCAGTTGCTGCAAGGTCTGGAATTTCTCCCTCGAGGTGCTGAGCACTCTCGGATCTCACAGAAAGCCGAACGAGTCGGTCCACTCAGCATCTTGCCAGATGAGGCCCTGTATTTATATAACAAGAAATACCCACTGTGCTGCAGATTTGCTGCTGATGTGAGTGGAATTGCATTCGCTTAAGCCCACTGCAAATTTAGCCACTAGAGTCAAAATAAAAGGAGCCAAAATATATAAATCCAGCAGACGAAGTTTATGGGGGATCTAAACCAAACATTCAACATCAAGATTTAGTGCAGCCAAATTGTTATAACTAAACGGCGTACCTTACATCATTCTGTGCCCTAGGGGCATAGTCTCCATTTTAGTGGTGTGCTAAACTCACGCTGATATCAAGAAAAGCTTTACATGCAAAATGAGTGGAAAATACGAGATGTTAGATAGTATGCTACAAGTCTATAAGCCTGATACCTAAAACCTGCTATCATGGCTTTGCCAACCCCCCCGCTAACTTCCATGCAAATTCCACCGACAGATCGCTAGTTCGCTTCGTCTTAATTGAAAGTCTTAAAGGTGAATTGAAATGTTGTTGGAATAAAAACCTGCTTAAGATGCCAAATCCCTCACAAAATCCCTGTGTAGACTTACAAGTAAATAAATTGTAAAGGCAAGTGTACACGCCCTCTTATTAACCTGTCAAACCATGAATTCTGGAATCTATTTTTCTCCTGAAAAAATTGTGACATTCTTCTTCCTCTAATGACCGAAGTATTTTATTGCTTAACATGCCTGGCAACAAAGAAGATATTGTCCAGGAAGCTGGTGAGATCTCCCCTGTTCACGCTGATGACTGCCAGGGCCCGTCCTGGCAGGGTGACTTACTACAGGTTGGTCTAGGGCTACCTGCAAATGGTGTGAATCAGTTGAGTGTAATATCAGTTGTTTTCCAAACTATTGCCATAATAACCTTCTCCTTGAATCAGGTTTTTGAGGATTGGGTTAAGTGATGCCTTTTAGAGAACACAAACTCCGCAAGAGGAATCGTGGCCCCTTTGAAGTTAACGAGGAGTTTCACCTGAAATTACCCAAGATATTTTGCAGAAGTACAACCCAGTCAGGCCTGACCTAGGCGCTAAAACCATTGCCGACCTTTCAAGACTCACTTCTGGGGCTGATGAGAAAGTCAGAGACAAAACAAATGCAAATCTTTTCCTCCCAAAGGATAACTACAAAGCTCAGCATGCGAAACGTAAACAACTAACTTGTAACTATTTGGAAGCATCACTGTTACACGCTTCTCCTGTTGTCTGTCCTGCTCTGTACTGTGTCGCATCGTTAAATTAATGCTTTGAAAGTGCCCAGCACAATGGATATCAAACGTAATGAAGTGCTGGGGTGCCAACACACGATTACAAAAATAAAGTAGTAACAACAACAACGAAAATAATGCATAATATGCGTGCCAATATTTGCATATGTTATTAAGTAGTTGCTGGTGTTTGTGTCCCATTCTATCACCCTTGTTTTTCCAGAAGGGTAACATTACAGCTTATGGAGGTATGTAATTCAAGGATATAAAGAACAGAGTCCTTCTGCTATATATATATAAAATTCCAGTGTAACACACATATGAAAGGGAGAGAATTGTGCTCTATTTCAAGGCTTTTCCTTTTATCTTTTCCACAGCCTCCTGCCAATTTTCAAAGTACTCCCAGATCACAGACTGAACTAGATTATCTGAACAAGATCGTACTGCACCTCCTGATACTCCCTCCATCATTCCCCAGGGCTACAACGTGCCCTCTGCCCCCTGATGGTGCTTCTCTTCCACCGCTCCCTGTGGCTGGCCTGTCCTTTGCTTTCCTCTTACAGAAAAAAAAAAAAAAAATTCAGCCTGAGAGGAAGGAGACAGAGCTGTTGCAAAGACTGGCCCAAACGCACCTACTCACTGGCCAAACCTGTTGCCTTCAGAATAAAAAGAGGTCCCTGCAGGGCAGGGGGTGTGTATCCTGCTGGCTATGGACATACCTTGAGCTACTCCACCATCCCTGCAGCTGACCGGCCTGACTCAGGCAGAGAGAGGAAACTCAGGAAACATCCTGCCAAGGACCAGTGCTAGATTTAACTCTTAACTAAAACAAGGAGTCAAGTGCAGTCCATGACCTCCCTCTCTTTGGTGTCTTTTCACACTCCGGCTGAAAACACAAATCCTGAAACTGGCCTTATTTGCTTAACGGTGTTCTGTCACGATCACCAGGTTTATCAACCATTTTCTCAGGCAACGATGAACAAAAGGGAAAGCTTTTGCTACATGATTGTATAAAATAAATTTTTTCACATGCATGTTAGACCATACCTGTATTTTTTAAATTGTCTGCAACAGACTTTTACTAGAAATCTAACTTGCTGGAAAAAATCACCTAGCAAGACATCTTTGTTGCACATGCTTATTCTCTACAGAGTGGCTGATTTTTTTTTAGAGAATTCAGAAAATTTACACTGATATCTCCCAGTCCTTTTAAAGAAACATGCTATTATTTATAATACACTTGCTCTTGAAAACTCACATAGAAAATGAAGGATACATCAGGTGAGACAATGTCTCCACATAAGTTAGACAGAATTCCTAAATAGTTGCCAGTGTAAGAAAAGATGTATGTAAATCTCCAATCTTTAAAAAGTACCAGCAATTGTTGTTTTCCATGTTATGTCAGCATTTAAAAATCAGTGATGAAATCAGATTTACTTGCGGTCTTTCCACAGATTTCCGCAGAGTTTCTAGGAATCCACGAGCAGTTCCAGCCTCACCCCCAGGTTCCACTCTGGAGGCCTTACCACATCGGTGTAATTCTAGTTGAATTTCAAACGGGCAAAGGATGATTGATACGGCCTCAAATGGCTGAATGAACAAAATGTGGTATAGATTAATAGGACTATTAGTGAAAGATGGGAAGGAAAACAAGGATTCTTTTATAACGTGACATGATACTTAAGAACACACGTTGTTAGTAACTACAAATGTGTAATGTTTCTCTTTTATTTTGCTGTACTTCTGACACTATTCTCTTACAATATTTTGCTTATCATCCTCTTGTGAGGTTTATTGTACTTACAAATCATTCCCAGACAGTCACCTTCTTTGCTATCTTTTCATTAAAAAAAAAAAAAAAGAAGAAGAATAAAAAGGTTTTGTGTGCAATACATTCTCCCTCCTTGCTGGAACTAATTCCCTTAAAGATATTGACTACAAGCCTTTCGTTGTTTTAAAATATGGAGACACGCATCAAACAGTTGATTCTTCTCCCCAGAGTCACTGTCTCAAGCTTTATCTGCACAGTACATCTCCGAAGCATCCTGCAGACCACGGAGGAGAAACTCTCTCTAATTTGTCCTCCTGAGCCAGAATTTATCGTTACCTCAACTGCTTTTTGCCATCAGATTGTTATGAATAATGTGTGCTATTCATTTTACGGTGTTTAGGGCTGCGTCCACTCTAGTTCCTTTGTTTAATATATTTTTAGTTCTTCCACTGTGGTATGGCAGACTGCAGCATGTTAAAGGACAAGTAGGGAGAATATCTGTATTGATTTCAAAATGCTGCAGATTGAGAGCAGATGTACCATGTATTCCCAAAACGTATGTTTTAACTTTCATTTATGTGCTGCGCTGAACTGTCTTCAAGCCAGGAAGTGATTTATATTGGCTAATTGCATGCACTTTGGTAGATTTGCAGCTAAAAATAAGTGGCTTGTTTTTTAATTATAAATGATTTATCCTTTCACACTGCATGTATCTAACACTTAGAAGCTAACTGGAGACTTGGGGAATCTGCATTTAGTTTCCTCATCTGCCCTGGACTTCTTTTGTATCCTTAGGCACTCGCCCTGCGTTATCCCTGTGCCCAGCTCAGAGGTATCATCTCGGGAACATCTTGCTTCATTACACAACAAACAGAGATTAAGGAAACGATTTTGTGTTACAGCTAAACAAGTCTAACAGCAGGCTGGTGCCAATGGTTCAACTGCTCCTACCCCACCCCTGAACAAGGGTCCCATTGCTGGATCTGACACCCCAGCAGCTGCAGGGGGAGCTGACCCAGCTGGCTGATCTGCAGGAACACTGCTCATCTTTTCTCTCTTCAGAGGGTTAGTTTTCCACAGGATCAGTTGGCTGGATGGACTTGCCAGAAAGAATATATAGGAAACAAAAGATGGGTTTTATTGTGGGCAGCTTGCTGTTAGATCAGCTTAGCAGTAACTTGAAATGTCACCTTAGAGGATCAGGGCAGGCAAGTCTGGGCTGGTGCTGCAGAAATCCTACCCCAGCTGTGTGGCCTGACCTTCTCACCTGCATTAGCTCTAGTATTCCTGTATCTAGATGATAAGTGCCAGGACCCTGGGGGCACTTATATCTCTTAATGACTGACCAGCCTCATCTGTGGCCTCCAACCCCACCCTTGCCCAGGGGCTCTATTAAACTCAGCCCTGCCTCTTCCCCTTAGCCCCTGCCTGAGCTATGTTGGAGGACTAGTAGTTTGTAACTTCAGAATCCCTATGCTGTGGACCCTGCTTGATCTCAGACCTTTCTTATCACTATGGGCCTGCCTGACAATTGCTGGGCTGTGTCCCAATGGCTCCTGTTGGAATGGACCCTGGCCTGTGATTGATTTCTCAGCTTGATCTCAGGCCTGCCTCACCACTTTGAACTTACCTGATGATCCAGGCTCTTGACTGGACCTGGGCCTGCCTTGTCCACCTTGCTTGGGAGTAGTGGGACAGGCTCTAGCTGGTGAGGCTCCTTTTCTGCTGGCTGTGGCACCTCTTCAACTTCCTGTTCCTTAAGGACCAGAGAGCATTTACTGTGCCCTGGGAAAAAAGATGATTCGAGGATCAGAACTGGCAGAAACATCTCCACTCTGAAGAGGTAACTTAACTATCTGTCAGCTTAGCTCTTGAGCTGTCTCAGCTCCTGGTTCTTTGTGTTAGAAACAATGTGCAGTACTGGGAAGACCACATAGGTGCCTGGGGAAGCCAATGGTGTGGGTCCTTCTCAACCTTGATTTGAATTGCCTCTGGCTAATATGGAGGGGCTTGGCTTTGTGGTCAGTTCAAGCTGGCTTAAGCTCATACTGCTGCTGGAAGGGCAGGTCCTGTGTGGCCGTGCAACTGCTAGTGCTGACACAAGGAATGTACTGGGAATGCATGACTGGGAAAGGGGGGAGGTGGCAGCATGGCTGCCTTCAGCCAGCTGTGAAACTGCATCTGGGCACATCAGAGCAAGGTGGTAAAAAGTCCTGCACCTCAAACAAGGAGCTGCTTTGTCTAACACTGCAGAAATTAGCACCCTCTGTGCTGCACACAGTGGCACCCAGGTCCCAGCAGCAGGCAGGGCCTTCCAGGTGTCACACCCAGATGCCCTCGCAGCTCTGGCTTGCTCCTTCCATTTAATCCCTGTTTGTATATTGGTCACTTTTCACCAGGAAGTGGGTGATCACTTGTCATTGTTTTTCTTGGACTGAGGTGGAGTATCTGCATGTTTGCATGTGTGAGGAGAAGCTGGTTTCAGCCCCCAATCTCCTTCCCTAACATGCAGCCAGATGCTTATCTGGATTTGTTCCTTCTCTTGAAACCCTACGAGTGTCTGACAAGAAATACAAGATTCATATGGCAGAAGGAAGCCTAAGAGGGGTGGGATCCGATCTAGGAGGAAGCGAGGAGGAAATTCCTTTAATCTTGTCCATGTTTCCACTCTGCTTATGAACTTTTTATTAAACGTTGCTGACTTCTGAAATCTTAAACCTAATCTAAGCATCCTAGGAATGCGATCATTCTCCTGAATGGAAAGTAGTTATCACTTCTAGTAGCTTCAACCAGCTTTGGCAGCACCCTTCAACTCCAGTGAATCAGTGCCATCCACTATCCAGTCTGCCCGACCAGTTACAGCGGTGATATAATGCGTGGTTACATACATTATCTGATGTATAGCTACAGAAGGGAGTAAACAGCAACCCTGCTGCTCACAAAGCTCTGCTCCCTATCACCAGCCAGAGGGAAAAGCGTGTTTGGGGTCCGTTGTGGGCACCATGTCCTGGGCCTTTCATGTAAAACCTGAACTAGGAGAAATGAGTATGTTAAATGTTGATTTCACTAAGGCAGAGAGGGTTGAAAGTGATTCCTAAGATGCAAACTGAACTTCTGAGGTCCTGACTGACAGGAAAAGTAGGAGAGATCCAGTGATAGGAAACGTGAGGAGAAAATCAGAAGCTCCTGTCAACCCACATGTGAAGAACAGTTGAGAAATCGCTTTTCCACGCTGCTAGTTCTCAGTTTCTTTGCTTTGTTTCAACAGAAATAGTCTAAAAATTAGAACATTACATCCACAGAGCTCAGTGGGATAAACTTTAAATTGTGTGATTTCCCTACCTCTTACTGACCCAGCACCCTTTGCTTTGGGACTGGGGGGCTCCTGCAGTAAAGTCTGCTGACAAGGTGTTCTGTCTCCCCTGCACGGGGGGTGGCCAGGAGGAGGCCTGGGAAGACTAGGGAGGGAGGTAGCAAGTAACAAACCTAGACTCTGGAGAAGTGGTTTCTTCCCTCCCCAAGTGCAATAATACCACAGATAGTGTTCACTGTGTGAGTGGCAGGTCCTTGGAAAACGAAGTGGGGTGAGGAAAGGATGGTAATCCCAACCAGTGCCTTCCTAAATCCACCTGCTCTGAAGGGGAAAGGACGCGGTGTCCTGTGACGAAGGGCACGGAGCCGGCGGCCGCCCGTGAGGGCTACCAGAGCCGGGGAAAATGGCGCCCGGCGGGGAGAGGCGAGGCGAGCGCCCCCCTGCGGTAGCCGGGCCGGAGGGGGCGTCGGGAGGCGGTGGCGGCGCGGGCGGGCCAGTAGGGGGC
>VWZZ01001617.1:603972-625139 GCA_013399095.1 Psophia crepitans | reverse complement strand
TGCGGGGCTGCGCGGCCCTCCGCCCGCCGCAGAGCCGGCGGCTCCAGCGCTGCTCCCTCCCGGCCCCGTTAACGAACTCCGAGTTTTATACTCGATCGGTGTTTAATTGCTTCGTAAAAAGCCCTTCCAAGTGTTCGGCCGAGTTATTAGCTAAGCGTAACCGTTCCCAGGCAGTCCCGCGTTTGATAGGTGATTTATGGTTCCCGCGGTGGTGGTACCGGTGATGACTTGTCCTTCAGCTCCAGCTTTGGGGGGTGTTCTGCCATCTCATCGCCCTCGTAGTCTTCCAAGAAGTTTTTTTTAATTATTTTTTTTGAAACAATAACTTTAAAGAAAGCCTCTTTGATTTAGCTTTAACGAGTAATACTTACTCTGCGACCCTTCTGTTTTACTAGGGTTTTGATTTCAGCCTTTTGCAAACGATTTACGTTTAAAGCGTAGCACGTACATAAAGGGACCTGGCTGGAGTTAGGCAAGGAGGACTGCTTTCTGAGGCCAAGTCGGTAAAAACTGAGCAGTGCTTTTGGCTGCCTGCATGAGAATTTCAGAAAGAGGTGGATATTCGTGAACTCCGTCTCCTTGAAGGTATTTCGTGGTGGGTACTTAAATCACAAGCCGCTTCTAAAAAGTCCTGTTTGATAATATGGCCATGCTTAACATTTAAAAAAGGGGGAAAAGTGAGTGCTTAAGAGAGCGAGCTGATTGGGTTTAAATACTTAGCAGTTCGGAGCTGAAAAAGCTGTGGTTATAAAACCTCTAAGCCAAATTACAGATACCGTAGGATATCTGCCTTGGAAAATAAACAGTCGCAGCTAACAGATACAACACTCTTGTCGTGTGCCTGTGCCTGAGTTTCTGTCTCTGTTTCAGTGCCCCTAATGATGCTGTTACCCGGGACCGTGTGTTAGGTAGCGAATCTGTCTGAATGGCTTCCAGAAATCACAGTGTGACTCTGCGGGACACAGGAGTCTCCTGGTGCAGATTCAATGGCTGGATGATGTTCTAGCTTAGGGTAGAAATTCTCCATGACATCGCAGTGGGAAAATTTTCAAATGTTGTTTTCTAGTGTCTCCAGGGAATGCTGTATTGTGCGTACAAATAGCTATATTTTTAAAAAGGGGGGGAGGAAGGGCAGACTGTCTTTTTTCCTATTTTTCAGTTAATTTAAAAACTTCAGGATTATAATATGCAATATTGTGGGTTTCTAAGAGCCTGGATCCCCCCCTCCCTGAACATAAAGCAACTGATCGTGTTTGGTCCAAAACTGACCATTTTTTATTTACTGTGAATTCTTCTGGGAAGTGCCTTTCATTATATGAATTCACCTTTATGTATGGCTATTAATATAGTCGTTATGCACAATTACTTTCCACAGTGAAATATTTCCTGTATTTTAACCAGTATCTTTGGCAAAAACTTACAACGTTGACTCATGGGAGGATCAAGTGATTTAGGTTTTTTTTTTTACAGACAGACATCTATCACATATGTTACAACCACACACTACATTTTCCCCAAAACTTGTTAAAGGTCTAGGTTCTGTAGAAGAATAAAGGAACCTGAATGTCTAACACTGATTAAATAACAAACAAAAAACCCAGTTGTTCTTTAAGATAACTGTAGTGGCTGGGTGGATAGGTTTTGCTTCATCAGAAACCCAGNATAACAAACAAAAAACCCAGTTGTAAAGTGTTTTACAAATTTCTTTAAGATAACTGTAGTGACTGGGTGGATAGATTTTGCTTCATCAGAAACCCAACCAACCATACAGAGCCCTTCAATCCCTCTCCTTCTACCCTCACATTTTTCAAAAAGATAGAATATGGACCACTAAATGAGTAAAAGATCTTTTTTTTTCCCCCAGGCATGTCACATAAGGACTGCAATGAAAGTCCATCTCTCGTAGCTGCCTAACTTCTACTACCAGAAAAGATGGGCTGGGAGTCCAAGATCTGACGGTCTAACACGATGAAAATATTGAAGAGTAGTTTGGGCTGTTAGCTCCCTGAGGTCCAGAAGGATCAGAGCCTCATTGTGCTGTGCTCGGTCCAAACATCTGTGAAGACATGACTCCCACTCCAGAGACTTCCCAGTTTGACACTCTGATCCAGTAAATGTATACAGATGTGCACGAATGGCCTCATGCGAGTAGGCTGATGCAGCTCAGTAGGACGAGTCAGATGTGTATCCGCTCGGAGGCCAGGAACCTGTGCAGCTATTGTCACATCTCTTTCGGGGGGATTATTACCAAATCGTCCATTTAGTTGAGATATTGTCAAGTGACCGAAACTGTTTTGCTGTGTTGCCTTCCAAAAGCTCTTTTTTGCCTTTTCCTCTTCACTTTTCCCCGTCTCCTGCTGCTTCTTTTTTGTCAATGACCTTTCCTTGTAGAGAGCAAAACAAAACAAAAAGCACATTTTCCTTTGTACATTCATGCTGTCTTTAATGTGTGCTCTTCCCAAGGGTGCTCCATGGCCGGCCCGAATGTTCTGGATAAAACCACAAAGTTAATGTGAATATAAGTAACAGGAACTCTCTAACTTGGATATTTTTTCATTCTTTGCAGTATCTGACTATGGATGTTACCGTGTCAGCTTTATTGTTATTCTGTATCATGTAACTTTGTAAGGAGTCACAATGGAAGAAGTGTAAATAGTATAAAAGCATTTTAAAAGCATATAGTAAAACCACAGATCTCTAGATTATGTTTCAGATTATAGAGAGTAGCGTTGATTTCCTTGAGAGTTGCCTCTTGTGAGATAAAGTTCTGCTGCTCTTGATTAATCCCTGTAATACCCCTGGTGGTTAATTGTTTGGTCCCTGGGTCAACAGGCTGCTATTTCAGCTACCATTGACTTATGAGTTTACAAACAAACAAAATGCTTTTGTTACCATAAGCCTATAAGAGGATGAGAGTAGATGTCACTGATTTACTTGTGATTGCAGTCTCGCATTTCTTGACAAAAGTTCTTGAAGTATCAGCAAATTATCTTCAGGGCATCACTTCTTTGTTTCTGTAATTAACGTCTACTGAAATTGCTGTGTTGATTATGTATACACAAGAATTGTAAGTTAAAGCATTGCAAATGAGATTGGGCAGGGGAGCATTTTAAAGCTTGTGTATGGATTTTAAATACAAATACCTAAATCCAGGCAAAGGGGGTGGGGGGAGGGAAGCTTCCCTGAGGTGTGACACTAGATACCACTCTTTGGAAACACATGTAGAAATGCAGCAGTCTTCTGAGACTGAAAAGAGCACCTCAGAGTTGAAAACTCTTAAAAAGTCTCTAACTAAATGCAGCTGCTTTCCACATAACGATTGTCTTGCATGCCAGAAATATCTAGAAAGTTAACTAATAGAGAATAAACCTTTTCTTCCCCAAGCCTTGGAAAAAAAACACCTCAGTCATCCTCAGTTGCAAATCTTATGTTCAGACAATTGTGCATGTTTTTGAAATTTTCTCTCTTAAGCAACAATTTTTAGTAATCTGGTAGTCTCTGAGCTGCAGTTATTTTTGGCTGCAAAGTCATGTGTTTTATCTACTGTTTCAGTGCAATGTTCTCTTCTTGCTGTAGGTACCCAGGTAACACGTACCGGCACTTCACCGGTCAAGTTGCTCCCTCAACCAAAAGAAACGCAGCCCGTACCGGGGCTGGCCTTGGCCAAGCTGGGAAGTCTCACACCCAGCCTTGCGTAGGTAGAGGCTGACAGTGATAACCCAGCTTACATTTTGGCAGTGACTCCTGTGTATTGAAGCACTGAAATGAATATCAAATGAAGTTATTTTATTGTTAAGATGCTATCTTTGATCCAAGTTTCTGCTTTTAAAAATTAGCAGACTGGGGCTGTGGTCTTAGAGTATTCTCTTGGACTTGAAAGCAGAGGGAAGGTTTATGTGAAATCTGGTAGGAAGCAGGTTCTAGAGGTAAGAGTTGTGCAGCACTGCGA
Organism: Psophia crepitans; assembly: GCA_013399095.1. Lineage (NCBI taxonomy): Eukaryota > Metazoa > Chordata > Aves > Gruiformes > Psophiidae > Psophia > Psophia crepitans. The sequence continues at coordinate 621,190 of VWZZ01001617.1, read as the reverse complement.
GGGCTGTGGAACCTACTCCCTAAAGCAGAGCGTGAAGAAATTTTGGGTTGGTTGGGGTTGGGTCTGGGGCAGCAGTGGAATATTCAAATGACTTTGTAGGGTTTCTTTTATCCTCGTTGCTTTTTCATTCGAGTCATGGAGATACTGAAAGTCAATGAATCTGCTCATTTATAGATGAAGCAAGGGTGAAATGAATAAATGAGAGCAATTGTCTATGATTCTTTGGAAATAGTAACAAAATGCAGGTGTTAGCTGAAGGATGCTTCTGTAGGCTCAGTAACTGCAGGTTTACATACTTTGAATGAAAATGCTTTCAAATTCCTGAAATTTTACATTTGGTGTAAAGTTTTGTTTGGTCGTGTGCTGCAGAAGGAGTTACAACTTTTTCTGTCTGTTTACAAGCAGAGTCGCTGCCCCCCCCAGGAGCATGGCCTGTGAGAGGCTCAGTCATGTTTAATGTCTCTTAATTGGTCTGAAATGACAGAACGCATAGAAAGGTTGTGAACTTTGCTAAGGTGAAAAAATGGAATAATTTCAGCTTAGATACCGTTGGTGTGTTGTGTAATAATAAGTTCTAAATATTGCCATTATTTCATAGTAAAGTTCTTTTAGATCCCTTTGGGAATATAAAGTAAAAGAACTTGTGTATATTTGGACTCTAACGCAATGTGATATTGAAGATGGTGCTGCGCCAAAGCCAGACAGCTCGGGAAAAAGTAGATTTAGAAAGAAACCCTTTAGCGAGGGGAAGCAATAATACAGGCTTCTCAGCGTACTTCCATGCCAGCATCCCGTAGTGAGGAAGATTGCTTTCCAGGAGCTCCTCCTGAAGTGGAGACGTGGGAGTGCCACTGTTCCCAAGTAAATCTGCAGAGCAGTATACGAAAGGAAATGGCTAGTGACTTGTGAAAAGAATCCCGTGCTGCGTATTGCTGGGATGGACACAAATTTGGAGGCTGATTAGTTAGATATGATTCCTGAAAAAATAACGCAGAATGGTCACCAACAGGAACAGAAAGCCACATCACTCCCATCGAGGACGAGCTGAGAGATGTAAATGAACTGTGGGGCCAGTACTGTGTGTGTACACCAGCAGTGCGGTGTGCGGCGCTGGGCTTTTCTGATGTATTTCAACAAGTCATTAGCTGGAGTTCATACGGAAGGCAAGAAATAGGCTCTAACGCAGAAGAAAGCCTAGGTCAAGTCTGCTTTGCTACTTCTGGCGAGTTCCAGGGGGTAATTGCACTCAATATCCTCTCTTAACAAAATCCCTTCAGAAAGCTGCAGAGAGGTGCCGGTTGTGTTTGATCAGTGAGGTTGTCGGAGCACCTTCACAGGAGGTTGAAGAACAACAAAAAATTGTCTCTTGCAGGAAGTATTATGCTGTGTTGTGAATGCTGGCAAGGTCTGGGCAGCATGTCCCTGTTGCCTGGATGGGGACAATTACATGCCGGTTTAGTAGTGCTGGTCCAGGCATGGCTTAACCCAACCGGGGCCTTTCTGCTGTTGTGTTGGAGGCAGGGAGCCTGAGCGTGCTCATGGCGCTTCGGGAATGTTGAAGGGAAAGAAGATCTGTCTGGCTTTGGTGTCAGGGAAGGTTTAAAAAAAAATAAATTAATTGAGGCGAGTTGCTGCATGTAGAGGCAAGACACAGCCCTAAAGAGTCCGAGCAAAAGTGCTGGTAACTTTGTGCAGATGTTGCATGTGTTTTATAACGGCTGTTGATGCCCTGCTCTGTGTTGTGTTGTACAAAGACATGGTTTCACTCTGTAACAGATATTTGGGACTAGGTTTATGTTAAGGCTTAGCCATCCCAATATGCAATGGTAAAGTTTCATAACTAGATGAGTTCTTGAGAAAACAGTTAGTGGAGGCCCCAGTGGAAGCCTGCATTTTATTAAAAATTTTTTTCAAACTGGTCAGGTCATATGTTGAAACTGATACTTCACGATGGCTTCCTGTGACCTCCTGCTCCTTTCCTCCAAGGGGTGTTAGTTGTGCCTACTCCTGTCCCGTTCCCAGATGCTCCGCTCCGTCTGCAGCAGAGGTCTGAACATCTGCTCCACGCAGAGCTGGGAAAGAGACGGGGTGGTGAAGCTCTGCGTCGGAGCACAGCAGCAGGCCATGGGAAATTGAAAGATCAGAGATAAGCAAGTAAAAATTGTTCGGCAACTTCATAACCTCATCGCACATTCCCTCCAGAGACTGGAAATGTATGAGGGTATGCTTTTCTTACCCTTAGAACGTGAGACTGTCTTTGGAAAGATATGCACTTCCAGATTCACAGTGTGAGCATGCCTCTTAAGAGATAGGTATTTTGTTCTCCTCTGAAGAAGGTGGCACAGTCCCTCCTGAAGACACTAAGCCATGCTTTAAAGAATTAATGGTGCAAGTGTCACGCGCTGCCCGAGAGTGTCCACAGAACATGGTGGCTACTCATTTAGAGAAACGGTATGCTTCAGTGCCGAGAATACACGCTGGAGAAGGAGGGATTTTATGATCCGCGTGGCCTTATGAGTTTTGAAAACTCATGAGGACCTTTAGCTTTTATCATGTTTATGTGGGAGAGTTGAGTACTTCTCAAAACCTTACCAGAAAGGACACAGAGCGCAGATCAGTCCAAAGGCTTCAGAAGCCTGCTCAGGAAAAATGAAGCTGCTTGAGATGATGCAGTAAGAAGTTTTACTAGAGCCCGTTCCAAATCATGCCTGGTACTTCATCTCTTGTTGTTGGGCTAATACCACTTTGAAAAGAACCCGTCTTTGGATTTCAGTCTCCTGACCACATCTAGGTCGGTGCAGGAATGGCATTTGTAGGGAAAAGCACACTCTTTCTTTAGCCCAGCTGGCAAGCTCTTGAGTGCAGAATGTAGGCTTAGGCCTGAGGGCAAGAGTGGACCCTAATATGGCCTAATATTAACACCACCACCTTTCCTTGTTTCTTGAAATTGTTACAACGATGTAACTACTATTATTTGAAAATTAATGGCAATGCTTCCGTTAGCGCATAGATTCATTTGTGCTAAGCAGAGGCTGCAGGTTAGCATTTTGGTTTGGTTTCACCTAAGCATTTCCTTTAGCACTAGCATACAGAAAAGTTATTACGATACTTGCTGTGTTAAAGTATTTTCAGTTAAACTGACTTTTCCACCATCTTCCAGGAATGTGAGTGTCTGATGATAGGGTCATTCTTCCTGAAGGCTTTGGTTGAAAAGCAGGGGTGTGAAGGTGGTGATGTATGTATGAGGATGCTTGGGTAACAAAAAAATGTGAGGGTGGCAGGATGAATCACAGAGTATGGCGACTAGGGTGGGCTGATGGACATCCTAAAAAGTCTGAAGCATTTGTGATAAGGGTATAGGTGTCTTGATGTTCCCCTCCTCTCTTCTCTCAACAGGTAGTTCTGTTGGTTGTGGTGAGGACTTCTCTTTATTCTTTGACTCTGTACCAGCTTTTGTTATGCAATGTTATGCGCTGGGTATATTTGCGTAATATGGAACAGGTTCTCAGAGACATTTTGTTGAGAATATGAACGTGTTATGGAATGGCAGTCACAGTCCTCGAGATAGTTGAACATCTGGAAAAAAACAGAAAGGATTAATCCACACTTGGTACACCCAGTGAGGTCAGGCGGGTGTATTCTGTCCTTCTCTCACTACAAATTGAAAGGGGTTTGAATGTTTTCAGATGATTCTTGTAGTTGATGAAGCTTTTATATTTTCATCCCACTTGCATAAAGCATTATCTATGCATGTGCTCATTATTGCTCTGAGCTACAAACTCGCCTTTTTGCCTTGGCTGCAGGAGAAGCAGCGCTGTGTTGTAATGTTGTCATTGTGTTTGTAGCAGCAGCCGAGTAAAACGGATGAGCCAGTTTCACCACCTCAGCATCCATACCTTTGAACGTCTGTGGAATATGTAATTTGGAGAGGGGTTTTGGTTTCTTTCTGTTGAATTCAGTTTCAGTAATTCTGTTCATAAAGGTAAGTGTGATTGTGTACACAGGGCAGTCTCCAGGAGAAGCCAGAAGCTTGGCTAACAAAATCTGTTAGAACTAAGATTAGATCTGGTTTTGATCAAGTGAAGTCCTCTTTGCAAAACTTTTGGTATCTCACCTTTCTCTTCCTGGAGAGTTATATCATCTTCATTGTACAGTGAATATCATCTGTGACACCTCTATAGAGGTATCGTGCAGCTCAGCGCTGTGGAGTCTACAGTGTATTTACAACAGGTTTTGCCTCTCCCAGTTTTTCCTGTAAGAGGTCAGTTATCATGGCTGAACATCTCTTCTCCAAAATTAACTTGGCTTCAAATAAAAGGAAGCCTCTTTGTAATTGTTTTGTTTACTCTGAAATATTTGATGTGCTGTATAAGTAGCAAGCGTTCTGTACGTTTTTAATTTCGTGTTAACTGTTCATTCCAGATGTTTTGATTATTATTTTTAAATACATTATCTCTCTCTGAATTTAGTTAAAATTTGTAGCACGATGGAGACATCTCTTTCTCCTGAACAACCTGAGTGTAGAGAGCACCACGTAGAGCTTTCGGGGTGTTTCACCCAGAATGACAATAGGTCATTTAATTCCCAGTTGATTGTCAGGGAAATGGATTTCTGTCATTAAATGCTTTCAAAAGGTCACAGAATAACACTAAGCAGCTCTTCACTTCTGACCATTGACTTATATTCTAGTATCTTCAATCATCTTATCTCCCTACATTTAAAGCTCTTCTCCAAATGAAAAAAAATGGTTCCCAGTTTTGATTTTTGTGTCCTTTGTTTCGTTCTGAAGAGCAGAAGCACGGAGCGTCCCTGAGAGCTGAGTAGCCCTGGGAGATTAGTAATATCCCACAGCTGAGAAGCTGGCAGCAAGAGGAAAGCCGGTAATTAGAAGTGAAAATGTGATAGTTTAGAAGTAACTATCAGCCAGTGATTAAATCTGAAATTCCACATGGGTTCGTCTTCTGTTCAGGCCCCACCTGGGCATTTGGTGCATTGTGCTACTGCTGGGCAGGAGAGCTGCGTTTGCTTGAATCAGCAGCATGTCAGCAGCCCCCCCAGAAACTGGCTGGCGCAAAGCTGGCCCCCGTCTAGCTGGTGTAGATGCTCGTGAGGCTTGACCGTCTTCATCGATTTCCTTTTAATATCTGGGGCAACTTAGTAGTGTTGCTGATGTGTTTTACAGCTCTGAATGGTCCGGAGCTGTGGTTTGAGGGCATGGTCCCATCGCGTTGTACGAAGCAGTGATGATTGGCTTGGGAATGCCAGGCTGCTGGCATCTCGGAGGTTGAAACACTGCGTGTTCACGATAGGACGTTTCTGAGCTGAGGGCCCCTTACTTTGAAATTCACTTTTCTTGGCAGTCTGTCAGAGCCCAAGTCTGGCAACCTTTGTAAGTGAGATGCAACAAGCCTCGCTTATTTTAGCTATTGGTCTGTCACTATGTTTTTAATTTACTGTAATTTAATAACTGACACAATGTTGGCATAAATAAATGGGCTGTGAACATTCTCATAGACTTTGGAAGTCCAGCTCAGGGCAAGATTTAGCTTTTAATTAACACTATCCATAAGATTTATTGTTAAAAATTCTAACATTTTAAATAAGTAAATCTGAAGTAGAATAAGAGATGAATAATTGAAACCTGGTGTGGGATAACAGAATGCATTCTAGTGCATGCAGTCGTGGAGCACAGAGCCTTCCCCAGCAGCGCGAGTGGAGGCCCGTTGTAGCTCTAGACTCTGTTTCTCCTAAGTTATGGGTCATTCCACTGCTGGGCCCTAAGTTGGATGCTGTCGTTATTTATTCTCTCCCTTTATTTTTCCGGTGTACGATATGTTGCTGTATGTCGAAAACCACATGTTCTTCATGATGTTGAGAGCAGTAGTATTTACACTTGTATAAACCAGAATTTTTAGTACAGCAGAGCTTTAGGAAGGCCTTCGAACGCCCAGCTGAAAAGAATTGTTGGAGGGTTTTTGCTTCTTTTAGCCCCTACTGCAAGAAAAATTCTCTGAAAAAGAGGCCCAGGCAAGGGAGAAAGCTGTAAAGGCATCCTCTCGCTGCAGAGGAATCTTTGTCATTAGCAAAATTCTAATTCATCAGGGATCAAAGATGTTCTCCTGACTTTCCTCTGTCATGTAGGGGGAGATAGTATCTGATTTGCCATTTTTCCTTTGAGAGTCTGTTTGTAGGATGTGATTTATGTTCTTGCATTCTGGTTTTGTGATTTATTTATTTTTTATAACGCACAATCTTCTTTTAAATCATAATGAGTGTTTCTGACTCTTACGACTGGTTGTGTAGTGAACCCTGAGCAGTAGTAAAAGGTTCACAAAACTTGAGAATGTTTTATGTTCAGAAATTTGGCGTTCCATATGAGTTCCTCTTAAGATCTTTGGTCTCCTCCTTTTCATAGCAGAAAATATGATCCAGATATGAGGAGGTCTGTGATCACCCCTTTTCCCTTCATGCTGAAATTCTACAGGGAATGTCAGACTGATTTGTTCTCGGTTTATTTTGTTGGTTGTACTATTCAGGGCAAGACAGATGAGGTTGGGCATTAAGCTAACTCTCTCCTGTTCCTTTCTTCCTGGGCTGGTTTTTATGGGGAGCCAGATTTGGCAGTGGTCACGCTTGTGTCTCTGATTTCAAAATCTATTTATCTGTGAAGGTTCTAATAGTTCTGGGAAGTTCTTTGATCTGTCTTGAAAAGTTAAAAAGTTGGTAGTGAGGGAAGGGGAAAAAAGTCTTCTCAGTTTCAACAGCAGATCGAGTTAATTTTCAGTGAATTTGTTCAGGAAAGATGTCTCAAGCAGCACGGTTCTTCCTGTTGTGTCAGTATATGACTGAAGCTGTTGCCTCGGGCATCACAGACCATCCAGCAAGGGTCACAGCAGGGAGGAATGCTGTCGCTGCCTTTGGTTTGGGAAAACTGCCGTGTGTAGGGTTCGGCGTGGTTGTGTACAGGGAGTATTTATTTTTGTCACCTCTACAGAAATCCTCTACCCAAACCCTGTAATTGTCGGGTGTTCTGTTATATTATTCCCCCTGCCAGTTGTTATCTCCGAAGATTATCAAGGGTAACTTCACGTGGACTAATTGTAATAACTGAAAAGGCCTAAGGGGAAGAATTCTGTCTCGATGTTGCAAGTAGGGGATTAAGCGTGTATATATTCAGTGTAGTTTGCTGAGAGGTGTCTCTGTGCGTATATGTCAGAAGAACTGTAAAATAATTTGAAATATTGCAAAGGATAGATAAGTGGTTATGTGGAGGCTCAACTTTCTCTTGCTTTTGTTGCATTATGCCATTTAAGCTAATTTTATACGCTTTTTCTTCCCCTTGCCTGTATAAGCTTGTGTCAGGCTCTTTGAGGAACCACTTATGTTCTTGAAGGATTATTGTGGTAATTTAGCTTTCATTTTATCAGGTATCAAGGGCTGATATTATCCGGTTATTTGTTACTGTACTTTTACTGTAAATTACTGACACCAGAGATGGTTGGTGGTTACAGTGAAGATACCTGAGCTGCAGGAAGGAAATACTAGTTTTTGATCTCCTCCCTTTGCTATCTTGAAGATCCTACAAGTGGTTATAATCCTCTGGGGCTCAGTCATTCAGCAGGGCTGATTAAAATAGTCAATCTGAGCAACAGAGCCTGACAGATTTTCTGCCAGAGTCCTTTAAAGAATATGTGTAATGCATCTTTTAGGAAATTTAGCAGGCAACTGCTTTCAGGCAGCTAAAATATTTCCCGTATAAAAGAATGCCTGCTACGCTGGACTCGTAATGGGAAGTAGTGGCGTGTCAGAAATACTAGGCTGGATTCATTGCATCTTCTCCTTACAAATGTATTTTTTTCTAATGATCAATGTTTTTGTTAAAAATAATGTTGACAGCACTAGGACCGTATTTGTACTGTAGTGTTCCTGGGTTCTAAGTTGTCTCTTCTGAACTGGCGCATATAAAGCGATGCAGGCATCTGAAGCTATTCCGGATATCAGTTTTGTTTAAATAGGGGCTAAAACGTGAATTATTTAAACATTCAAAAAAGATGTAGCTGTTTTAATTTTGGCCTCAGTGGAATGACTCTCTAAGCTTTTTATGGGACTTCTGGGTAAAACAGAGCTGCTGTCCACGTGAAAGTGATGATGTGCAGTGCAAGCCCACCTCGCAAGCGTGATGTTATCGCCCTAAAAGGTGCACCTTTAAACAGCTAGCGTGACTCATTCCTGGTCGTGGTGGGACTTGCCTACAGCTAGGCATAGAAAGTAAGTGGAAAAGTTTCTTTGATACATTTTCCTTATTTGTAAATATTTTTTTTCCACAGAAAACAATTTTGCTACTTTGTTTCCAGGCACGGTTAATTGAGCAGCGAACAAGGGGAGTCCTCTTACAGAAAGCAGTTTCAGTGCTGAGTGTCCTGGAGTATCTTACCCTGGAGAACAGAGAAGTGCAGTTCTTCTCATGGACTTCACTGGGCTTTAAATAAATGGAAGAGGTGTTTTGTTTTGCTTTGCCGCATTGCTCTCTTACCCTGGTAACTCCTGAGTATTTCCCACCAAGATCAGCGTTGTTCAAATGTACGGTGGTACCACTGAGGTGGTTATTCTCCTGCAGGGTAGTGCAGCAAAGGAAAAATAGTTGACAAATAGTCTGGAGTTCTGCTGGTGCCCCTGTTCCCATGGATGTTAAGTGTCCACTGCAGCATGTGTGAAATCTGAATACTTTGGGTTTTTTCTTTAAGCAGAATGTAGTGTTGCTTTTGCTTCCTGCACCAAATGCCATGGGAGAAAGGATAGTTTTGATCTGTGCTATCCATACTGTGATGTGTAGCTGTCTCAGCTTTCAGGGATGAAAGACGACTGTCATTTAAGGCACTTGCCATATGAGAAAACCACGTCTGTCCTTGCATAGCTGTTTGGGGGAAGGGAGGAAGCAAATGCTTTGCATACAGGAAAATATCTGCTCAGGGGGTATTTGATTTCACTACACAAAATATTATGCAGCCTCCTTTGCATGACTTTCATACCCTAATGGGGTTAAAATGAACAGCCAAATGCAAATGATAACACTTCTTGTGTGCCCTCTACCAACCTCAGCCTTAATATCCTGTCTTTTTTCTTAAAGAAATACATACTAGGAAGTTAAAAGTAATCTCATTTGCCTAATAATAAATAGTAAAGAATTCAGTCAAATCCTAGCTTATTTCTACTAGAAATATTTCTCAGACTGAATGCATGACTCAAAATAAGTGGTTTCATTTCCAAATTTTAAATCCATTTGTATGTCAGGAGAGCATTTACAGTATTTGATGAAAGCTGTTGCTACTTGAGACAATATTTTTTCTCAAAGCCTATATTTAGTATTTTCATGTCTGATTCAAGGAGAATAAAAGGAGTTCTCTGAGCATGAACGTACTTTTTACGTTTTGGAGGAACGTAAAGATATAGAAAAGGAAACATTTAATGCCGTGCATTTAAATTAGCTCTCTTGATTGGGAAACAACTCCTAGTTTTAGTCTCCTATGTGATTTCTTTGGCTTTTATTAGGTTTCTCATTGCTTTATAGAGTTCTGAAATGAGTGATTTTTGTGTATGTAGAAAAAGGATTTTGTAAGCTTCGGGATTTTTCTGTTTTGCCTGAATCGATCAAACATTTGTTCAGATGAAGTGAAAGGGAGGACAGCGTAAAGTGTCTTTTTCCTGTTGCACAAGACTTGATCCTTGCCTGAGTTCTGCAGAATTTACTAGTTTGAGCCAAACTAGGAAACGTTTTAGATATTTTATGTTCATTCATCTTTGATGTTTGGGATTTGGGACTTCAGTGGTTTGTTTTGGATATAAGCCCAGGTGAAAATGTGCTGAAAAAGGGGTGCACCTGGCAGGCGAGGTTCTGGCAGCCCTTTTCTGGCCTGCACCGACAGGTTCTGTCCTGGGCCAATTTCAATCCGAGGTGTTTCTGGGGTTTCCATCTCCCTCGTATCTGGATAGTAGGATGTCTGAAGATACAATATTCCGGAGGGTCAGCACGGGAGAGCACAAACACTGAAGGTTTGGAAATTCAGTGTTAGTGCTTGTTTTCCAGGGTGGGTTTTTTTGTTATTTTTTTGGGCTGTATTTTTTAACGATGAAGTTGCCCTCTGTGGGACTCCGTTGTTTGTTGAGATTTGGAGGTGAAATGGCGTACACTGAACTTTATGATTTATATTGTCTTTGGTGGAAGGCTTATTCAAAGATGCCAGGAGTATTTGGAAGCATCATCTGATCCAGAGTGCAGCTGCATTTTCCCTCGCGGTCTTTTATGAGGAGCAGAGCGTACTTTGGGGCTACGCTATTGAGCTACTCTGAAGAATCATTTCTATTGGCAATTCAAAATCCCGGAGTTTTGTTTGGGTTTCAGTGTATTCCTGTGTCAGCCAACATCTGCTTAGATGTTTTCTATTAACATCCCTTTAATTTTGGGATAAGCTTTGCTTAATTGAAACTTTGAAGCCATAGAAAGATGTTTTGACCAAACCTGTTCTTCCTTACACTAATGTAAATGCAGAATAAATGGATACTGTGACCAACGCTGTTAATAAATTGTCGTTGTTGAAGAGTCTCTGATTTGAAAGTTTCCAGTTCCTTTGGTGCAGCAAGACTCCAAATTTCTTGCCTTTCCAAGTATGCCACAGGGCTTGCCTGCTCATCTGAGCCACTTAATAAAAAATAGATGGAAAGAAAAAGAGCGGTAGTCACTGAGAAGTGCTCCATTACATCCTTTGCATGCGTTATTTTAAAACAATTGTATTTAAATGCATTTTTTTGGTACATGTGCCACAGGCATAGGGCAATTATAGTTTTAAATGAACAGCCTGATCTGGTGTTAGAAATATGGTGTGGTTCGGTTCTTATGAGCACCAGAGAAATGTAACATACCATGAAGTTATGCAGCAGTGCCAGTTCTTCAGTTGTTTTGTGATTATAATCAGATGCTTACTCTTTAATCTAGGGAATGATTGGTATATTAGCCACAGTATGACTGATTTACCAAGAAGATTCAATCAATTCGTTTCCGAGCAGAGACATGTCTGGTCTAATACGACACAGGCACGCTAATGACAATGCAGTCTCCAGTGCTTTTTCTTATTTTCCAGTTTTTAGTGAGTGGCGTTATTAAAAAATCCATCTGTACCAATTTACTTCTTCAGGGCAGAAATGTCCTGGGGAGCAGAATGACAGATGTTCACGTGCCCAAACCCCACGATGGTATTAGCAACCGACAGAGCTGCAACGCTGTTTGGCACGGCAGCTAAAATGATCGACCTAGTTTTCTTTCAAAATCTTTTGTTTGTATTAGGAGCTTTATATCTCAAATAAAATTCGCTTTATGTGAATGGGAACTATACTTGTAGTGGTTTAGTTTAGAAAAGTAATGTCAACACCCCAAAGGATTTCTGGCCTTTGATTCTTCCAGTGTCCAATGGAAGCCTTGCGTAGAGGCTGGATAATGTCTCGTTCTGACTTCTGTGGCAGCACACAGAGAAGTGTCTTGACAGCTTCCAAACCGATAATATCTTACTTATGTTTCAATACATGAATAAGCACAGGCTTTCTAGAGATTATCTTTTTGTAATGTCTTTAGTTCTGTAACATACTGCAGCCAGATGAATGTAAATCCTTCAGCATTTTGAAGAACAGGAATGCATCTCTTTGAAAAATGTGTGTTATACCAAGGATGTGCAGTAACATTAACTCACTGAGCCAGAGTTGTGTTCTTTTAATTAAGAGGTGCAGTTAGCAGAGCACATGATACTTCTTCCTCATGCTGTTTCTTTCCTCTTTTCTAATCTCTGTTCGCCAGTGTGTTTTTCACGGTCCTTGGGAGTCTTGTTTTTCCAAAGTGATCCCCTGCTGACTATTTTGAGGTCTGTCTAAGCAGTTTCTTCAGCTCTGATTTAAAAGGAGTTGTTCCCTTTGATTACTTAAATAATTCCACTGCTGTCTGTGTGATTAGTTTCTTTGTGGTGGAAGAGCCAGGAGGAGAAGAGGCCGAAGAGCTGCCAGTGTCTTTTGGTCCCTCTGCTGCAATGGTGTCTCATCCAACCGGGATGCGTCTTTGTGCGTCCCTAGTTCGTCACTCTGGGCTGGGGACTTTGTAAACAAGTGTTTGCATCAAACAGTGGAAGGAAAGACGGGTGGAAAAGCCATTCTGTGCAAACTGGTGCTGGAAACGCGCTGCTTCTGTTGAAAAAGCTGCTCCACGCAGCGTTGCTGCAGATGTCTCTGATCTTTCTCAGCAGGCAAGTCCTATGGCAAGTTTTGGTGCTTTATCAGCTACAGTGAGAAGTGAGAACTCTTCCTGCTAATCTTCTTACAGAGGCAATTGCTGTGGTGAGGAAAAACGTCTCAAGCTGTTACCTCTTCCCCAGGGCTGGTTTGTTTTCCCCTTTCCTGTCATCCCCCTTTGCCCCACAGCGTAGGCACCACTGCCTGTGTTTGCCTTTTTTCTTCTATTGACAGTGAATGTTGCTTTTTTTATTCTTGTCTTGAGGAAAACTTTGAAAATAGTGGCTTGCCTTTTGATTTAATATCTGCTGGTTCCTAGATTACAGTGGTGGCAGAACCTGAAGTGTTCAGACTGGGGACATCTGTGTTTGTTCAAGAAACAACAGGAGATGCAGCGGATGGAAAATAGATGAAGTTTGTTGAGGCGCAAGAAACTGGCAAGGTACCTTGAAGAAAGTGTTAAATAACAATCTCTGCTTAAGGCCCCAATCCAGCAAAGCACTTAAACATATATTGTAACTGTAAACAGTCGAGATGTCCGCTTGATTTAAATGGGACTAGTTTTGTGTTTAAAGTTAGATACTCGCTTGAGTGCCTTTCTGGATCAGGGCCTAAGTGAGTGAGAGTTTGAGATGTTTTTCATTTACAAGAGTGAGACTTGAAAGTGAGACCTGACCAGTGGTTAGTGGTGTCCTGGGGCATCTGAGATCTCAGGGAGACTTTTTAAGCCTGTATCCCTGCTGCTACCTTTCCTGCTACTTGCAAATATGCTTCTTTTTCCTTGCTTATTTTTCTGCTTGCAAGTCAAATGACATATGCAGAACATGAATCTAAAAGATGCAAATAATTCATTGCCTGCCAGGGTAACGGTGTCACTGATCACGTTTTTCAAAGGCTTCAACCCAACTTGTGTGGTGGAAGGGAAAGAAGGGAAGGAGCAATAGAAGTAGTGATGTAGAGGTGCCTTTCTACTTCACTGACGTTAAGTATGTGTAAAACCGTAAGTTTTATCTAAGTACACATGAAATTGTACGTGAGGTTTTAAAATACATAGATCCTATGTAGATAATCTGCGTCTTTTTCTGAATCTTCACTCTGTCCTGGATGTGTTTCTTAAGGAAACACGATTTTTTTCAAGCAGTTATTCCCATATGACTTTTATTACTGGGAGGAACTTGCTTAGTGGGCTTGATCCCACAAACTATTTCTCTTGCAAGTTGTCTTTACTCCAGAGAGCTGACTGCTGACTCCAGTGGAGACTGCCGTCCGGAGAACGCTGTTCTGCTTCAGGTTTGCCATTGACTTAGTCTGTAACAATTTCTCTCCTTCCAGACCTGGGTGAAGCAGGATAATAATGTTTACCCATCTGTGTAATACAAGTTCAGATGCTTGAATGAAAGGCCCTACTGTGCAAAAATACTGGGTAGCAGTATTGGGGGGAAGGGGGGGGAGTATTCTATCCCTGCAACTTCAGACTCTTTACAGTGAATGGAGTGAAGCTTTCATTAACAAATAGTAAGGTGTACTTGGTTTGCACTAGCGCGAGGTGTTGCTTTAAAAAGAAATAATATTAGGAAATAACGCTACAGTTGTCACTATTGGCAGAAATGTGAAGGACAACGTTTTAATCCTTTAGGTGTGGAAATTCTGCTGCTATTCCTGGTTATTGATCTATTCTGCTTCTGGCTAATGTGCTGCTTACCTCTTACTCCTCTCCATAATTTCANTGGTGGAATCACCGTCCCTGCGGGTATTTAAGGAAAGGTTAGATGTGGTACTGAAGGACATGGTTTAGTGGTTAATAGGTGTGGGGGGGCACGGTTGGACTGGATGATCCTTGAGGTCTCTTCCAACCTTAATGATTCTATTCTGTTCTATTCTATTCTGTTGTTTTTGACTCTAAATGGCACAGTACTTTGCAGAAGCTGGTGGAGAAAAAAGGTTGGAGTAGCAGGGTGATGAAGAGGAATGAGGAAGAGAAACAAATTCACTGAAGATTAGTACTTAAAGAGTTATATTGGTTTTAATGTGCGTTGCACCTGAAGGGCCTGGACAAGATTTATGCCACAGTTCAAGTTGTGTAGAAATGCCTGGTAAGGAACAGGCTCCTTTTGCTGATACTTTTATAGCTGAGGTCCCAGTGGCAGTGGTGAAACTGCATAGACTTCAGCAGGGACTGGGGTATGCCTCTCCGATACAGAATGAAGTCTGTGAGGAGGAGCAGTAGCCCAGAGCAGAGATTTGACCAAAAGTCACACAACAGGTTAAAAACGAGGCACAGACTCTCCCAGGTCTCCAGCAGACACTTGAGAAGTGTTTTGGGCATCTTATAAAGAAGTGAATGAAAGAATATAGAAAACTGTGAAATAAGCCGCTCTTCTGTTTGTCTTCAGTCATCGGCCATGGGTGTGGGGTTGTGCGTACAGCCGTGGGGGTGTGTGTACACCATACTGGGTAAAGACCCTTCTAATTGTTCCTACGTAAGCCTTAGGTCAGGAAATACACCTGACAAAGCTGTAATTTGTAGACACCTTTTCACAAGGCTTTGTTTCATATTCGTTTGGCTAAATCTTACCAATTTTCCGAGTGTTTTATGTGCACAAACTATATCATTGTTTTGGAAAATGCAAGTCTGACCACTGTAAATGGGTTTATATTTCCAACAGGGCAGTTATTTAATTTCCTGTTGGAAGCCTGCAAATGTTGGCACTGTTCATTCATTGGCAGGAAGCCAAAAGAGAGTATGGTATCATTAACATGCTACAGTCCATTCGAGATTTCACTTGGTTTCATCCAAATTTTAAGACTGGACTACAATAATTTTTTTTTTTTTATTTTATTAAACTTCATAGAAGCAGTCAGGGGTGAGGGGGGGGTGGTAGGGTATTCTCCAGCATGAGAACAGCTTTTATTCTTCCTTACCTAGTCTTGCACTGGAGTAATCCTTATTTTGCTCCAGACTTAATCTCACTTTGTAGCTTTCCGTTAAAGCACTGCAAAGTGAAGGCTGAGGTCTGGTCCTGACCTCAGCTCTTGCAGTACGAACACGTTCCCTGGTGCAGTTACCTTCCTTGGGATCCATGTGCGCAGTCCCTGCGGAAGGACGGGTGCCAAGGTTTGAACCTCCGATGGTCGCAGTGACATGACTGAAGGTCCTGAAGTCACCCAGGTGCATTTCCCAAGGATTCAGCAGCATCCAGAGGACCGAGCTGTTTGGAAAATGCTGTCTTTAGAGGCAAGTGCTTAGAAATGATTCGGAAAGCATAATCTTATAAACAAAAAAAAAGATATTTTTGTTCAGAGGTTGTTTTAAATACACAGACTTAACTCTGCAGAAATGAATCAGACGAGCGTAAAACCACATAATTTACCTTGGGTGCCTGGCGTAGGCTATCTAGAGCTGCATGATGCTTCAGGCAAGGCAGTTTTCTCTGTGTAACAGTTATTAGTGCCTGTGGACCTTCTGGTGTGCCGTTTCTGGTGCCCAACGCGCTCATGGAATGCTCTGTTTTACGGTGGTTTGCACTGGAGATAGACTCTTAACAACATCTACAGCTTGAAATAAAGGGAGCCACCTTCAGCTTTCTGTTGCAAATTTTCACTTTGAAAGGAACTATGCGTTGAAAACAAATGATCAAATGATGAGGCAGCATCTTCATCACTTGGAAGCCTTTAAATCAAGGCTGACTTTCTGAACAATACGCTCGTGGCCGCAGTGGGCTATGGGCAAGAATTGCTGGGTGCGGGAAATTGTGGCATGTGTCATGCAGGGGTTCAGTCTTACGCTTATTGTGGTCTCTACTAAATCTCGCATAAGGCAGTACTTCAGTGTAATCTGTTTGGATTTACCCTGTTCTGAACTCGAGCAGCTGCTTTTTCTCAATGATTTGGGTGTGGAAGAGGAGGCGCTCGTAGCGAAACGTGCACAGTTTTTACATTATATTTGCACTCACTTTTTCTGGGTTATCCGAAGCTGTAGTAGATAAAGCTGTATGATGGAAAGCAGGAGGAGGATAAAAAGCACGTTTTGAACACTTATCATCCTTTGGTATTGTTTCTTGAATGATAGTCTTGGCTGCTGATAATACGTCGCTGAGGCCGTTGATACGTATTCAGTCAGAATGGGGAGTACCTAAATAACTTCCGTCTGTCAGAAGATCACATTCTTTTTTTCACTGAGTCCTGAGAAATACGTGGTGCAGTTTAAGGAAAATGCGCATAAAACCTGAAGTATATAAAGCCTGTTAAAAATGATGTGCCTGAACTTATGTACTGCAATAATGTACCTCTGCCACTTTCACGGGTTTTGTTATAACTTATTTAATAAGATCTGTAGGTTTTTTCTTTTCTTTTTTTTCGTTCCTTTTTTGAAGCATACAGATGAATGCACTTATCCGTATTTACACCCCGAAAGGCAAACTAGAGTGTGTTCTTTCCATATGTTCATGGAGCTTACAGCAGTAATAAGTGTATAGGGACAGGAGACCCTCTGGTCCTTTACAGTTTCTTCTGGGTGTTAAATTTCATGCAGAAAATATGGTTCTTATTGCAGTTTGGCAGCTTTTGAAAAAGCAAATCTTTTCAGTGTTTGGTCTAAAAGAGATATAGTGCACTCAATTTTTATTTCTTTGCTGTCTCCTAGTGATAGTATCCAGAAGATATCAATTTTTTTATAGTAGGTTTGAGCAAGACATCTCAGAACTGTTTATAAACAATTTTTAATTTTTCACTGTGTCTTGCTGTGAGTTAGTTGTGTGGTTTCTCCTTTAAATACATGTAGCACAGGTGAAATAGCTTGTTTGAGATCCCGAAAGAGACCTCTTAGCAGTTCCTGGAATAAAAGCCAGGGATCTTCTCTTCCACATGCTTCTGTTTTACCAAAATTTTAAGATATTTCCCTCCCTCCTGTCCCCCCCGCCCCCTTTTTTTTTTTTTTTTTTTTTTCTCATAT
>VWZZ01001617.1:448669-603964 GCA_013399095.1 Psophia crepitans | reverse complement strand
TTTTTTTTTCTTCTCAGTATTCCAGGACCTTGCTTACATGTGCCTCTCTTTCACGCTGTACATATGCACCATCATACATCAATCCTTATTCTTGGGGTTGCTCAAACTCCTTGGTCACTGCCTCCTACTCATGCACTTTCCAAATCCTGCAAAAGTCTTTTTCCTAATGTGTCCTGCCAAAAAATTGAAGGCACAGCATCACGAAAGTAGCATGAAACACTCTTAAAGTGTAACAACTGAGGTGCTGTGTAAAAAAAAAATCAAAACCCCACACCAACCCCATCCCCCAAACCCCAGCCTGACATATTCCTACATGATAAATAACTTGATGCTGAAGATATTTTTCCAAGGAGCAGTTCTATTTACCATGTAATGTTCAAATTTTTATTGAATGTATAGCCATCAAATATAAAATGACAAAGTGCTTTTAAATTTGCTGTCTCGACTTTGGGAAGTATTTTGATTAGCAATCTTGAATGATAGAGTTAAAAATCCTTAGGAAATAGGGATGATAGAAAAAATACTGTGATTTGGTAGACTGGGGACTGAAATGTATAAGATGCTGTGGGAAGCAAATCTGATAAGTATTTTTAGGGAGTATTTGGATGAATTAGATATTTTCAGATTGTTCCTGTCAATTCTTTAACCTCTGAGGAAGTTGTTCAGTCCTGGTGAGTCTCAGGAGTGAGAGCTACTGTCTTTGTCTTCTGATGGGGATAGGCCTAGAAAATTAGGAAGAAAAGGGAGAAAAAAAACCCAACACACACATGTAAATCCTGTTAAAAAGAGAAGTGCCAGGGAATTACACATCAATCTGCTTGACAACAGATAAATTATTTGCAAGCAGCTGGAAGATAGCAAGGAGATAAATAGCAAGCTATAATAGTTTTGTCAAGAACAAATCCTGTCACACCAACCTCCTTTCCCAAGTCTTGTGGAGAACACAAGCTGACATATCTTGGGGTTGTGTAAACTTTTGATGTCGCGTCTCATACGCCGTTCCCACAAGTCATCTACAGGCTCGGGGTCTTAGCGACAGCAGCGCAGCGTAAAGGCTGAGCTGGAGCAATTGCCTGCCAAGGATAGCTCTCGGGTTTTGCAGGGAAAGCGGGAAGCCTCGAAATAAATGGAAAGCCTTGGGCCCAGTGGTTTGGCCCTTCTGGTAGCCGCCTGGGAAACGGAATAGCAATTGTGCTGGAGGACACGCAGGCGGGAGGGACTGCGAGGGTATCAGCGGGCAGGTTTTACAATGGTCTTGCTAAACGGGAGGAATAGTCAGAAGAAATATGATGAAATGGAATAAGTGCAATTTATTAAGCTTCTAAAGGAGGAATTGGCTGTATAAATTACAGAATAGGAATGCGGTTAGGTTGCAGCTCTTCTAAAATGATTTGGGAGTTTTCACGGAACAGAAATGGAGCAGAGTCAACAGCGGCGTACTGTGAGGAGAAGGCAAACATTGTGTTTGGCTGCGTCAACAGCAATAGAACCGGCGGGGTACAAGAAGTCGTCTGTCCCTCTGCTCAGCATGGGCGAGACCTCAACTGGAGGAATACTGTGTCTAGTTTTGGGAAGCGTATCTTGGGAAAGGTATGGATCAGCTGGAGAAAGGCCAGTGAGAACAGCGAGAATCATCATGGAGCTAATAAAACGTGACCCGTGAGGATGAATGAAACGAGGTTACATGGGGAAATAAAAAATAAGAGCAGGTATTATGAGTTGCTAGTACATAAGCTGTTACAGGGAGGAAGAGAACAGCTTATTCCAATGGCAGTGATTGCTAGGACAAAAGATGTTTGGCTTAATTTACAGCAGAATAAATTTAATCTAGATATGAAGAAAAAACTTCCTAGGGTAAGGAGAATAAAGCCCTTGACAGTCCTGGGAGGCTGTGAAGTCTGTGCTGCTAGAGGTCTTTAGCAAGACATTAGATTTCCATTTACATTTAGGTTAGGACTGGATTTGGGGAGGGAGATGGCAAGGAGACTCGCCACATCTATTTTACCCTGGTTAACGCAGTGACTCGAAAGCGATCCTAGAGAAGCTAGCTTCCCCATTTAGTCTTTATGAGTATTTCCTTCCCCTGTTTCTTCAGGCCTTTACAAATATACACGTTAATTAAAGTAATAATAGTGTCATAACTACATTGTTTCTCACCTAAGACCTGATGGAGTATAAAATATTTTTTTTATATGAAAGCTCACAGACAACAAATAGTATTCAGACCTAAACTGTAGCACATGGTCCTCTTCTGTCCTTGCTCCTGGGACTTCTTAGAAAAGGAAGGATGCTTCTGCACCGCACGTCTTGCACGCGTTGGGGAGAAGAGCAGTGCTGTGGGTGGTATTCACCTGTGGCGTTTCTCTAAAAGCCTATTAGTCTTCCTTGAAACAAAGTACATTTTTAGGTCTGTCCAAGGAGATGATAAATATTTCTACTTTATTAATCACATGAGTCACTTGAGAACAGCAAAACATCAAACATTTTGAAAGGATTGAGTATGTCAGAATGTTTTTTTTCTGTATCTGTGTAATACTCTTTGATTCACTTCTCACTTCCCAAGTAGTTCAAGTCTGCCAAGAAGCCTAATCACTCAACACCAACCCACAAAACTGAATGGACTCAGGTTCGCTGTCGTTTTGAGTTAATACATCGATGATGAGTTTAGTCCAAGAGCAGAAAAAAAAAAAAAAAATCCATTTTCCAAAGTTGTGTGAGCCATTAAGAGGGGTAGCTCTGCTGGGACCAGTTTACATATAAGTTAAATACCAGATATGAGGGGTTGTCTGTACTGAAAAATAAGTAGTCTGTCGTTATACAGAAAACAGAGGCCCGTTTCTCTGTGTACATAGGTCTAACTCACAATTTAGGCCCCAAAGGATGTGTCTGTTGAAAAGAGAAGGCAGAGATTGCCAAGAAAAAAAAGGCTTGCCCTGCTCAAATAACAAGTATTACTTTCCCCTTTCTCTTTCCCCCCAAAATACATATATACACGTACTGTTCCCCCTTTTTTAATACTCAGTGGACTGAGCTGTAATCTCACGAGTGCTATGTTTAGCTTTTCTTACTTCCATTGGAAACACCAGCATGTTCTTTTGCCACAGTCTTCGATCTAACATCACCCTCTTTGTGAAGTCTGCTGCTGCTCGCTGTTCTGTAAGGATCAAACTCTGCCTTTTAATATTTATTAATTAGACTTCAGGTAAGAAGTTTTATGTCATGTGTAATGGTGCCAGAATCATGCTATTTTCCTGGATGCAGAATGTCTGAATTTTACAGAATCATGGAATCCTTGTAACGGTGCTCAAAGGGACTTGGGGTCACCTAGTCCAGCCTCCCGCTTGGAGTGGGACTGTTTTCCCTTCGGTTACACTATGCACACGCGCTCCACTTCTCTCGGTGGGTTTTGCTGTTTTTCTTGCGGTATCTCCTGGAGGCCTTGTTAAGCCGCGCACGATGCAAAGGCATTTTCTGTAGGCCAGTGCTCCTGGTAAGCTCATGGCCTGGTTAATAAAGCAGAGAGAGGGGAAATATCCTCAGTAACTCGCCTGAACAGGGCTGCAGTTTAACCTCTCCTGGTTCTCAGTGCCAGCCTCATCTTTTGCCCTAACTGCTCATTAACACGGTGCCTGCTAATATGAAACTTGCACGTCGTTTAGTCAAGGGTGAGTATGTATATAGATGCTACACTGGGGAGCACTGCAGAGGTGTTGGGGTTTTTCTCCTAATTCTGAACATTTTTCGTCCTTCTGCACATGGAAGGAACCAGCTCATCAGAGAGGCACTGCTAAAAATATTAGTTTTGTCTTCCCCTTTTATTAGTAGTCTATAATGTATCCAATTTTTCAAATACTGCTTAAATGTAATTCATTCTCACGCTGTGTCTGATGAAGGCAATGTAAACCACTTCTAATGCAGGAGTGGAGTCTGACCAGCAGCAGTTTTGTTGAGTATTTATCTGTAGCCTTTGGGGGAGCTCTGTAGGGTACTGTGGAAGGAAAAGGGACTTAGAATCACAGAATCCCAGACTGGTTTGGGTTGGAAGGGACCTCAAAGCCCACACAGTGCCACCTCCTGCCATGGGCAGGGACACCCCCCAGCAGCCCAGGCTGCCCAAAGCCCCATCCAACCTGGCCTTGGGCACTGCCAGGGAGCCAGGGGCAACCACAGCTTCTCAGGGCACCCTGTGCCAGGGCCTCAGCACCCTCCCAGGGAAGGATTTCTTCTTAATGTCAAATCTATGTCTCCGCTCTTTTAGTTTAAGTCAACAATAAATAGATACTTGTTTGTAAAAAGCTACAACCAAACCTTCATTTCTGATACTTGGCTGAAAGAAACCTGAAAATGAAAGGAGTGCACCTATAATATTATATACAGCAGTGGGAAAGTTAATATTGGAAAGTTTTAAAAAATTGAGGTGAAACCTTAGAAGAAAAAACATCAGAATTGATTCTGTGGTTTGTTTTTATTTAGGGAAAACGAAGACATGTTGAAGTTGAGGGATAATCTTTTGTGTGCACGTATTTGATTTGTGTTACCAGCAGGGGAAGGGGTATTATTTTGAGCGATGCACAGGAAGACACGATCATAAATCAGAGGAAGGAAAAGAAGACAGGGAAGCCTCAGCTAAATTTCAGAAGCAGTTTCCTAAGAGTAAAATCTGTTGGACTGAATAATCTTGGATTGGAGGTTATTGAAGCTACATTGCTTGAGATGTTTAAATTGGACTGGGCAGAACTCGGGGGGAATATATTTCTGGCAGCAAGTCGTCCTTGGCGGTGGATTGGATGCACAGGTTGGTCCAGCACCTTGGGAAGTCAAAGGGAGTCATTCAGCTCACTCTGGATCAGACCTCTGCTGACTGAAGATGTTGCTTCTGTTTCTGTGATCTCAGTCATGTTCAGACGTCTGCGCAGATTTTCAGGTTTCCTAGACTGGAGGAGGGGACAAGCAGTGGAACGTTATTCTTGAATTATCTCAGACTGCTGCCTGTAAATGCTGCCTTAGAGAGTGTTTTTTTAATACAAGATTAAAAGAGATTCCCCTTTTGAGATGGGAATGTATCTTTTTCCCCTCTTGGATTTTCATAAGCATGTTTTTAACTTGCATCCATTTCATTAATATTAAGGTTGCAAGATTTTTCGTGTATTTTTTTCTGGTTTTTATGTTTCTGTACTTAATGCAAAGTTCCTGTAACAGGAGCCTTGGTGGTGGTCTTGAAAGAACCCTAAATAGAGATTTGGTTGATAATGTGTAATGTAAATACAATTAGTAGCATGTGCTTACTTGCTTGTTTGTTTGTTTTACTAGGGGAAAAAGATCTGCATAAAAATAATGCATACCAAATTCAGGTCACAGGAAGGAACTATGATATATCCTTAGGTGTGTTACCTCACATCACATAACTGCTCTTAGTCTTTAAATTCCAGAGCAATAAATAGCAGTGTTTTTAGTCTCACACATTTAAATAACATGGTATGATCCCCTGATATTGCTATGTCTCAGTTGGAAAGAGCTGTGGCATATTGTGTTTTTCTTCCCTCGTTTCCCAGCCATATGTAGTTAATAAAGTAATAGTTAGTGCCACGCCTATGCCTAGATGCGGCTACCATGCTGGAGGGAAGTTGCAGGGCTTTTGGCTTTGCCACTTCGCCCATCTCAGCAAATCAGTTGCTTAAACGATGGAGCAAGTTCTTCACAGCTATGTGAACTCCTCCTGCTGGCACGTGGCAGCCTGCCTGCCGCTTAGCTTGTTGGCACAAAAGTCTGATTCTTGGGTGTTTTAAGGCTTTCCTCTTCGAAATTAGCTTTTGTTGAAGTTTATAGAAGTCTTTGGTATCAGAGCACACTCTTTTTTTTTTTTTTTTTCTTCCCCCATTAAGAAAAAATACTTGAATCTATAAAACCATAATTGTATTCCTAGAATTGTTTGGAAAAATAGCAACTGATTTTTTTTTTTCTTGTTTTCTTTTGTTGGGTTTTGTTGGTTTCTTTGTCATCCTCTGAGTTTTGGCACCATTAACACTTTACTACTTATTTCTGTGGTAAGGGAGACAACACTTTTTCAGTCATTGCACAGCATGCTGCAGCTGCACAGAAATAGAGACAGCCTGAACTCTTCTTCTGCCTTGCCCAAAATCCACGGGGCAGATTTGCGGCCACCATTTTGGATCCTCTCCTGAATGCAGATTCTTTCCCACAGCCATTTAAGCCTTTCTAAATTTTTTTTTTTTTCCATTGGAAAGACACATTCGGGCATTAAAACTTATACTCAGTTAAGACAACACTCTAAAGGAGAGGAAGAAAGTATTTTAAATGTGTGCAGCAGACTCATTTGTTCTTGCCCTTGGGGAGCATCCCCCTCAGGAGGCTGTGTGTGTGCATATCCCCAGCTGGCACCCAGGGGAAGCAAAAAACTGCAGCGACCTATGCGTCACTGCGTTGGGACGCCAAAATCTTACTAGTGAGCGAAGCGAGGCGTTGTTCAGAGTTTCAGCCTAGAAAGGAAGCGTTGTTCAGAGGCAGTTTGCCTTCTGTGCAGGTATTTGTTTGCTGACAGCGCAAGGAGGGATGAAGAGGGTTAGTAATCATCCATTTTGTTGAATACCACTGCTGAACTGAACCTATGCTCCCCTTCAAAGCACTGTGAAGTGATTTCCATACTGGTTTTTCCCTAATACACTTTTTTTTTTCTTATCTTTCACAGTTCTTATGGCCTTAAGCTGAAGGAGGGGAGATTTACATTAGATATTTGGAAGAAATCCTTCCCTGGGAGGGTGCTGAGGCCCTGGCACAGGGTGCCCCGAGAAGCTGTGGCTGTCCCTGGCAGTGCCCAAGGCCAGGTTGGATGGGGCTTTGGGCACCGTGGGCTGGTGAGGGGTGTCCCCATGGCAGGGGGTGGTACTGTGTGGGCTTTGAGGTCCCTTCCAACCCAAACCAGTCTAGGATTCCATGAAATACCCCAAAGCCTTATGATTGTTGACACAATTTTCCTCGTCACATTCCTTCTGAGGCAGGCAAAACCTGTTATTCCCATTGTACAGTTGGGAAATGCAGACATAGGCTAAATAACTTTGCCTAGGATAACACCGGACAAAGAGATGATTATCCAAGATTGAAACCTTGAGCTCTCCTTGCTCAGATGGGTACTGTCACCTCCAGGTCACGCACAGGGAACCTGCTGGTCACACTGGTATCTAAGAGTACCAGTGTCATGTTAGATAGTGAATCTTGGTTTTATACTCAGGGTGTCAAAACACTAAAGACCACACAGATTCCCCACCACCCTCCTTCTCTACCCAGGTTCTGTGCTTCCACCCCCTTATTTTTGCCTTGTAATATGATTTTGCTCCATGCAGCATTTCATTGTCAAAACATTTGAACCCATGAAATATTTCTGGCATGGTAGAAAAATATAAGGGGACACAAACCCCCAAAGGTCCAGAGCACGTGTATTTCTCCAGGTCCAGTCTGGCCCATCCATGGGCATGTCAATTCCCAGTGCCACCAGCTCCCGCTTAAACCCTTCTTGGCTCTGCCAGTCTAGTCTACCTCCTTTTAGCTTGTTACCCTCACCCAGTTTCCTCTGGGTGATGATCAAGGCATCTTTTTCTGTGTTGCTCTAAGATACTTCCCAGGGGTTTCTCCCATTTATTTTCCAAGCTGTTAATTCAGCCATGGACAGCAGTTTGTTGGTTTGTGGCAGTGAGGCAATGGTGGTGGCTGTAAGTGAGGAGGATGAAGGAGTGCTTTTGCCTCCTTGCCATCTTTTTTCCAGGTGAAACTGCCTCATCCCACTGTCATCTTACTCCAAATTGTGGTAAACTATAGCCATAGGTGTGGCTTAGTGTTTATAAAATTCTGCATTTTACATTTTTTAATCAGCTGTGCAATACTTGACATGCAGCACCAACACCCATTCCTCCATCGGGTGCGCTTGAAGCAATTTTGTCATTGCTTTGGGTTAACTGTTCTGAGTACTTTGTGTTTTACATGTCCCGTTCTGCAATGAAAAAGCAATGAATTATTTCCAACAATTTATAAGCTGCTCTTACTCTGTCAACACAGAGTAGAAATCCTGGTCGTCTTTCTGTGCGACACAAATTTTCACACTTTCTACAGTTAATGTAGTTGCAACTGCTGCCAGATAATGGCCTGCTTTCTGGGCACGGGACTGAGAATGTGCACATTATCCCATATTTTAAAATAATTGGCCTGTACATGTTGCAGAGTTTGGAACTTAATTTTGGAAAGCAGCATTGCTTCTTGGCAGTACTTCTTGGCACCAAGCAGTGCGCGTTTTTGTCCGCGGCAGCTCCGTTGAGTGGCGTGAAGAGGGTTAATGCTGATAACGCTGGAAAAGTCTCCTGGCTGCATGGTGGGGAACTGACCTAGCCAGGCTGAAACAGCGGGGAACTAATGGAAGTTTTCTGCTCTATTCAGAGCAGGGTAGTCAAGCATCTGAACTTCCCACCAAACTCTGTTTTCTATTGTACTTTTGATGCCAGTTTTCTGTAGCACTCGGCACTAAAAGACAAACGTTCGCGACTGCGTCCTTCCAATTCCGACTGTATGGCATTTAGCCTTAAAAAGAAAAATAAAATAAATCTGTAACAATGCTTGTCTTATTTAAACAGAGTGTTTGGGGGAAAGGGACTTTGCTATTTACAGCTAAGAACATTCAATAGGTTTCAGAATGTATGTAAATAAATAGAGCGCACTTACGCTTGTATGCTGAGATAATGCCGCTGAGTTAATCTTATCTCGAGTTTTCTTTAGAAGTCAAGCTTCTAAGTTTTGATTAGGGCGAATGTCATCTTTATCTCTCTTTAAAGCACCTATCATATTGCAGGGCTCTGTGTAAACAGCGAAGGCAGAGGACCTAATTTCTGCTGTCGGCTTCTCCCTGTAGTCTAAGCACTGCTGTTCACTTAGTTCAGCTCTTTTAGATGAGCATCCCAATGAAAGAGAAAAAAACTTCACTGTCAAGTTAGTGAAGCCCCAAGCTCGTTTTCCTTTGTGACGTTTCCCTTCCTTATTATTTTTTCTCAGGGCACGCTTTGCTCTTGCACAGAATTTTTAAACAAGTACACAAAGAAATTTGTTAAACATTTTAAATAGATATAGAGGATGAATTGTGTGTATGCTGGAAATCCACCATTGGGTGGATTGCTGAACTTCCGAACTGCAAAAATTTTGTAATCTCTGCCTGGAGGTGGACCAGCATGTACTACATTTTGCCTGTGTAAGCAGGGCAAGAAGACAGCCGCTCTGTAAAATGTCTATTGCATCTGGATCTGGGAGTCACTCCTGACCTAGCCCAGACAACTGATTGACATAATGAACAGGGGGGATCTGAGCTCAAATACTTGGTAGAAACAAAACTGCCTTGTGCTGACTTTCTGTGATCCCTCAGTTGGAGTCTTTTTGAAAATCGTAAGGATGGAGACCCTGTGTTGAAAGACTGTCTGGTAAGATATTGTTGAAAAGAGGCAGGGGGAAAAAGTTTCTGAAGAATTTGGAGCCCTGTTGATCTACTAACCCCATTGAACAGATTAGCTGAAGCAGAAAGTCCCAAAAGGGTTAAGTGGAGGCAGGTGTTCAGTGGACATGATAAACTATATCCCTTTCAGCTCTCAAGAAATATCTAATTTCTGCTGTGGGATGAGACAGCAATGACTCTATGCACCTCTTTATGCCTAAGTACTTTCTAAGGACTGATCAGGTTTCCCTGATACTCGTTAGAAATATTCTCATTTAAAAAAGAAAAAGAAAAGCTTTCTTCTGATGGACAAATGCTTACGGATTAGATGGTGGAAGTGTGGTGTTTTGGTTTTTTTTTTAATACAAGGAAAAGTTAATTTGTTTGATAGCAGCAGATATTTGTGTACAGCTGCCCCCAGGCAATTCCTGTGTGTCTCCTGCTGTAACGAAGGCAGTTGGGGTCTCCTGCTGCGAGCCAGGGCAGCCGTGCAGCGTTCTGTGACCTGTATGAAGTGTGGCCCTACATCCGTGACAAGACCGTATCCCTTCCGGATGAGCAGTATCACTGTACTAGTTTGCAGTGTGTTTGAATGCACGTCAACGGGAGTGGTTATTTTAGGCTACAGAAAGTTTATCTTGAAGTAAGCATGGTAAAAGATTATCCTTTTCGTTCCTTTTCCCCCTCCCACCTAGCCAAGCGCCCATTCCTGTGATGTCCTCTCCTAGAGCAAAGTGCAGGATCAGGGCTGCGTTCACTCTTGCTGTGCTTATTTTACACACATGCTGTTTGCCTTTGCCTCCTTCTCCTTCCCCTGTTCCAGGCATGGCAAAGTGAAGGACTCAAATTCAGGCTTGTGAGGGCTTCTCCCTTGTTCCTCCCTGCCCTTAACATGTGTCTCCTAGTTTTACTGAGAAGGTTGCCAGATGACACGTATGGAAATACTGATGAGGTTAATGGGGCATCAAGAGAAATATTAAAAATCCTGATTTATACTGGGACATCTGGCAAATCTTATTTCCAGAGCCTCATTTAGTCTGTTGGTGAATCCTGAAAACTTTTAAAACTTCATAGGATGTGCCTTGTACACTGCAAGATCTCCGCCGTCCTTCCAGCACTGTCCCCACCTCGCGGCAAGTGTTTGGTGCTGCGTACCCAGAGACAGGGCTGCGTTTGGACAGAGCATGTTGGGGCTTCATCTGGCGTGGCACCTTAGCTTATTTCTGTTGTTTTCCTCTCCCCTTCCATTTCTCCAGCGCTTTTAGGGTTGGTTGCATTTCGTTTTCCTTTCTTATAGGAGGCCTGGTAAAACGTAATAAAATCTTAAACTTCAAAAAAAAATAGGGGTTTGTACAATTTTTGGAAGAACTGACTTGTTTTTTTACTTTTTTTAGTGTAATTTATTTAAATTTGACATATTGCTGCACATGTTACCATGAACAAAAGATTCCAGGAATTTTTCATTTACCAAAATGAATTTTAATGTATCAAAAGCTCCTGACTTCTTGAGGCAAGCATGATGCGTTCTTTGTGTTTCAGTCTAATGCTGGCTCCCAGCCACGAGGCTGTGAAGGATCGTTTACACCCGAGGCCTCTTGTAGTTGGGGGAAATCAATCTTGTGTGATACAAAACGCCTGAGCATCGGAGGCACGTCCATCTTCAGGAACTTCAAACTCATTCCCTTCCTTTCAGGGACTTGGCTTGAAGGCAAAGGCTGAACTCCCTTCTTGTTCAAGAAAAATGAACAAGCCTTGTAAAGATGCTTTCTCCTCTGACTGGATGTCTATTGAGCTGGAAGATTTTGACTTCTCTCTGGAGTAGGGAAGATGTGGGTGGCCTTCAGCAGAGATGAGGCTGCTGAACAATGCGGCCATTGTTTGAGCTCCTCCAGGAGGTAGCAGAGTGTTGCTTTAACATGGTGGTTCTGTTTCTGGTGGGCTGGCAATACTGAGGCGCTGCTTTTTGTCTTGTAATTATAACAGTATTTAGCTAAAGTTTTCTCCCTTGCTAATATTAATTAATCAGTAATGTTGACGAGGTAGCGTTTGGGTCACTCTCTTTTCAGGTGTGAGGGAAGGAATCTGTAAGAAATAAGTGTGGAATAAGAAAACATGAATTTTCCCAGGGAATGGACTTGAGGTAGCAGCTTTTGAGCAGTCTGCGTTAGGATTAAAAAGGAATAACAACAACAACAACAACAAATCAAACTGCTGTCTTGAGTTTAGTGGCCCATTGCACCAGCTTGACTAAGGCACTGGTTTCTGTGTGGTGTCCTAGTGACGAGATACTCCACAGCAGGGACTGGAGTAAGGATGCAGCTGGTCTTTGCAGAGTGAATTGGCTTGGTAGTTACTCTGCTTTATACTTTTCTCTTTTTTTTAAAATTGTTATTATTACAACATGTTTAATCTGGGAAGTGATTTAACACAGACTTGTTTTCCAGTTGTAAGTTCTCTCTGCTGTTATTTGGAGAAGAACTGTTGTGTTCTCTGCTCAGGAGATAGGAAGACACCTGACTGAAGGCCTCCATGGTAGAAGCTTTTATTTTTTTTGAGGTAATCTGCAGTTTGTTCTGTTTCCCCACAGCTGCTTTTCGGAAAAAGTGTAATTCCTTCAAGTTGATATTAAAATGAATAAATAAGTCTGTTTTCTCTTTGCTGGCTTACATGGCATTTTACCTTATAAATCTTCTGTTTGAAGCATGTGGAATCTGGACCAATATCCATGGCGACACGTTGTGCACACATTGCACAGCTGTGAGTCCACAAGAGGTGAAATCTGGATGTCACTGAAGTGCACGCAGAACTCCGGTACGCAGCAGGTCTGAGATTTCATGCTTCCTCTCCAAAGTCCTGCTGGATGAATTGCTCAGTGCTGGGTTTAGGGAGTGTTGGGGTGGGCTTTGTTTGTTTGTTTGCGTTTTGTTTTTCAAATAAGGGAAGACTTATATAAGCATCTATAAGACTATAAGCAGCTGCTGCTGCTGGAGTCGTTCAAAATGAGTCATAAGGAGGTAGAGATGGAAAATATTTTTAAATAATTGCAATTTGATTAAGAAAAACATACACATAATTTTGAGGTGATTGAGGGCTTAATGAATGTGTGGCCCTGCTTTCTCAGATGTACAGAGCCTGTCCCTTTCTCTAGAGTGTGTACGACTAAAGATGCTTTGCACTTCTGCAAAGTATTGAACCCCTGCGCCCCTTCGCAGAGAATGCTGTGCACGTGCTGCTATGTTTAGCAGGAAAGGTGTAAGATTTGCTTGAAGATTATGCTGCAAAGAGGGCTGAACTCGGAGCGCAGGGCTTACAGCCGAAGATGGGATGCTTTGCCCTCCTGGGAGGGTGACAGGCTACAGGCATCAGAATTGCGCTGCTTGTGTTGCTAGCTACGGTTCTTGGTCTTGCGGAATTATCTGGACTTTGCTTCAGCTCTAGCACTGTGCTTCCAGACTCTGCCACGTTATGTTGCTGAAGGAAAACTCAGTGTCCGGCATTGCCACCTCGAGAGGAAAGGTGACAATGACTCAGGCGGGTTCTTACGAGAACTCAGGCTGTTGCTTTCTGTTGTTGTGGCAGATCTTCACAAACCCTTATCTCTGTGATTGAGGGCAAAATTAAAAGAACTGAACAATGAAGCTGTGGTTATTAAATGTAATTTATTACGTGCAGACATGAGAAGGCAAACTTGATAAGGTCCTTCCAACATGTTAAACAGCTGCCACAAGAAAGAAGGCAATAGTTGTTCTTGTCCACTGAGATTAGGACCATCTATGGTCTGAAACAGCAAGGCACGTATAGACCAAACCATTAGTTAGATGGTGGAACAGCGTTCATGGAATTGCTGTTATTCGTGGTCTTTGAGGATGTTCAGCCACTTGTGGTACAGCTGATCCTGCTTTGAGCTGAAGGGAGGGAAGAGGCAATGTCTCTGGCATGACCTCAGCTCTGCTCTATGCAGCACCCTTGTGAAGATGTACAGAATGGAAGTTGTCATACTTAGAATTGTGGAAATAAGGTTGCAGGAAGTGTAGGTTTGTTAGATTTCCCTTAGCAAAAAGGCGAGGGTCGTCATTACTTCTCCAGTGATTGTCCTGCTCGTTTTTGTTGGACCTGCTGTTGAAGACCGTATCTGCAGGGTAACTGATGGTTTTTCTTTGCTTTGAGTGGGAAGTCACTCAAGTGTCTACTTATTTCTCTTTGCCTGTTCACTGAAGTGGTCCTCTGAATTGTTACAGTGATGGTTGTGTCACTGCCCGACTACCACAGCTTTTTCTTCTGCCATTTATATTCCAGAAGAAAGTGACAGATATGAGTGAGAACATGAACATCATCAGCATTGAGTTCAATGAACAGGGAGAGATGTTTTTTTCACTGTGCTTGTATCAGGTAAGTTGGGCAAAATGTCATGGCACTTGGATCAATTCTTTCTTTTCTGCCGTTGGCAAACGTCCCCATCACTTGCCTGTCTGCCGTGCTGGTTTCAGAATAATTTGAAGAACTTGCATGGTGAGACTGCAGTTTTTAAAGCACGTTGCAAATATTAGTTGAAGCACACAGCCCCCGAACCGTAGGTAAGCCCTGGCCTCTTCTTGCCGCAGCAGAAGTGGAGCAATGACTTGGCAAGGGCAACAAAAGAAGTTATTGTTAGAAGCAGCACGAGAAACTAGGGGCTCCTGACCCAACGCCAGGGCCCAGGCTCCCAGGCACATGACACAATTTACCAACACGCAGCCTGGGTTTAGCAGGTTTAATGTCAAGCGTATATCATCATTAGTCTCACTCCAGCAGCCTGTGTATTTTCCTTTTCTTTATTTTCTTCCTGAGAGCTGTGAGCAGCTCCAGTAATTCTTGAGAATAAATCTTATTTCATCAAAGTGAGTGCCTCGTCAAAAGCGCTGTTTATCTTTGCAGCTCTGTCTGGCTTTAATGCGTGCAAGGAGTCCGGAGCGGCCGCATTGCGCTTCCTGACCAGATGTACAAATAGCAGTCGCGCGGGCACTCGATGAGGCGCATTCCTATCGTTATTTTGCAATGATAAGATCGATTAAGCTACTAGGACGGTCGTTGTTTGTTATGTTGATCCATAACTTTATTCATTCCCAAGGAGCTCATCGATTTAATAAATTCTGTCAGGAGCACGGCGCTGTGAAAAGAACTAGCGAGCACGTGTAATTCAAATGGCTTTCATGTGAAAACCAAGTGTGTGCACGTAGCCTCTTTGGTGAGACTTTTTCCAGTGGACTTTTAGCTGTGAAGCTTGAAGTGATAAAAATGCCGTGATTATCTGCATGTCTGTATAAAGATGAAGATATGCAAATGATATTAAATGTCATGCAGTGTGGCTATTGCTGGCGGGGTGTCAATGGAAAAAACCTAGTAGTTTTTAAAGGCAGTAATTTAAAGTGAGCTTCAAAGCAAAGGAAGGAGGTTGTTTTGAACCTTTTTACCTAATGTTGCTACAAATACTGCTGACGGTGATGATAGCAGCGTTACTACCTGTACTTTTTGTTATTTTTTTTAATTAAAGCGCTAGGAATGATGAAATTCGCAGAATAACTTGGACATGCCTCTCTTTCTTGAAATAAAACAATGAAGACTTTTTCAGGTGGAGAATTTTTCCTTACAATATTCAAATCGAGATTTCAAGTTACGAGATTTTGTTCACATCACTTGATCAATTTGTCATTACAGACGCTTACATTTAATTAACCATTGCGCGTGGTTTGCTTGTAGGATGTTTGTGTAAGTAAGCATGACTAAATCCAGATCTGTTATTAATTACAGATAAGCTCAGTGTAACACACACAGCTTTGTATGACCCAACAGTCACAAAATCCGAGCGTGTTATGTTCAGCTTGGTGGGCTTTTCCTCACTCATGGA
This sequence comes from Psophia crepitans, assembly GCA_013399095.1. Classification (NCBI taxonomy): domain Eukaryota; kingdom Metazoa; phylum Chordata; class Aves; order Gruiformes; family Psophiidae; genus Psophia; species Psophia crepitans. Next base: position 588,599 of record VWZZ01001617.1, on the reverse strand, counting down.
TTGTTTCTTTTAATTTGTACAAAAAGGAAAATGAATGAAGTCGCTTAATGCCCAACTTCTGTGTTCAGGTTAAGTGACTTGCTGCAGATGGTTTAAAGGGAATGTTAGATGTTGGGGGGTTTTTATGCCAGGAAAGTACCTCTTTATTGTAAAATACGACATGATGGGAAGGAATACTACTTCATTTTTTGTAATTTGCACAGTTGATAGAGAAATTGTTTCGTTTGAGGTCAGACCGAAGTACAGCGGTGAGATCTTATTACTGATTGCAAAGAATGTTTTCTTAAAAATCAAGATATACCTAGATGAATTTATGCTTTCGTGTTCACTTTAAAAATAGTACTGTAATGGAAATAGCAAGGCCATGGTTTAAGTTAATTAATGTAATATAGAGGCACATAGAGGATGAACTGAAATCCCATGTTACTTGTGTGTTACCTGCCATGCACGGCAGCACCGCGTTATATGCCTGAATAATTTTATAACTTTGGGTTTTGTAAATGTGACTTTTGTTCCTGCGTAGTTTTGAAGTAGTCCATGTTATGATTAAGAATTGAACTCTGAATAAATACTAGACAATGAATGTGTCTCAGTACGTTCACCGAAGAGCAAAGAGTGCGTGTTGCCCTCAGCGGTCGGTTGCACTGATTTACACGGAGGAGTGCTTTAGATCCTTCCAGGCCACTGCTCCTGTCTCTGTACGTGTGCGCCTTTGTTACTGTAGGGCGTGAAAACTCAGTTTGTAGGTTCCTGTGCTTGGGATGGTGATGAGCAATCGCTGTTGGCATCAAGCCTAGATGCTCAAATTCAGGAACAAAAAGCAAAAGTAACCAAAAAGGAAACGATAGTTTGTCTGGATTTATTAGCCTGGATCTTTGGGTGCTGTTACAACAAAAAAGACACCAAAGAACTGTGTGGATGGTGACTTGTGCTGCTCTCTGATGGTCCCAGCAGAAGTGGTGGCATCCAGACGCAGCTTGTGGTAGCCCTCTCCATTTTAGCAATCCATCTTGCAATTAAAATAGGCTCAGTCCTTCTCACTGATTTGAAGTTATAAGTGACACAAGCAACCTGCTAATTGGGGGATGTAGTTAGTAATATTTAAAATCCTTTTCACTTCTGCTGGTTTTGTTATCTCTAAAAGGGGGAGGGGGGCAAAAAATCACAATTCCTTTGAGGTTTGTGCAAAACTATTGATTTTAGCAGAGCTGGAATTAAGCTTCAGGTTTTTGTCTAGAAATTTCTTTTCCCTTGTATCTGTAATGTTTTAAAATAGTGATGGCATTCAGGTGCAGCTATTGTCTTGCACGGGGAGTGATTGCTTTCTACCCTGATCCTCCCCCACTTTCACAGACAGAAATCACACTATCACCAACTTCGCTTGAATATTTTAAGATACAGGAGAAAAAAAAATTGGAGGCATTGGAAGTGTGGGATTTGGGTTTTTTTCATATTTCTGGGGTTTTTTGTGAGGCTCTTTAAAACAAGAATTAAAAATCTTCCGTGATCCATGCTCGTGGTGCACAGCGCAGCCACAGCTGGCAGTGCTCTGTCTTCAGCACAAATTTCCTTCTGTAAGGACTGGCGTAACGTCACCTTTTTTGCTGTTAGCAGCAAGGTGGTTGTGCAGATGGAATAACTCAAGCTGAGGGTGGACGCTCCCTAAATTTCCCTGCCACTGAACCCAGGAAGACGCTTCTCTGTGAACATGGCAGTTGTGCAGGCAGAGCGCTGTCCTGGACTGAGTCTGATCAAAGCATATAAATGATTTTTCCTGAGTTTGTGAGAGTCTCTTGGGCACAACAATTTAGTAAATATTTGACGTACCCCGGGGGGGAGGTTTATCGTAGCTTAGGCTGTCTTAACTCAGTGACTCAGGAGACACCAATCCAACAAACTGTTGATACTTTTAATTTAGCCTTTTCTGAATTTCTCTCAGCAGTCTGAACCTAGCCAGAATGGCTGCCTACCTCCTCCCTTGACAGATTATTTAATTGTGGTCAGTTCTGGATAGTTACGATTTATGATCTGTTGGTTGCATTCATGAATGCTTTGGGAATGGTGCTCTTTTCTTGGACTGAGTTTGTCCAGATGTATCAATATTTTGGTTTGGATGATATAAAATAAATGGTCAAGATTAACTGTCTGTGACATTCTCTTTTTAACAACGAAATATAACCATTTTTCACATCAGGAGATGTCTTTAAAACAAATATTGAGGTTTGCAAAATGGTTATAGCAGCCCATGCACAAGTGGCTTTCCATTAGCCTTTGCTGCATCCGTTTGGCGTAGCTGTTAGGCTGAGAAGACAGTGGGGAGTCCACTTGTGATGCTCCACGGTAAAGACTTCAGCTTGTGAAATGATGACCTAAGCGTGAAAGTGTAGGTGAGATGTTTTCAGTGCAGGCTCTCGGGCGACTGGTACTGCTCTAACAGGACATGAGCTGGGAAACGGTTTGGAGAATTTTGTGATGAAGGTGGAAGAACTGTAGCGTGATTTTTATTTTTTTGTAAATTTGATTTTATTTTATTTCATTATCTCCAATCAGGCGGAGCAGGTCAGATCTCCAAAGGCTGATGTTCCCTTGAGCTCCTCACAGCCTGCTCCTTTGTTGCTGCTGTTACTTAGGGTAATGCCACTCTGTTGTGTGCCAGGGGCTTCTGAATAGAGAAGCGGGAAGGTGATTGCATTACAAAAACGTGAAGCTGGCGGTTGTTAATCGAACAGAAGAGCCCATTTCCCCTTAGCACCGGCTCTGCCGTGGGTGTGAGCAGCCCAGCAGAAATGGGTCCACTGTTATGGAAAAAACGGTGAAAACTCAGCTGGGTAGTCTCTGACAGTGGCAGACAGCAGGTTCCCATCAGTGGGTGTGAATTCCCTCCTAAAGGTCTGTGCTTCAGTGTGTATTTGTTGTTTGTGGAACCAGGATAGTTCTGTTGATTTCCATGGGATGCTCAATCACTTAATAGTCCTTGGGTTCAGAGGACCGGGCTGGACCAAGGACCTGTGTACCGGAGCAGCTCTTCTCTCCCTGGTGATGGATGGCCAGTAGACACTTGGGAAACAGGGTAAGAAACAGTGCAGGACTAGGATCCTCCCACGTTCAGACAGGGAACTTCTTGAGCTGGAAGCATGTTATTAGTTTTAGGAGTTGATGTAGTAAAATCTGGTCCAGCAGAAGTGAATGTGGGATATAGAGATGTAATAGACCTGTTGTAACAGTTAGTGCAAAAGGGGGCCCGCGGTTTCATTTGGGGAACAGTAAGAGCTGTTAGCTTTTTGATGCATTAACATGTGCATTTAGAATGATTCCAACAAGGTAGGAAGGATTTTCTGCATAAGGCATTAACTGGGTCAGGTTGGCCTCCAACGGCGGCGTTTAACATGGGGGATACTGGAGACGAGGTGATGTGAGTGTGAGTTACAGAAAGTCCCGACCTGTGCTATATTTTACAAATGTACAAGTAAATTGGCTACTGTGGGGTTGAAACCCGTTAGATTTTTCAAAGAACAGAACTGTTTCCACAGGATTAGGTCTTTGATATTTCTCAATTAATTTGTTTCTCTATGCTAGAGAAAGCTTTGAGTATGGAATACCTGCAGAGCTTTGCTTTTTTTTTTTTTTTTGTAGAAAGCCTATCTGATAGTAATAAAACAACAAATGCAGCAAAAGGAACACTTTATTTTCTTGTGCAAGTATGTAATATTTTATATAACTTTCATGTGCACTTCCAGTAGGGTGGAGGTAATTAAAGACCAAACGCAATGAATTTGTTCAGGCAATCAATTTGCTTCTAAAGTGGAATTTCACCTCTTTAAAGAATTTTTAAAGAGAAAGTCTGGTTAATCTAATCTTTCATTGTGTATTACCCATACCCTTGGTGTGTTGTAGTCTTTTGGTGGCTATGCCTTGTCTAAATCAGGATATTTTATTACTTATCTTTAAAAACAAAATGTTGCCTCAGTTACTAAAGGTAGGGCTGCAGCGAGATGTTGCATATTTCACTTGAAGCTGATTACTTTAACTTTGAAAATATTTGCACAAGGTTTCATTCGGTTTGCTAGCTCATTATATAGAAGTGACAGTCGTTTAATTAGAAAACACAGTTTGTATTTATGGAAAGTGTTCACATGCTGTCTTTTGTGAAAGCTGAAGAATTCAAGAAGGAACACAATGTTTCCCACAAACCATACATCTCCACAATTCCAGTCTCTCAGCAGCTGGACTAAAAAGGTTTTTAATACGAGTTATGTGTTTGATTAGGGAAGGGAGCCTTGGCAGATCTTCTGACTTACAGCTCATTTTTAAGTCTTCTAAAAAAAAAATATAAAAAAAAATTGGTTTAATTGTCATATATAAATTAAGCACTCATTTTTTTCCACTTCACAAAGATATCTTCTCTGGCCCCTCCTGATGGATTGCACAGGGCAATTACTTCCAAATGAGGAACGCCAGGCTGGAGCTGAGCAGTGGGTTCTCATGCTCTCCCAGAAAGCCCCACGCCGCCCTGGCCCCGCTGCAGATCCCCCCGTCGCAGCCCTGCGGTTTCGCAGTGCTCTGCAAGAATTCGCCTCTACAGTTTCTCCCACAAGACGGTTGCCCAGCCCAGAGAGAAGGACTTCTTCCAAAAGCTCAAACCCTCTTGAGAGTGGACTTGCGGGTAAGAAAATATCTTGCAGGAGATTCCCGCCTGGAGAGTCCATCCTGCCTGTTCAGCAGGAGGCAAGGCCAGGCTCTGGCTGTGGGGTTTTCCACCACTCCTCCTTCCCTTTTCGAACTGGTAAATCATTTTGGGCAGCAGAAAGTTACTCGCTTTGTAGCACTTCTGCATGGGAGATGATTAGTATGACAAGATCAAAATAAATGGGTTTAAACCACAACAATTTAATGTGAGAGTACAAAGGCCCTACCGGTTCCTTCTGTTAGGTTTAAACTCTTGGTAAGAAATCTAAACCAAACTGGAAAGAGTTGCTTCAAGCTGACGGAAATTTCTTTAGTGTCTTCATGGGGAAATATGCTGTGGGTTTGAGCTCTGGGATTATTACAGCAAGCTGGACTTAAAAAAAAAAATTTATATTCCTATATGTATCTCTTAGCAGCTCTCATTTTCAGGATATGGGGTTGAATACAGCTAAGGATGGACAATTCTTACTTTTTTTAATCTAAAAGAGGAAGGTTTCAGGGGTTGCAGAGGTCAGTAGCCTCCTTCGCTAACTTCCTTTTAAGAACCGCCATGTGTCCCTGGGCTGCTGCAAGGCACCGTTGCTGCCTCCTGCTTGCCCTCAAGAAGCCAAAATGTTAAACTGGTGGAGTTTACTAGATCTGACAGAGAAATTCTTCACGTCTGGCCTAGATGTCTAACTAAATTTGGTATGTATCTTGTGGGCTGGGGCAAGTGCTGGAAGCTATTAGAACGCTGAACAAAAAGCTCTATTCAAGGACTATCGCCTTCCTGCCGGGGTAATCCAAGTATCAAAAATTTAAAAATATGGGGTAGGAGACTGCGGCTGCCACAGACGAGAACTTTTAAAGGTGTCTAGAACATCCACTCACTTTAAAAGGTTGCTCCTACGGTATATGATTAATTTGAAAAATGCAACAAAGCAGCCCAATATAACATATACATATCTATCCAATTAAATAAAATTGAACACTTTTAATAAAGTGGAGTTGCAAGCTGGTAAAAATTTTCTCTTGTCACTCAAAGTTAGGACAGGAAAACATTTTTCTTTCCCTTGAAATAGCTGTATTTATTATATCTGACCTGTTTAACATTGCTGGTTTTACTTAAGAACTAGAAAAAAACAAATGCTTTTCATCGTTTGATGCCTTTTTTGTAGCATGAAATTGTGTTACCAAGAAAAATAAGGTAGAAATGGTTTCTAAAACACAGCCCAGAATAATCAAACATACTTTAAAAAAAAAATAAAATGAAGCTGGTTAATCCTAATTGTTTGAATCTATTATAAATTATTTACTTTCTGAACAGCAGCTTGTTCTCATTTCTAAGCTTTAAAACATCTATGTATGGTTTTTAGTTTTCAGTAGTTTCTTTAGGAAAGGTGAAAATGCGGTGAGAATACTTGCAGTGCTTAGAGAACCCCAGACCATATAAACTGATTCAGCTGCCAGCGGAGTTACACTGTCTATTAGCTGCTTTTAGTTGCTTCTTAATGAAAAAGTTCTAGACAGCAGGAGAGCCACTGAAGTCCATTCTGTGCTCAGTTTACTTTTAGTGTATATTTTTCACTATATTTTTTAGATATTTATACAGATATTTTTTTTGGGGTGTCATGTGCAGTAATGGATTTGCCTGAAGAGCAGACCTGCTCCGTGCCTGGCTGGACTAAACATCTTTAGTTGTTCCACAGCCAGAAGTGTGGGTTATTTATATTATTTGCCTTTCATTTTACTTTAACTTTTTCTCATGTTAGCCAACGAACTGTGCAGCCAGTGCCAGGCAAGTCAAGGGAAACATCAGCAACGTTGTGGCCCCAGCAGGCAGATGCTGAGGATGTTGGAGTAAAGGGGGAGTATTTCTGTTAGAATCACAGAGAATGGGCAAAGATAAAGGAGTCAAAGTCTTTGGTGGGGGGGATGTTGTACACACTAAGTCGAAGCACATCGTTTCACAGGAAAATCCAGCTGCAGCAGACTCCTGAGGATGCTCCCAGGGGGCCTGATTCTCTCCTTTCCGACTTTTTCTTCAGTCTGTTCTCCAAACAAATCTTGAATGGACACTGGATTAATTGCTCATTTCCCTCCCTCTTTTACCAGTCTGCTTTAAATGTGAGAGACGAAAATGCCATACGTTCGGTTTACCCATTCAATTTGCTTATCTCCCTGGGGATTTTGAAGTGAAAAATGGCATTTGTTCCGCGTTACTACGCCGTTCCCATCGCACAGAATTTGTTCCTGGGTTTACATTTCATGTTATGCTCAAGCACACAAGAAAAAACTTTTTAAATAAAAGTTAGATCTAAAGTATTTACTACCTATGGCCACTTACTTGTCTGTCTTGCCACCCTTTAAGGTTCAAAGGCAACCGAAACAGCGTAAACTCTGCTCGTAGGGCAGCGCCTTTACACTTACCCTGTCTTCTCTAGCAGGAGTTGAGCAGAAGCCTGCTCAAGTCAATAGGTGATGGATTAGGTCTGTAGCATGAATATTGAGATTGGTGGGGACAGAAGGCTTTTAGTATATTTTATTTTTCTTCCATAAATGGCAATGAGCTGTGTTACAAATAATAATAGGCTTGCGCTACAGAGCTCCTTGTATCTGCTGAGCTCAAAGTGCTTTCAAGTTTGCATGAAATTCCTAGCTTTCTCGTTGGAGAAACTGAGGCACGTGGAAATCCGATTCGGAACAACATGGTGCAATAGCAAGATTGAGAATAGCCCTTGGCTTAGTTTTCATTCAGATAAAGTATGCTTAGTTTCCGTTAGCTTTCAGGTGAATCAAACCCAAAGTATTTCTTGCTAACCAGGATGCCCGAGTACAGCATTAGTGAGAAGACAGTAAGTGAAAGCTGGCGAGGGACTTTGTACAGAGGGTGGTGGTCTCGTTTCCTTTGTATTTGTGTTCAATGTCATAAAAATATTCTGTAAACCATAGCAAAAGCTATGAAAATGCATTAAGCTGTTGCTTTCCAATTTTCCTTCTCTATTGCCTTGTTTAAAAAAGTTAAAGAGTTAAAACCGAGGTGATTTCCTGCCCTGAACTTGGGGTACCGTGTGATGGGGGAGCATCAACGTGGTCTCCGTTCTAAGAGGTTTGTCCTTAGTTACAAATTGGCGATTTTAAATTCTTTAAATTAAAGCTATATATCAAATTACACTTGTCATTTAAAATTCTTATATAACGGATATTAATACCTTTGTGCTTCTACATCACTGGGCACACACAGTATTTCTCCTTCGTGTCTCAACCTGGGGAGTTTTTTTGGTTTGTTTTTCCTCCTTTAGGAAGACCAACTGTGTTAATTGCTGGGTTCAAGAGACGATTCCCGTATCGTTCTGGTCTCTCCGTTGGGTCTCGGCAGTTGCACGTCTTTCTGTGTGTGAAACTGTTGGAAAACTTTTCTTTTGTGGAAGTCTTTATATAGTACTTTTGTAATGTCAACATAAGTGGGAAGATTGAAAGTCTAATTTGATCCTAATAATTTTTAAGTAGAAAATTGTAAGGATTCACTTTCAAACTAGACACCAAAAAATGTGACTGCTTGGCACTGATTTTATATTGAAAATTATAATAGGTGAGAAACAGGAAGACTTGTAATAATTCCCTGTTTGACTGCTATGGCAATCTGTGGTAGCTGGAGGGAACAATTTTTCTCACAGGACACAAGCAGGGTGATTTCTGGGTCTGTGATCTAGTTGCTAGGTGCTTAGTTCATGAACAGTGGTAACTGATTTTAACTTTTATCAGTTCTTGCAATTCTTGTCTGGGAGACTGTGTTGTTCTGACAGGGCCACGTTTGCTCTAGCTGTAAGTTGGTGAATCTTTATGGCCTCCAGTAACTTGTACATGGCTCCGCGCTGTTTCTGTAGGACGGACGTAGAATAGTTCGGCAATTTTAATCGTCTTCAGTGTAGTGCTAAGGCAGGTGGTGCTCTTTGTGTTACGTTCTACTTCCATCTTTTGTGGAAATAATGAAAAAATAGTAACAGAAAGCGCTCCCCTGCTTAAGGGAAAGGTGGTTTAAATTTCTTACCAAGTTAATAATTCATTACTTTGTTTCTGTCTGTACAACTATTAGTGAAGTGTGCTGTAAAGGTCTACCCGAGGGCCTGAAGAAAGCCGTTATATGTAACCATGCAGAAAGAAATGAAAAGCACCTGCCAGGCCTTAGGTAACGTGGGCCTGGCTCTAAACTCCAAACCAAGTGGAGCAAATGGTATTAAAGTGCTTCACTGGGACCAGCTGATAATCCAGTGCTGAATCAAATTTCCAGATTTCACTTCTCAGGACAATGGTATTCCAGGATTGCTTTATGCTTTTTCCATTTGGAAATAAGTATATGTTTTCCTTACTGGTTTTGTTCTCAGTTTTAAATCCATAGTATGACTGAGTCAAACAAGGAGATTCTACCAAACATCAGAAATTTGGTATTTTCATCCTGAAAACTTAGGTACTCTAAATGCCAAGGTTGAAATTAAGTAAGTGCTTAAAAGCTTGACCCAAGGTTTGTTGGGTCAACATGAAGATTCACTTTGAATTTTAGCGGGCTTTGATCAGGCTGTAAGTAAAGTACAATTTATCAAGTTATTTCCATGCTGTTCTTTTCCTTTTCTGTAAGGTTCACAGAGGAAATAGGTTTTGTTGGTGACAAAAATAAATCTGAAAGATGAATGGAGGGGGAAGAAGTATGCATAGGCTGAGGGCTTGCTCCTGCTTTCAGCAGCACAGGTGTGGGTCTTGGTATCTTGTAAGATCAGCTGCACCACTGATTTTACAAGAGATCTGATGATTTACATCGGGTGCTGTTGTGAAGGGGGTCAGCCTTAGCGAGGCACACCTGTGTACCTGGGCCGGGCGGGCTGCCGTCGGTTGAAAGTGCAGGTATTTGTCATATATCTGTCATTTGCTAGTGTTTAAACGGATGTGAAGGAAGTTCAGAAAGTTTGGCAAGCACCTGAAAACCCGACCAAACAAATAGAGAAAATACACCTTTCCGCTGCCAGTTGTCTTGCGCTGCCTTTCAGTCCTTGGCTCGCATGCCGGAACCTCTCACCAAAGTCACGTGCAGGGGCAGGTTCTGGCATAACCATGAACATACAGTGGAAAATTCTGCCTGTGGACAGGGTAAAACTAACCACAAGAACTCTTGTCTTTTAGCTTCCATGAGCTAGAGCTCCCTATGTATCTGTTGTGTAGTGGTGCTTTCATGTAGACACCGTTTTTGTGCTTCAGGTCTTGCCCGTGTAAATGTCTTATTTACCAAATAAAATAAAGCAGCTGGTACAGAGTGAAAGCTTGAGCTAGTGCTTGGGAAAAGTCTGGAAAGTCTTATCACTTAATACCTAGCAAGTTCTCATGGATTTTGTGTCCTGTTTTGGGGTAACTCCCTATTTATTCTGCAAATATTAATAGCACCATCATCTCTTTTTGTGGTATTCAGGGAAGAACTACAGTGGCTGGGTTAGGTGACACACAGCCATGCGGACTGCTGGTGTATGACCAGAGATGTCCATTTGTACCAGTACCTGTGCTGCATGCGACGTTATTTATGAGAGAGGATCCACAGTAGCTGCGTTGGCACACAGGGGTGAGGTGTTTTTCCTTTTTCCAAGCTGGCAGCCTTTAATGACTCACTTCAAAAGTAAACCCAAGTTTTTATTCCTATGTACAGTTGCCTTTCATCCTTCTGCTAATCCATAGGTTTGGGAGACTTATCCCATGAGTACGAGACACACATTGCTCTGCAATACAGAACGTAACAAAAACCCCAAACCAAACCCCAAACCAACAACAACAAAAAAAGAATTTGAAGGGCATAGTTCTATAGGTGGATTTTATTTCTGCCTTGAGATAGCTTGCTCCTGATTTTGATTGAAGGATGGAGCTGGAAAGCATCATGAAAACTTCCTTTGTCCTGCGGAGCCTGCTCCGCAGATAAGACCCCCTTTGATCTGAGCCCCCGTGGATGGGTAGAGCTCAGGCTGGAGAGGTGAGGTTACAAGTGAATTCATCGTTTTGGGGTTGCTGCCGGGTAAGAGTATAAGCAGCAGCAGTTACTGTTGGAGAGCAGTACGCTCTTTGCTCTTGCAGCAGCTTGCTTTTATGTCCGTTTCCTGAAGTGGTTTTCCCTGGTTCTGCTGGTTTCTCATAGCTGTTTTTCCTGAGGGCTTCTTGGGTTTTGTGTTTTTGTTTGTTCTGCTTAGGTTTTTTTTTGAGTAGTTTTTTGTTTGTTTGTTTTGTTTTGAATGAGTCCCTCTGTTTCACTGCAGTTAATAACTCTCTTCTTTTTGAATAACCACAAGGAGTTAAGACCTGCCTCCTCTGGTAAGCAGCACATGCAAAACCACAGTAACTTATGCCACTGTTGACTTGCTTTTTCCACTGCCTCCTGGAGTCATGAAGCTCCGCAGTGCTGCTCACAGGGCTGCGTGTCACCTTCGGGAATCACCTTTGGTGTTCCCTGCAGCATTTTGCCTTCTCTTGGAGGTCTCACATCAAGGTACTGACCTGATCTGACCTCTCTCACCTTCTTTGACCCAAAAACATCACAGCCGGAGGTGGTGTTATTGCAGGAACACCTGCAACATGCATTTTTTTCTGACTGGAAAAAAACCTGAGAGTGTTTCACACTAATTCCATCTGAGCACCATATTTTCATCATTGCGGAGGTAATGATTTGAAATGACTTAATTTTACTTCCAAGCTTAGCAATCAGGATTTAGTAAAGACTGACCTGACAGAATTTAGTGCCTCATCATATGGTGTTTTTTGGATTGTGGAGAAAAATAGAAGTGTAAGTCCCTGTGTACTCTGAGCAGCACGAGGCTTGTGCCTGTGTAAGGTCATGGCATGCTTTATCCTTGTTCAAACTTGTTAGGAAACTCATGATTTTAAAGTCCACTTTGATGTTTTTTCTTATTGTTCTTGCCTCTTGATGTTTGCTGGCCAGTGGGAGATGATTATCCTTTGGGTATAATATATACGTACGCAATGCACGGTTACAAGTCGTTATTAACCCTGGCGGCTTATTTACAGTTCTACTTTTTGCTCAATTTTTTTTTTTTTTTTTCCCCCTGTACTAAAAGCAAGGTAAACCAGTGAGCAATGTTTGGAAGATTTGTTATTAAAGGCCTGTGATTTGCATATCTGATATATTCAACGTCTTTAAAGGTTTCTGCTGGATAAACATAAAATCACAGAGCAGCTTAGGCTGAAAGGTAGGTCACCTCCTGTGAGCCCCTGCTCAAAGCAGTGCCTGCTTTGAAGTTAGATCCAGCTTTGGCGTTAGATCAGCCTGCTAATAGGGTGAATGGACTTTGAGGGGTTAAAAGCCATTTGCTAAATCATAATACTTGAGGTTAATAATATTTCTTGAACACTTAGTACCTTGAACTAAACTTTCTGGATGTGTCCTGTGTTTCAGTACGCGTCCATATTGTCACTAATAGGCTTTCAATAGTACAGCATTTTCTCCTAACAATGGATTAGAGAGAAAGAAGGCTGCTTCTCAGTGATTAAATGACACTTATTCTTGTGCTCTTTATTCAGCTATTCCCCAGCTCCTGACAAAAGGTGCTTTCTCTGAGCACAGAGCAGCAAGCCATCTCCTCTGCATTAGTAAAATACTGTAAATTCCAAATGCCTTACAAGTAAGCTTGGCTGAAACAGTGCATTCCGGAAAAAAGTCAAGCAAAGTTTTGTAGGAAGCGATACATTTCAGAGGGGTTTTTTTCCATTTTTCCTTAGAAGTATGTTGTTTTGATTTTAAATTCTAATGAAATACTGAAAACTCTTATGGAAAGATTTCCATCATTAAATATTCTATGTGGGAAGAAAAATGTTTCCTGCCCAGTTAGGATTTTAGCCTGCACTCCCCCAATTCCCAAGGCTGGTGTTTCTCAGTAGTCCTTGTTCCCTGAGAATTTTCACAAGGAGCTAAGTTTTTTTTAATTAGGCATTTGCAAGGACACACACGTTCGCATCAGCGAGTGCGTTTTATCCGCCTCGTGCGCGCACCTTCGAACACAGATTTTCGTGGGTCCGTACGTTTAACGCACGTTTGAAAACCCTTGTTCTTATGGAACTGCTCTTTGAGCCGTAATTTCCTAAGGGAGATGCGCCGCGGTGCTCGCCCCGATCCGATCGCCGGGACAGCGATTGCGGTTAGAGGTACCCGGCAGTCTCTTTAATGGAAAGCCTTGCTGGAGAGCGAAGGGCGCTCTGCCCGTCGCCAACAACTGCTGCTGCTGAGAAGTTATAACTGCGTGCTTTGGCGCAACTGGCGTGTGCCCGCCCACCCCCATGCGTTCAGGTATGGGGTTGTATCTCCTCATGACTTGTTTGTGTTCACAAAGGATGTGGCAATTTTTTTCTTTAACTGTCATGTGGTTTCCATTGTGCTGTTCTCATTGTGTCTAGGGATTTTTCAGCCTTTTGCAGCAGGCAGCGAGAATTTGTTGCTTTGGTTTCCAATGCTCTTGTGGCCACAGGCTTGTGGCCATAAATAATCCACGGTGGAGCAGTGATTACGCTGCGTTTTCCCCGGAGCTGCAGGCTACCTTTGCGCTGGACGTGCACCCGCTGCATTGCTTTAGGCATTTGAGGGATTCTTATTTTCGGTTTATTTAAAAAATTTGCAAACGGACAGCTTTTAAAATGGTTTGTTATTGTTACTGAAGTTGGTTTATTTATGTATTATTTAGAGTTTTGCATTTGCGCTTTAAAGCGACTGCAAATTAAAACCAGTTTGAGTGAGGAATGTGTATTCACTACAGCTTTGGAACACGTATGGAATCTGAAGTTTATGGCTTTGAAAGCACTTGCCCTCTTTCAAATGTTTCTAATAAGATAGAGCGTGGTGATTTACATCTCTCGAGGTATTGAACTGCTATCCAAGAATGTTGTTTGGCTCTTAAAGCAAGCATTGGTGGGCCCGATTTTTGAAAAAAAAGAAAAAAAAGCCGATATGATTTCATTGAGACTTAAGCATTAAGTGTGTAAAAGAATTAATTTTTTAACACTTTCTCTGCCCACTGTGAAGGCATTTGGGATCAGCTGGTAGTTGCTGAGAGGACAGAGCAGAGCAGAGCCCTCGCGTGACCTGCTTTTCCTCCCGCTCCGAAAGGCGTTGCTGTACCAGGAAAAGAAAATTTGACTCCGCTCCCAAAGGCGACTCTTTGTCTGTCCGTCCCTGGGCTCTGCTAGCCGACAGCACGCAGGCGCCGGGGCCGAGGCTGCGCCTGCGTTACACAGCTCGGCGCAACGCGGGTCGAGCCCCACTGGGCTCCCCGGCACTACTGTATCGCAGTGCCAGGAGAGAAGGCATTGGGAAACAGTGAGCTTGGACTCTTTTTTTTTTATATATATATCTGTATATATTTTAATATAAAACAGGGGTGTAGCTCAAGTGCTCAAAGGTGTGTTTCAGGCGAGATGCAAGAAATGAAGCGCGGGTAGGGAAATCGAAGGGGGAGAGGGAGCAGAACGGGATCTTGCATCGCTCATCGGGAGAGGAAGGACTTGTAAAAGGGTGTTTCGGAAGAGCTTCTACGAGGACAAAATGGTGTCTCAGCTTGGGAACCTGGGACGCGTTTCTCAGGGTGATTTTTTTAAATATTGCAGTGATTTTCAAGGTGTTTTTTTCTTACATAAAATTGAGAACGTTGTGATTTTTGTAATTACCTGTTCTCACCCCATCCCTGTGGGCCAGCACCGCTTCCGCCCACGCTCTCCCTGGCTTTCATTAGAGGTCATCAAATTACATTTGCGAATCCCGAGATGAGTTACAAGTGATGTTTGCCCGTTCGTTTGACAAGAAGAACTGGGGAGGAGGTTCAGGTCTGTCCTGGCGAGCGTGGTTGAACTTTTAATCAGTGTGGTATTTCCTCTTCCTGCGGGCCAGGGGAACACCTGTGTTTTTCTTGAAGGATTACCAGGGACACTTGATGGGCCATGCCGTTGGGAAGGGGAATGCACTCGAGCCCGTCTGCATGCGTTGGCTTCAAAGGGTGTGCGCGGTGCTCTGGCTGATAATTAAAAAAAAAAAATGAGTGAGATCTCTTGATGGAGCTAATAGGGCTCCGGTGAGACTGCTTTAACAAAGCAGCCATCCTGGAGAAGAGACCTCGGGGTTGACACAAAAGGTCGGGGAGGTTTTGTGTGAGGAAGTTTTGAAGTATTTCTTAACCTTCAGGGCTAGTTTCTTCTTTTGAGGTCACGTTTTATTTCAAAGGACAAACACTATTCTTAATTTCATTCTGTGTTTCATATAAACCTATTTTAGAAAGCTGCAAAATGACATACGCTGTTTTTTCTGTCCCAGACCTTTTTCCACTCCTGAGAATTTCAATGGGAATTGTCGCTCCCAGGGCCGTTTCGCAGCTTGGCTGGTGCGTAGCGGCGCAGCATTGCCCGGGTGTCTCCAGCACCTTTCCTGGCACACGCTGGGGGTTTGGCCGGCGAGCACGGGAGAAGCGTGGCGGGCAGTGCCGTAACCACGTTTTGGAGGCGGCTCCGTGAAAGCTACAGGGCCACAAATGGAAGTGGAGAATCTCTCTAATCTACAAAACTGGGAACTGTTTGTTCCCGTTCTCCCCCGTGAATTAACTTGGTTGTGTTTTGAAAGAATTAAAGTTTGAGTTCTGTGGAGGAAGAGGATTACCGCTTGCGGAGGACTAGAGCATTTAAAAACTGTATTTGTTCAGGGTTGCACTGAAAGCCAAAGCTGTGAAATTCTCTGTAAAGGGAACGGGGTCCTAACTCAGGGCAAGCTGCTGGGGGGTGCGTGGGGCCATCGGCCTGGAGAGCCGGGGCTCCTTACCAGACACCGTCCTGGGAACAACCGATGTTTCCAGGCTCTGCGCTGCCCTTTAATCTGCCAGGTGGGCTGAAGGGAAGCCAGGAAACTGAAAGTCTTAGGAGCCACGGCTCCAAAGTGTCTGGCTCAGCTATGGTTGCAGGCTCTGGCTCCACATCAGCTACTGGTGGGGAGCCAGAGCGCCCTGCTTCCCAGCAGCCCCCCGGGGGAGCTGCGCCAGAGGGGGGGCATGCCGGCAACTGGGAGCTGTGGGAACTGGAAGGCACATTGCCAAAGGGCTGGGAGCTGGAAAGACAAACTCCCCGCTAAGCCGGGAAGGCTGCTTGGTGGGGTTGTCATCAGCGGTGAGGGTCCCATCGTAACTCCGGTGGGGCTCCGCAGCAAATGTTTCGGAACTGAACCATCCCCAGGTAGTGTTTTGATTGTGCAGGTTTGGCATTCTCTAGTGGAAACTCATTCCCTGAAAGAATTTCTGACCAACATTTTTAAAATCCAAGGATTTTCTCCTTTTCAAACAAACGAGTTTTGTTGATTAAAGCTTTGCTTTTGTAGCAGTAAGGTCACCTGGTTTTGTTTGTTTGGGGTTTTTGTGCCTTTGTTGCTGTTTGTTATTCAGGATTTCTGGTTAGCTTTCCATATCAAATGTCCAGGGGGACGATCAATACATCTTTCGTATGCGAGGGTATAAATTCAGTCACGTACAACATGGGGAAAATCTGTTTCCCACAGAAGTCAGTACAAACTTGAGACAAATCTGCAGCATGCCAGGACTAGACATTTAGGCCCTGGCCATGTCATCAGATTGACTTTATGTGACCTTGTAATGACATTCAGTCCTTTAAAGTGTGTTGATCGGATCTTAGAGAAGATGCGTCTTCAGTTGGAAGGTGTATTGGACACACGGATTGTAACCATCTGCCGTTATATTGAGCAATTGCGTATTACACCTGAATTGAGGAGAGCAAAACAAAAACCACCACCAAAAAAACAAACCCCAAGGATCCAGGGAAAACCGCTACCTTTACAAACCTCTGTAAACTCATATTCAAAGACCTCCTTACATTATTTGCAGTTATTGCATAAACATGTTGCACAACAGCTATACTGTTAGCAAAGTACATAAACACATACTTACAATATTTCTCAGAGCAGATCATACCGCAGGGGCTGCTAACATGTTCTCTGGGACTTTGCTTGCTCTTCCAGCCAGCCCGTTCACAGCTCTGACAGGAGGAGAAAGACGAGGAGCTAGGAACCCCCCAGTGTGCGTGTACGTAGAATGCGCGTGCCACAACTTTTTGGATAGGCTGTCTTCCCAGGGTTGCACGTTTCCTTTCCCACCATCATGATGATGATCTTGGCTTTTTTCTTCATCTGCTGCTGTTGTGCCCCTGTCCAGCCCATCTCACACGTTCTTGTTTAGCAACATGGTCCCTCTCTTTCTTTCATGCTGTTCTTCCCAGTACCCATCCTGACTTTCTTTTTCTCGTAACCAAAGTCTAAATCCCATTTGTGCCCACCATATAAATTGGTGTTTCTTGACGGAAATTCTTGGTCCAGCCCAAGTTCTGTTCTCTTGAAAGAAGCTTTTTATGTCTCTCATCTGTTTTTCTGAAGAACCCTTTTTCTTTGCCTGCTTGTTGTCCCAGGTAAATCGGAATTTTGTGCCTGATTTCTCTGAGGTAAGGTTTATCCTCCAGGGGTTTTCCATTTTGGAACACATGGAAAACATGGAAAAAAGCAGAAGGCAATGGGGAGTATGCCAACCAACAGGATAATGACTGGGAATCATCAATGTGGGGAGGCAGCTGAAAAGGCAAATGATGTCCTAGGGTGTGTTGGGTAACTGATATTCACAGTGGAGCTAGGGAAGTTTCAGTGTAAAAGTTAGAGGTTCTGGAAAGACCCCATCTGGAACTCTTTGGTTGATGACTCTGAAGACCATCACTGATATGGACAGGCCCCTTGATGAGGCTGCAGATACGGCTTGTTCAGTCACGCCAAGTGCTTGTACAGTGAACGTTACTGCTCCGTATGAATCAAGCATTTATCCTCATAAATGCCAGGAAGGCGGGGAATGTAGCTGAGGCAGAGATTAATGCTGATGCAAAATTAAATTTGTCTAAACCGGCCATGAGTAAATTTAAGTTAATGTTTTCGAAGTGGAAAAGCTGTGAGGCACTGGAATAGCTTTCCAGCAGGAGCAGTTTGGGCAAGAAACTTAATTAGCTTAAAGATGGCACTCATTCAGTTCAGCAGCAGTACAGCGTGCCGGCAACAAAAGGAGACTGCACTGCATCACTCTGGGTCACTTTAAGCCACTGCCGCTGGAAGTTATCCCGCACCCCCCCCCGTACCCGCTGGCATTCCCCGCAGCGGCCGTCCCGTCGCCTCCTCAGCATCCTGCCCACCCCCTGCTGCCGAGGGCCCACCCGTTCGGATGCTCCTCAATGAAAGGCCATTTTGTGGAGCTGATTCACTGCTGTGTTTTTACTCTTTGCTCCTTTGTATAATCCTTGCTCTTTCAAGCTAACAGCTTCCCGTCAGATGGCTTGCCAATAGCAATTGTGATCTTAATATTTCATGCCAGGTTCATCTCGCTGTCCTTGCAGGATAAATGAGGCTTATGAGTACTCCGGAGGGCGCATCTTTCCTTTTGTAAGGCCACAGTTAATTGCAATTAAACAGTCGGCCTTTGTAAAATTAATATGATTATTGCTATGCTATGCATGCACTGTAACGTTTGGAACGGCTAACAAAAGTCAAGCAAATATAAATGTAGCCCTTTGCGTACTGGGGTTTTTAATATATTTTAATCACCTGTTTGCCTTGGCAAAACCGTGTATTTTAGATATTCAAATCAGTGGGAAAATAAACGAGTAACTTTGCTTTAAGTATAATCTGACATCTGTTCCTTTCTTCTTTTCTGCTCAGCTTCCTTCGTTATGCTTTTTCACAGGTCTCTTTGTTCTCAAATATGTTAATTTCTTGGGTTGTTTATACCACGTACCCAAAATGTGGATTCTAAAGAGTTCTTTAAAGTTGCTCTCATTATCCCAAACCCCAATTCTACCACCACTTGTACATGTCCAAACCGAGCTTGTGGGAGTAACCCACAGAGCAGCGTTTCCAGGCCGGTGGAATTTTGTCTTGTGCGTTGGATGTGACAGGGCTGACCATCTGAGTGAACTCTGCGTGCTTCTGCTTGTGAGCACAAAACTATGTTCCCAGCTGATGTTCCCAGGCTGGGCCGGGCCTGAGCTCCCTTTTCTCAGCATCTGCTGTGGTTCGACTGCACCAGGCGACCTGGTGATTGTGGGATCCTAATACTGGGGTGAACTTCCCACAGTCGGGGTGTTCAGCAGAGCCAGTAGCCCACATGAGGTAGATCTCTGTAGATTATTACCCTATGGACTATTCAGTCTGTTCTCCAGCACAAATGATGAGACAGTGGGGTTTTTCCCTAATAAATATAGATAGTATGAAATCTTGCTTAAGGAATCGTGAGTGGTTCTGCTTACTGAAAGACCTATTTGGAACGGAAGGAAGTTCTTTTTATTATCATTATTGTTTTAGTTGCAGTGGCAGTCTCTCACCATTGAGCACGGGGACTCCTAAGATATTTAAATTGTTCGTAATTATTAGCACCCCATGTGAAACAAAGTGGGTGTTGCTGTCTTGATCCCAAATGTGCTATGGTATCCCTCTGAATTCATGCCTCATGTAGTTCCCCACGTGTGCCCCCACTGGAAATAAGCATTACTTAGAAAGAAAAACCCAGAAGTACCCTTCTGACTGCAGGCCCTCTCATCTCAATTGTGCTCGTGGTTAGGCTGGAGGTCACGGATGCGTTGCAGGAGGAGCGGGGCTCTTTGCCGAGTCTGGAGGTAGAAAGGATTTCAGTTCTTCTCATGACTGGTGCCTAATGTTTCACAAGTACACGTTTCTTTCAAAATTTAAGAGAAGAAAAACTGTATTTTGACTAAGGAATGTAATTCCCTCTCCCCCAAAAGAGATATTTATTCAAAAGCTGGAGCGGGTCCAGTTCAAATGCTGAATACTGAGCCAGTACAGAGACATACAGCACATGTTCATCACCACGCAGGTGCGAGGGGAAAGGGAGTTTAGGCTTGAGCCGTTTTGAAATATTACTTTTACCTACATGTTTGACATTTTCTAGCCCTTTTATAAGGAGTGATGGAAATATACGTTTTTCCTCCTTTAATAAAACGAACTTCTTGCTCGTTAAAGGTGCTAGATTGACAGCTGTGGAGACTGAAGTCTTCTGTTTACCCAGAGAATAAGCGCGGCATGGGAACGCTGCAGTACAGGCTTCCTTCAGGTGCTGCCCGAGCTAATGTGCCTCAGCCTTGACCTGGTGAGAAATTCAACCCCTCCCATTACAGCTCTAGCTTTTGTGATCGGGGAGGAGTCAGTTCAGGCTGTTTCTAATGATGCTGTTATTCCTTTAAGAAATTTTTTGGACCTAAACAGACCACCCCACAAGTTACCTCCGGAGCGAGTGCAGTAAGCAGAATAACCTCATCATCTCTTTCACTTTGTACACACAAAACTGAACACGTCTTTGATGAACCCTGGGTGAAAATTCAGAGCTTGCCATGAAAAATACGTAGCAGGAAAAGATGACTAACCGAACGCATACATTGAGAAAACCTCAAACGACTCCTCATTTTCCTCTTCTAGCCTTAATCACTGGTGTATTTCTCCTTTACAATTAGGGAATGTCTGAAAGGTTGTGTTTTGGGACAATAATGAATAGTGGCTTTGCATTAAGAGAGATCTGGTCTATGTATCCCAGAAAAAGTGAAGGAGAGAAACTGAGGGTTGAGTACAAAAATCATTGCACTTCTCTCGTTTTTATGGCTACCAAAATTCAGACAATTTAGCTTTGGAAAAACATATGACACATAACCTAATAGGTCTTCTTCAAAACCAGTTTGTAATGATTGACTAACTTCCAAGGAGAGGTCTACAAACACTGCAATTCAACACATCACTTAAGGATATAAATTTATGCGTAATGGTAATACTACTGACCTCAAAAATGTAACTTGCCACTTAGTGTTGATGTAGGCAACATTTTCATTGCTGTGCTGTCACCCATTTCTCTTCTTTTTTCGTATTATCCGTTCTGTGTGGAAATAAACTTTGGTAAACTCAGTCTTGATGAAAATGGTTAACAGTGAGATCACAGCACATTAAACAGCAGGTTCTTTAAACACAGATTTAAAGTCTTTTTAACGTAGTGCTGGAAATGATTAATTTAGTGGGTTTGCAGTAAATAGTGGAATCACTGCGTGCTTTTCTTAGTGGAAAACACTCTTTTCTTTTGGAAACACACCTGCAGTGTGCTGTTGGTCTCTGTGAGCACACTTGTTCTGATAATCTCAATGAAGCATAGTCCTGCTCCCCTCCTGGTGAGGAGACAACTGGATCGTAAAACCAGATCTTCTTTGCGTTATCTTAGTCAGTAAATGCTGTCTTTGAGGGAGAGCGATTAGTTCTTCTGATGTACTACAACTGGATCAGCTTTATGGGTGTAACCCCAAGAGAAATGCCGTTGGGGGAGACGTTTGTGCCAATGTGACCCTGAAGGACCGGAGTTCTGCGGGTGACATCACGCACTTCCTAGGTGTCTCCAGTGGAAGGAAGTCAAATAGGATAATTTCCTTCTGTGAAAAATTAAAGCATCGGGCTGGAAGGTAAAGGAGATGGAGATAATGGCAAAATATGAAGACGGTTTCTTATTGACTATTAAGCAATTTGGGGGGAGGGGGAAGTTTAAAAACCCCAAGATGTGTAAAGGACACTGCTACAGGATAGCGAAGATCTGTGTGAGCAGAAAAATAAGGGGAAAATGAGCCTCTTGACAGTAGTTGTATACCTGTTAATATGTGAGCTCAGAAGTAATGTGAAGTCTTTTGGGAGATACACCACCTGGAGTGGGCTGCCGTGTGGTTTTCTGTGCTCCTGTGAAGTAGGGGTAAGAACCCTTACAGTTTCCCATCTTGGCTCTAGCCTGTACTTCTCCAAGAGTGCAGCTTTTCATCTGTGTGCAGTTAGGTTTCCTTTCAGCCCGTTGATACCCTCAGACTGTAGGTAAGTAACACAATGACTTACAACCTCACCTGGGCAATTGCAGTCCAGTTCCACTGAAGTCAGCGTAAGGCTTGGTCTTTTTAAATCAAAAGAAAAGCTTGTTCTCCTACAATGTTATTTGGGGAGTTTATCTAGAGTCAAGATGTGGTGCCCACGTGCTGTGACAGCGTGGTTGAAGATCTCTGCAAAGCCGTTCTTCACTTGGAACGCAGAATGCTTAACTCAGGCTTTTGATGATGGAGTGTGATATTGTGCTATTGGCGCAGTAGCTTTCAGACAAGGTTTCCAGACATGATTTCTGCATCAGGCTTTGCCAGTGCTAACATTAAACAAGCTTAGGTATACGTCTGATTTTTAATGTCATCTAGATATGTGGTGTTATTAACGTAACTTCCAATTTACACGTCAGAGTGGAGATAAAACTCATTTGAATTAGTATCACCATGAAACTGCTGAGATGGTGAATTTCAGGTGGGTGACTGTGTCACACTAGGGAAGGGGAAAAGCAATCAAATGTAAGAGGGCTAAAACACATCAGGGTTGTTACAGACTCCGTATGGTGAGAAATCACTTTTGGGGCAATTTTCAAGAGACCATGATATGATTTCTTCCCTTTGTGTGTGTCACCACATCATCTAGTGTAGAGAACAGCACAGAGGAATGTGAGATAGAGTTAGCGTTAGTTCTACTGAATTCGGTGTGTTTGTGCGAATTGAGTTAATATCATGCTTTGAAAACTGCCTTTTATTGAAATGTTTAAGTTCATTTTGGTTTGAAGGTATATGTTACTTGCTTTTAAGAAACCCTTTGGTGACTGCATGAGAAAAATGTATTTATTTTCTTTGTTTTGTTTTTGTAAGGTTGTCTTTCAGTGCATGGTAGTCATTACTGGTTCATTTTTGTTGAAGCTCTGAAGGAATGATGCAGTCATTTCTCTTCTGTGACACCTGGTTATTTTTTCTTTATATTACTCTTGGAATAATTTGCACGGATCTGCAAGTCTCTAAAATTGTTCTGCATCAAAACATTCCCCATAGAAACTATTCACGCTGCTGCTGAACTGGGAAGAAGAGGGAGGAGTTCCGTTTAATTAGAGCAGACCTGAAGTCATAACAATTTCTGAAGTCTCTTGCCTCTGTAGAGTCCACTTTGGCAGAGCACTGGAAGTCCTTGTCAGTGCCCAGGCCAGCTTCCTGCAGGCTTGGAAAGAGCTCTTGGCAGCACCCGGCAGTGTGAGACTGGGTGGAACCAGTGCCGCTTTCAAATCAGCAAAGTGCGACCAAACAGGACCGGTAAGAACTGATTAATTATTACATCTGAAGTCTACGTTCTGTGGATGGCTGTATAAGGCATGGTCACCACTCAGGTCCTAAGCAGACCCATTGGAGAATGGGGAGGAACGGGCGTCCTCCTGTGCGAGGAAGTTTCCTTCCCAGCCATTCCTGCTAGTACAGCACGTACTAGTAACTATTTGTGTTTACATGGTGATACACAGAGGTGGAATTGAAACACTAATTAAGTTTGTGGATTGCCAGTGATGTGGCAATCCGGTGACTTTTACATCACACTTCATTGAATGGTGTTGCCAACAAACTTGTGTTCGATCTCAGTGATAAAGTTGCTTTGTCTGTCTTCCCTTACTGTACCCACCTTACTTTACTATGCTATAACATTTACCTTTAGTAAGTGGTATTGAGATTAAAAGTAGTCAAAAAAGGCAAGAATATTAAAAATTATAAAAATGGGATTGTCTGTTTCTTCATTTGTACAGAAGTAGAACATCTATTACTGCTTACACGTGTGTATCATTTTATATCACCCAAGGAGTAAAATGCAGCATCGTGTTGTCCTTAAATCAAAACAGGATTTGTGAACGTTATCAGAGACAAGTGTCTAAAACTCTGCACTCTGCTGTGAAATTCTTTACAGAAAATTGTATTTTACATGGCACTTCTACAGAGAGGTACTAGTCACTTCTTCCTGGTATTTGGGAATGTGACGTTCAGGATCAGGCATTCAGCTTTAACTCAGTGGAGCTCTTTTCTTAATTCTCTGTGCAGTATGTTAATTTGTGCGCTGGTGCCTGAGCAACTACTTATTAATAGTTACCTACCAAAGATAACTATTAATGAAAATATTTATTATGAATTAGAATTACTGTTGCTAGTGGGTTGTAGATTAACTCCCATGCTCTTGGCTTGGTTGTCTGTGTGGCACTTCAAAATGACTTTTTTTTTTTTTCCTTCATAGAATGATATTTAGTACATATTGTCTCCTCTCACCAGGGATCATTTCCTGGGACTGCACAGCAATTTGCCTCATAGTTTAAGCAGTAACGTAAGCTGAGCATGCTGAAGAAGGGAAAATGAGTGTCCTTCAATGTGGTTCTTTCTTGTACATCCCTGAGGAGCAAGATTTGATGTTAGCGCTTCATACTGTGCAGGAGAGTACTGTTTGAAATAGTGTAAGTAATAGCACAGTAGACTCAGGATTGTTCGATTTAGCTTAAAATCAAAGTGATTGAGCATTTGCTTTCTAAGCACCGTGGGAGTTCAGTGAGCCCCAGATCAATGCCTAAATCAGTAGTTTACATCCTGCGCCCAGGTACGTCAGTATATTGACAGCGACAAGGTTTCCTTCACTGGCATCAATGTCTGCAGCCATGCAAAAAGTCCATTTTGTGACTTGCCCAAACGTTCAGCTGCTCATGAGTATTTGGCGCAAAGCTGGTGGTTCTGAGTGCACGTCTGAAGGTTCCCAAGCTGCACAAACTGGTGTCCTGCTGCTGACCAGTTACCGCTAGGTCAGCAGACTGATTTTTCAAGAATAGAATAGAATCATTAAGGTTGGAAGTCAAGGATCATCTAGTCCAACCATCCCTCCACCCCACCACCTATTACCCACTAAACCACGTCCCTAAGTACCACATCTAACCTTTCCTTAAACACCCTCAGGGATGGTGACTCCACCACCTCCCTGGGCAACCCGTTCCAGTGCCCGACCACCCTTTCCAAGAAGAATTTTCTCCTAATCTCCAACCTGAACCTTCCCTGGCGCAACTTGCAGCCATTTCCCCTTGTCCTGTCATTAGTTATCTGTGAGAAGAGGCCGACCCCCAGCTCGCCACAACTCCCTTTCAGGTAGTTGTAGAGGGCAGTAAGGTCTGCCCTGAGCCTCCTCTTCTCCAGACTAAACAGTCCCAGGTCCCTCAGCCGCTCCTTATAAAGAGTTTGTACAAAAACAGTTGAAAGAAAATGGGTAATACCATTTATAAAGGACTCTGCTGCTCCTTACGCAGGAAAGAAATAATTTAAATTTTTTTTCACACTTGTGTAGTAACTTTACTCAGATTTGTTTCCTGAAGGTTTTTAACTCCACTTTTATGCTTTATCCATTTATGGCTTCTTTCTTGTTCCTTCCTGCTCTTCCTTATACATTTTTTGGGAGAATTAATCAGAATGCTGCACTCGGAATGAGCTCACTTGTGTTTTCCTTGGGAGGAAACGTGTCCTGCGGAGTATTGAGGAGTCTGCTGCTTTGTACTTTGCGTATTGTCTTGTAACGATCTGATTACATTGAAGACTTTCTTAGGTATGTTCTCCTTCTGCAGTGTAGTGAAGGATTTAAACATCTACTTAAGTACTGTACTGAATCTACAGGGTGCGTGTTGTTAAACTTCCGCAGGTCCTTATGCAGATGATACAGATGTTATGAAATATATGCATAGGTGAAAAACACCAACTCAGGAATCTAAATATGCAGAGGATGCAAAGGAATGTCCTAACTTTAGGACACACACCCCCACCCCCATCTTTTTTGTTATAATTTTGCTTAAGGGAACGCACAAAGAGAGTAAAGGAACTGTTAGAAACACGCTATAGTGCACAGCGTGTATTTGTGCGATGCTGAGAGTCACGTAAGCGCCCTGGATGTTGAGGAGGCTGGAGGAAGCGAACAAAGGGAAGGACTTAAACCTCAAGTCGCAGTTCCCACCGCGCGGCCGTTTACCCTGAATTGCTTCTGCAGACCGTGACTGACTGTTGGGGCTGAGTCTCACCTTGTTCACTTGAGATGGTGCAGGAGTTCCTCTGTGCTTGTTGTTCAGCCCCGCTGGGTTTTCCTTGAGCAAGAGTCACCAGAAGTTTTTAGGATGCCGCTCATTATTATTCAATGAAAAGATGACCACATGCTGGAAATCACAAGTATCAGTCTAGTATTAGTGCAAAGAATGGTGAAATACAGTATTTGGCTGTTTCTTACACTTGTAAACCAGCTGCTAACGATTTTTTTGCTTGTAGATGAATCGCTTGCTTAATTTATGAAACAGGCTCTCTTGTTTTAGTAGGGGTGTAGGGAGCTCAGAAATCTTTGCACGCTGGGAGCAGTGAATTCTCTTGAAACAAATGGGTGCAGGCGAAGTGTTTAGATCCATTTTGCCTTAGAGTGACCTCGCAAAGAATTTCACACGTGCTCTGGGCACCGGGTTTCTTTCCACGGGTTTACCCTTAAGTGCAAAGCCATATGTTTTAGGTAAGGTTAAGCAATCAACAGGTTGTACACTTAACCCTTAAGTACCATGTCTGGGACTAGACATTTTTATTACATTGCTTCAGTCTCTGCATTACTACCAAGTGAGAATTTAAAAGGTTGATACAAGTGCCTTTTGAATAGTATGGGTTGGGGTTTTTTTTAAGCTCGTTGATTGATATTTATTCCAGATGTAGGTTGTGATTTTTTTATTTATTTAATGTATTTCATAACTGAGAATCAGTACCCGATTCTGGAAGGTGGTCCTCCTGGGGGGGCTTGAATACATTTCAGCCTGTTGAAGTAAATGGCAAGTGAAAGTGCCTGTGATGTGTGATTAGGCCCTCGTTTCATGGGACAGATGCTATACAGCTTTTATTTACCAGAGTTGTCTTAGTGGTTACTCTATATCCTCCCAGCTGCTAGCATTTGAGGAGCTATATAGTGTCCTTAGGAAAATACGTCGATACTTTCCTGTTGCTCCTGCGATAACGAAGTGTCAGGGTTTAGCAAACCAGTTGTAACAGCATTGGAGCTGCCCCCAACCTCCTGACTGCTTGGCTGGGCACATCTCCCAAGGTTTCCTGGTTGTACCTCACGGACCCCAGAAAAGACTGGTCTTATCCCCACGTGATGGCTGGCGTTACCCCCTCAGTTAAGGTCTCAGTATGAGTTGTTTTCTAGCAGTACTCAGATGGAGAATATTGGCAATAAAATGTGGGAGACTCTATGGCTTTTTGTGGGAATATGAATGTTGTGGCCTCTTCCCCCTCTCTGAAGGAGAACTGCCCTCTCTGTACCTACCAAGAGCTGTAAAGCGGTGGCATAAGTTGATTAATGGCAGGGCTCACCAGAGCTGATGTTTGGCGTTACATTTTTGAAAGACACTTCTGAAACTGAGCCGCTAATGTTATTTTACAGCCTTTTTTATGCTTTGAAATTCCTCTAGCGATACAGAATGTTATTTTTCCTTTTTATCAAAGTTTAAGGGTATTTCAGCAATTAAACTTGGTGTGCTTCAGCCAAAACCCATACTACAGATAGCTTCTTTGACTTGATAAATAACAATTCTTCTTATATTAGGAACAGAGTAAATATTGCTTTGTTGAGTATCTTGTGAAAATCAAATTTTGCTTGGGACAATGTTTAACATGTAAGTAGACGGTGAATATAAATTGTTATCATCCTACTAAATTTAGCAGAGCTATCCCAGCGTACAGTTGGTGAGGATCCGTCTTACACTTCCAAATACATCCTGGAAGGTACGTTCCGTCAAGCGCCCTATTCTGAATTAGTTGTCAATCCTGGACTTGCAGATTTGTTGTTCATCATCAGAAAAAGGAAAGATGGAAGTGGAAAACGCTGGCGGTAGTTGTCCAGTGTTGCCCACAGAGCCAACCTGTGCAAGGAAAGCCTTCACCTGGAGATGCTTCTATCTGCTGAGGTACAGCAAAAGCTGGGAGATTCTGCAGGGCTGTCACTCCTGCTGTACCTGAAAGGCCTGCGGAGTTTTACACCACCGTTTTCATTTTTACATTCACTTCAGTAACATAAGATTTAGTAGAAAGCCAAGAAGACACGTCCCCATGTAGGCCAGAAGCTCATCTGGATTTGTTTGATTTCCTGAACCATCAGGCAGAGTGCCGCAGAGATATCAGACGGGGGTTTGGGTGGTGAATATCATTACGCACTTTCTGCACCGTGCATCAATTTCTAAGTTTTCGGACACTTCTTTTACTACTTTGAAAGAAATCATTTCAGTTAGGGGAATGTTTGGGGCAGTGTGAGGAATCAAGATGATCTCCTGTTGAATTTGACTTGCAGTGTGCTTTTTGAAGGCAGTATTAACTATCTGGCAAAGTGATGCTTTCATTTGTCTTCCCTATAATGTAATCACCAAGTGCTAAGGTAACGGGCCCATCGGATGCTCTGGCAGGTGCTGTACTGACAGAGATGCACGGTCAATTCTTCTTTAAGCATAATAAGACTATGTGATTATTTGGCTAGTTTAGCAGTTTTCATTTAAGTTTTTAAATGTATCTTAATTTTTTTTTTCCTGCTGCAGTGAAAGGAGTAGGTAGGATGGTGCCTTTCTACTTAGCACGTGGCTTTCTTTTTGTATAGAAAGTTTCTGCTGAATTCCTGCCACCGTTTCCAGTTTAAATGCTACTTTCAGGGATTCTTGTGTTACATGTGTGGCAAAAGCAGAAATTATTTTCTGGTTTTATGAGGGATTGTCTTTTTCTTAAAAAAAAACAAACACTTTTGTAAATCCTGTAAAAATGGGTTTGTTTTTAGTAAGTTTGACGTTTCCAGGCAGTTAGCTCACCATATGGACTGACGCCTTTTGGATAATGTGAATGGGGAAAACAACATGAGACTTCAGATGCTCTCTTCTTTCTTTTCTTTTTTTTTTAGGAGTCACATGGTATTCCTGCTTTTCAGCAAACATTTAATCAGGATTTGTGACTCTTGGGGTTGCGTGTGTGCGCAACAGCCAAATAGGCTCCGAATTTAAGACTCCCTGCACACTCACTGGCACGAGAGCCTGTAACTCCTCAGTGCTGCAAAACCTGAAGGTCAAACGTTGCCTTTGTAAAAGTCCCCAACTACAGGTTTACAGTTCAGTGTTTCTAAGGTCTACAGGGCACATACTACCTGCTAGGGAAGATCTCCTAATGCAGCTGGGCTGGACAGAGCTTCTATGTCAGCCCTGAGTTCCTGGGGAGCAGTCGCTCTGAGTGCTTTCCCTGCAGAGCAGCCTTGGGAAGGAGCTGGCTTGGAGGAGCCAGGAGCTGCCTTGGAGGAGCCACGGTTCATTGCCTGACCCTTTCTGGCTCAGATGTAAGAGGGAACAGCCAGGGAAAAGGCATTACTGCTGTCTCCTCTCTTCCATCTCTACAGAGCCTGCTCAGCTGCCTATCACCTTTTTTGTAGTAAAGCTTCTTTGAACCACAGCCAAGATGTGCGTGGGGTGGGAAATCCTTTTTGCCCAGATCCGAATAAGACAAGGGCATGGCTGATCTATGTCTAACAACTGTTGGTAGAAAGACTGTTTCTTTTGTAGCATTCTCCTTGAGCAGGTTCAGTACTACATTTGCTTAATCATACTTTAAAATTTAAAGGCATATTAGAGGTGGAACTTATTTGAGCTCAACAAAACCACCGTAGAGAAAATCATATTTCTTCGTAGCTCCCCTGCTTGGTTCACAGAACTGCGGAATCAGTTCAGTTCTAGCATCCCTTCTTCCAACCCTGGTCTTTTCAGGCTATGTTCTCGGCTGTAATTGTGCATCCTCATGGGTAGCAATGGCTTTACTATTGCAGGGCTGAAGGATGAATGAAGTCAAGGTCAGCGTTTGACCTGCGGACTCTTCAGTGTTGGGTAACAGGCATGAAGCAAAGGTAGAGCACATTCCTGGGGAGTTAATGATGTGGTTTTAATCTGAAGTAGAAATTCTTTCGCTTGTTTAGTTTCTTGGAGTCTTGCAGCAGTGTACTAACTCTGTATTTAAGTGTGGCTTCAGTACAAACTCTCAGCATCTCAGCGTGTGCTTGCTATCGTAGTACTGAGCTTAAAACCTTTTATGATTCTCATTTAAAAGGCTCCATCTTATACGTAGTTCTTAAAAACCCCTAAATTGTCTTCCAAAAGCTATTTTTAATTATTGCTTTTAATAACGATGTTATCCATGTTAAACTCTGTAGATGAAAACCTAACCATACTGAGGAACTTCAGCAAGGCAAGGATTTCACTCTGTATTTACAAGTGTATTTTAAATGTGTTGTTAAAGGCGAGTGGCCAAGTGAGCTATCCCTGAGCGATAACTGCAGCAGTCATGTTAGAGGTGCTGCGATGGGCTTTTGGAAAGTAACTGTTGAGTCTAGTTCAGAGCTGTTAGTAAATCAGAGTTCCTTCGGATGACTGATGATACATCTAAAGTGAGTTTGGGGTTGTCTTAATTCAGGGTCTTCGTTAAACAACTCCCGTGGCCACATGGCATTGAGCAGACCACCTTCTTGAGAAGGTCTGGAACCGAAGCTACCTTTCATCTTCTCCAGTGCTCCTCTGGGTAAACAATGAGGATGTTAATGGAGTAGTTCTTAAGAAAGCAAAACGGCTGCAACTTATGCTTTTAATGTATCATGGATAAAAATGTGCCCATTTTGGGCAGGACTGAACATTTTCCCAGAATCAAACTTTAAAAAAAAAAAAGTTTAGCTGTCTAGCAAACAACTTATACATGTTGTTATACAAACACATGTATAGACTCTTATATGTAACATATAAATGTACACATAACTTCATTGAATAGCTTCAGCAGAAGGACTCATGAGTTCTGCTTAAAAATCCCACAAGCAGAGGTTTTTTGGGGGGGATTTTGTATTGCCTGATATATTTGATGATATAATACCAAATTGAAAAATGTCACATGTTAACAGTTCAGGTAGAAATTCTAACTAATTGGCAGTGAGCCACTAGAGAATGTTTGGCAGTGTTGTCTACTAATTAAACTGTTTGCTCTTGTGCTCTTGTGATTTTTTTTTTTAAAAATACATATTATTTTTAAGTTCAGGCGGTAGTTAGAGATCTTCCGTGATGCTGTCACCAGCACGCGTTGCGTAGGTAGACCTCTGCAGAGCTCTCAGTAAACAATCTGTCAGGCATGTTTGGATAAGAGCTAGGGAAAGGACAATAATGAACCAAATGTACAAGAAGGATTGGAAAACCAAGTTATCTCAGACTGTTTATTTTTAATGGGCTTCCCCAAATAGCAGGTACTTTATTGTCTGTGATGCAAATAAATATTAAGAAGTGTGCAGGTCTTCAGTCACTGCTGAACCTTGGAAGCTGAGTAATTTGCAAAATATAATGAAGTATCTGGTATTCCCTCAACAGATCCTGTCTGATGCAGGGGAAAAAGTGACTTGTGCACTCTTATTTAACAGGTAAAGACAGGAATTCCCTGTGGTCGCTTTGGAAAGCGCAGGAAAATGCGATGTTGTGCAGGGGGAAAGGGGCCGTGGCATCCGCTGCTGCTCTCTTTTAAAACGAGGTAAAGTCCGCTCTTCACCCAGAGGATGTCAGGTCTGCTTTTTGTCATTTCCCTGCACAGACTAAATAGCAACAAATCCAGAATGAATGCCACCATAATCAAAAGAAACAGTAAGATGTTTGCTATGTTAATAAAAGCCGGCATTCCTGTTGTGACGAATCACCTGTATTCCGGGATCCGAGGCCTGAAGTCCTGCCGCTTCCACGAGCCCCGAATGCGGCTGTGGGCTGGAAGTCCCCACGGCACCTTTTGCACATTGAGGCTCGCCGTTCCAGAGCAGCTTTGCAGACCGTCTCAGGAAGATATGTTCTAAAACTCCAGGCTCTGCCCTTGGCAGTGACCCTTCTGGAGTTGGCAGTGAAGAGTCAGTCCTGCAGCAGTCTTAGAATCATAGAATCATGAAGGTTGGAAGAGACCTCAAGGATCATCCAGTCCAACCGTCCCCCCACCACCTATTGCTGCCTACGTTTTGTGTGGGTTGTCTTGTATCCCTGTCTTCTCCATAACATACCGTGGAGATTTTTGACAGCTGGGAGTTAGCAGTGAACTGAGCTGGACCAAGTCTAGTACACACAGTACAACTCCAGAGTGATTTCTTAGAATAGAATAGAATAGAATCATTAAGGTTGGAAGTGACCTCAAGGATCATCTAGTCCAACCATCCCCCCACCACCTATTACCCACTAAACCATGTCCCTAAGTACCACATCTAACCTTTCCTTAAACACCCTCAGGGATGGTGACTCCACCACCTCCCTGGGCAACCCGTTCCAATGCCTGACCACCCTTTCTGAGAAGAAATTTCTCCTCATCTCCAACCTGAACCTTCCCTGGCGCAACTTGCAGCCATTTCCCCTTGTCCTGTCACTAGTTATCAACTAGTTATGTTTGAATTTGACCATATTATTTTTCTATTCCTTGGTTACATGTGAACGAGAGACTTAGAGCTGTGTTCGTGGTAGTGCAGATACACAAGCACTTGCCTGTTGCTTTCACTTTTCCTTTTGAGAGAGACTCAGCCACATGTGAGGTGTTCCTTTTTGTTTTAAGGTGTCTGATTCCTTCTTGAGAAGGAGGACCATGGTCCTGAGGAGCACAAGGGGAAATTACAGGGAGCGGGTCTGGTGGACGTGGCCTGGGTGTTCATCACACAAAACCAGCTGATGAATCTGAGTGCCAAAGGTTGTCCTCAATCAAACCCAGCATAGAGTGTAAAAAAAAAAATAAAAAGCTCTTTTCCACCACCTTCTGCTTCCAGAATGACTTTTGTTTTTTTGTAGAGAGGTGGTCCCTGGAGAAAAGTTGCCTTTTCCAGCTTTCAGAGTAGCTGTTCTCTTGCTGCTGGACCTTTACCTGGCTTCTCCCCGGTCTGCCGTTGCTTCTCTCCGTTCCTGTTTGTTCCTCTATGGTTTCTCAGCCATAGCTGAAAGGATGCAAGTGGGATACAGCTACAATAACAAATCACTTGTGGAGTTTGAGGTTGGAGCTGAACTTGGATCACTCAGATTTTTCTTTCAGCAAAGTACGTGGCTGAGAATTGGCATATAGTAGATTTTTTTTGAGAAGTAAAGCACTTAGTGAGGAACAAGTGGAAAATTTAAAAATAATCTTTAAAACATTGGAAAAAAGATTCACTTTATGTCCAAGTATTTTATTAGAGAAAAGCAAACCATCTGACTTGGTTTTGACTGTTTTAAGTTTTCAATTGTATTCAGCAGCGACTTGAAATGAAAGGCCATTTCAAATGAAATAATTACTCCTTCCCTGAAGTCATCTGAAGAGGATTCAGAAGGGTATGAAGCTTTTGTTTTTACATAAACAATTCATTAAGATCAACACGAACCTGCAAAAAATTGTGTCATCAATCAACATGTGGTTTTGCTTTAAAAAAAAAATAAAAAAATAGCCTGTTCTAACCAAGAGATCTGGGTTGGTTATTTTGCACCAGCACAGATTTATGAGTGGCTGTAAATCAGCCGCCCCCTCCCAAGTTGTAAAGTAGTGATAATACTGCTCTTGTTCAAATTTCTTATTTCGATAGTAAACCCCGTTGAGGAGGGGTTAGATGTGAGAGGCCACGCTGCAGGCTGCTCGGGCGGGACATGGGTGATGTGAGAGAGTAATGCAGTTTAGTTCCCTTTGGAGATGGCAACTGTCTGACCTAATCCAAAAGAGGGCTTTTGTAGATTTTTAGCTTTATTTAATGAAAACAGTGCAAATGGTGAGAAATGCATTATCTTTTGATTCATTGCCTGTGCAGCCTTCTGCTGGGAATTAATTAATAACTTTTGTAGGTTATTTTTCTAGGTCTTAAGTAGCAGGATATTATCTAGTCTGTCTCAGGGCTTCACCTCCTCAGAGTGGTAGCCAGGATGTCTGAGAGGGTTTTGAGGGCTTTTTTTTTCCCCTTGCAGCCCATCTGGTCCCTGGAGGAGCTGTACTGGGAGTGGGTTAGTCTTTGAAGTTTGTTTGGAGTCCTGTCTAGACTCCCAAAAAAATTCCCTCCTCCACAGATTTGCTTTTGTAGATTTTTTTAAAAACTTTTGTCTGTGAAAAAAATCTTTTCTCATGCCAGGGCCAGCTCAATTTGTCTGAAAGCTGTGTGGTTACATCGGAGGGGTGCTGGACTCGTTTTAGGTGACTAAAGCTTTTGAAATTCATCTGGTGGCCCCTAAACTGCTTTCCCCCCCCACACCCCCGGTTTCATATACCCACCCTGAAAGACTTTCTTTGCAGGCAGATATAGAATCGCTGTATCTGTATGAAGGCAGGCTGTTACATTTGGATGGCATAGCCAAGTTAGTCATCTGTCAAGGAAAGACCACGTTTTAATCTATATAGTTTTGCTTATTTTTGCTGTAGGTAGCGCTCATGGTTAATCTAATGCACAGATGCTGTGGGAAGATACCCTTTATTGCTTGAAAAATGTACATAGTAACACACTGTACATGTGTTTTTTCTCTGTCATTGCTCATTTTTCTAACATTCGTTCACCATAGCCAAGGAGATTTTGGCGCTTTTTTATAATAATGAACTGGAGAATTCAGAGACAAGTGTATTTTCTTTTATTCATGACTACTATTATTTTCCTTTTAATGTTTTTTAGCTTTTATGTGCAGTCATTATTTCCTTGAAGTTAATGTTTCTAGTGTTTATTCAAGATTTGTTTAATGTTAGTTTCAAATAATCCTTAAAATTAGGAATACATTTCTTTCAACCAAGCTTTCCTTGCTAGGAAACGCTGGGCTTTTTGGAGCTGATGTGTGAAATAACTCTCACTGTTCCAGTGCCTATCTTCTTTTAAAGGAAGAGACTTTGTTAACAAGCTGTGCAGGTTTGGCACACTTAAAGAAGCGCAGAAGCCATAGGGGATTGTGGTATAGCTTTTTATCAGACTGAGAGAGATATTCCCAGAAGCTCTCCTTTACTCTTAGGATGTGCAGAAATCGTGGTAAATTTTTGAAGTGAATTCTGGTTTATATCTTAAAAAAAAAAAAAAGCAGTGAACTTTCCCTGACCCTTCACATGGACTGTACTTGAAACTGGCACAAATCTCATCTCATAAATCTCATAAGAGAATAAAATGTCTTTACTTTTCCTCTTCTCTTCTTCTCCTCAGCCAGAACTTGTCACAGGTCCAAGGACAATGCTGCTCGAGTCGAACGCATGCACCAGGTTAGGGGACAGGGGTTCCTGAAAGCCAAAAGCACCTACAAGGCCATTAGCAACTCAGCATTAGTTTCATGTCTAGAAGTCAGCGAAGGAATTGATTCTCATCTCTACTAATAAAGTAGGATCAATGATTGTGTGATCACCTCTATGCCTACGTTATTCGGAGAGTAAAAAGTACTTTGTGTGGCTCTCCTTTGGTGAAAACCTGATGGATGCTCCTACCATGGCTGAAGCCAAATGGGTGAGAAAGGAGTTTGTCTGCGTTGCAACTTACAGAGCTTTTCCAGAGTATTTCATACTTGAGCTCTCTCCCCTTCCTGGGAATGTAATACTGCCTGGGAATAAAAACCTGCTTAAGGTTTTTCAGAATTTCTCTTTCAGTTAAACTAGGTTGATTTTCCCCAGCTGACTTCTTATCTTTCCTCCAGCTTCTCACTCATGCATTTCCGAGGTGGCAAAAGCTTACTCTCCGTTGAATCTCTAAGGTCAGGATAAAAATAAGACTACTTTGTAGTTTGGTAGATGAATCAGTAATTGGAGAATTATGCAGAAGTATCTAAACCTTGCCAGTGAAAAGCATTTCAAGTTCGTTAGCTTTAGAAAGGCACTTTTTGTCATGCGCAATGGCATAGGTGGGGCTGAGGACGGCATGCCAAGCGTGAAATGAGTTTTGCTGGAGGGAAGATCTACTCGGTCTCCTAAACGTGGGGCTCCAGTTGCAGCTCAGGCAGGCTTTTTACCTCTGTAGATTGGATGAGAGACAGGGTGAACTCAGGGGAGTAAGTTTTTATAGCCAGATGTGTCAGAGCAATTGTCACCCTGAAGAGCAGGAATTTCCCCATTCACCCCCATTTCCAGGTGCCTCTTTCCTTGGTGACACCGCTGGGCTCTTTTTGTGTCTTTACTGGGGAGTACATGGAGTCATGTTCCACAGCGGAAAAAACAGTCCAGAGAGCTCTTGGGGGGCAGCTGGCTTGGCTGAACAGAGATGATCTTCTAGAGCTTGGGCAGAAGAGGAAAGCGTATGGCCTCTGGAAGCAGGGCCAGGCAACGTGGGAGCACTGCAGGGATGCTGCTCGCCTGCGTAGGGAGGGAATTCGTGCGGCCAGAGCTCAGTTAGAGTTGAAGCTGGCCAATACTGTGGGGGACAATAAAAAGGTTTTTTTTAAAATATGTTAATAACAAAAGAAGCACATTGGCTCGTTACTTGATGAGAACGGTCACACCTTACAAACAGGGACATAGACAAAGCAGAGATGTTAATGCCGCCTTCGCCTCTGTCTTCAGCATCGATGATGGGCTCTGGACCCCATCTGGGCCTTGCTCTTGGGTACAGTAGAGAGCTTATTAAGTACGTTGTACTTGTCTTGTTTGTCATTTGTAAGTCGGAGGCAGGGAGTTGGAATTTTTGGTGCATATACAGCATGTATTTTCCTTAGGACAGTTTTCTGAATCTCTCTTTTAAAAGGATGTCGGCGAGGTAAAATAAGGGGTCCAGCTTTAGCCTCAACTTCCACAGAAATGGGATTTGACCTCCTGGTTTATTACTGATCTTTGATGTCTCAACTTGCAGCGTGCTGACTGTGAAAGGACAAGATCTTCCTGCGCAGGCTGCTGATTCAGGGAGTAACCTGCTCACAGCGTTCTGCTGATCTGGTGTTACAGTAATTAAACACAAAGGGCTCGGGATAGCAAACACACGGACTGAAATCTTCCCTGGGTGTCAAATGCAATCTGTCTTACATCAATCGCTCTGGGCTGTTTCAGTCATGTGATGTCATAACCCTGATGACATGATCTGGTGTGACAGCCAACCTGATTGAGGCACAAGCTAGAGAAAGAAATTTGGGAAGCGAGGTAGATGGATCACTTCTCTCCCCCTCACCCCCCAATGCACTGTGCACGGAAAAGTTTTGGCAGGCTTTTTCTGTTGAAAGCTGTGTGGGATCATAGCCCTGGAGCACTCTGGAAGCTGATGGTCTGACACGTTGCCAGAGCAGCATTGCTCACTAAAATGTATTTTTGGGACATATTTTTGTCTCAAAAACCAGTACTTCAGGAAGAGGTATGTTGGATGAGGATAACACTTTTTTGCATGAACACACAATAAAAATCTGTTGTTGTGAGCAGTGCCTTTCCTAGGAACTTGCTGTTTTGTGTGGTATCCCAGACCCAACAAACCAAAGTCTTGACTTCTGCTTCACCAGAGGGTTAGAGGATTAAAAACAAACGACCGCACAAGTGCCACGTTGCTCCTGGACCTGCCTGTCACACATCTTGGCTGCTGCTACCTGTGTAAGCATAATAAAATGATGCACAGAGGTTAGAAATCATAGAAGAAGGTATGTGGGAAGGAGCTGCTGGAGGTCAACTTGTCTCACCTTCTGACAAGACAGGGCTAACTTTAAACTGGTCTCAAGTTGCTCAGGACCTTCTCCAGTCTGGCGGTGAAAATATCCAAGGGCGGAGGTGCACCAGCCTCTCAGGGCTCAGCCGTTCTCATCAGGGATTTTATTTCCAGCTGGCATGAGTCTTTCTGCAGCTTGTGGGAGTTGTCTCCTGTCCTTTTGCATTTGCGCTGCCAAGAGGAGTCTGATTCTTTCTCCTCTGCTCTGTCATCTCTCCTCTGCTTTCTCTTCTCCAGATGATACAAGCCCACATCCCTGGGACTCCCCTCCTACATCACAGACGTCCATCCCCTGGCCACCTTTGCTGCTAAACCCTCTCCAGTCTGCTGTTCTCTCACATATGGAACGTCTGTGTGAGGGCAAAACAGGACTCCAGATGTGGAGCCTCACAGGTCCCAAGTGGTGGGGAACGATGGCTTCCAGTGGCCAGCTGGCTAATAGCCTACTGCTAATGGTAGTCCCATAGGTGAGTGGCCTACAGGGATGTGCTGCTGCCTGCTCAGCTGGGTGTCCAGGTCCGGGTGAGATAAAAAAAATATTATCAGCTTGTTTAGCTGGCAAGGAAAAATGGCTTTACAGTGCAAGTGCTGGACTACAACTACAAGGACGTCATATCATTCCTCCTGGGAACACATACACTGTGTGACCTGGGTAAAATGCTTCATTTTCCTGTGCTCCTCTCGTGTGTCTGCAAAACTGATGATAACACTTCATTCCTTTTTTTGTACCACCCATTGAACTACAAGCCTGTGAGACTGGGAACTGTCTCTCAAGATGTCTAGACAGTAGCCAGGGCTTCGCTGGGGATTCTCAGGTATGATTCTGATCTGAAATGACAGCACAGAAGAGACCACAAGACAAAAAGCTGTGCAAATATTTCTAAGATGAGCTGAAAATACCCTGATTATTTTAGCAAAGTAAAAGTCAAATGCCACATACCTTCTGATTGAACCAAGCAATTGGTCCAGCTACGTACATCTAAAGCTTTTCGTAAAATGGCAGATCTATGATTTTCATCTCTCTAGCAATTTTAAGGAGTGCTTTAACCCTTCTTCCTTCCCCTTTCAATTTTCTAAGGAAAATGAGTTGGAAGCTAGCATTTAGGCCAGGAAGGGAAAAGATGGAGTCAGCTTCAGGTTATTACGAATACAATAGTATGGAACTGGTTTTGCTTTATGTAGGGAACTGCTAATTGGATGTTAGAGGCTGTTAACTTTATAGTCTTGTAAAACTGCACTGGCTGAAGCTGACACTTGTATAAAGTCTCTGGGGAAAAAAAGAAAGTTTTCATGTCACTAAGGAAAAGGTTAAGAAACCAACTGAAAGAGCAGTTGTTTTGGTGTTTGTGCTTCAGTAATTCTCAGTTCTGGAATTTAAACAAGATTTCAGACATCCTCATGGCGTTTGCAAAATAGTTGTCAGTGCTCATACTGAAAACAGTGGAACAAATTTTAACGTGGCATAGATTTAATTTGCGTACGGCCAGAGCCCGTATCTGGGTTCCCATTCCCTCTC
Organism: Psophia crepitans; assembly: GCA_013399095.1. NCBI lineage: Eukaryota > Metazoa > Chordata > Aves > Gruiformes > Psophiidae > Psophia > Psophia crepitans. The sequence continues at coordinate 549,801 of VWZZ01001617.1, read as the reverse complement.
CAGTTTTCAGACTCAGCAAGTAGAAATACGTTCCCCACAAGCTGGTACCAGCGGAGCACAGGCAGCTGCCCAGTCCAGTGTTTGTATCTCACGCACGAAACCGGACTGATGTATCGCACCTACAAAACACAGTGCGCACTGGTCGGAAAAGCAAACCAAAAATATTCACTGCAGATGTTTTCCAGAAGGAGCTAACTCCATGGATGTCTGCCTGTAGCACCCATTTTGCTCATGAATTGAATCCCAGTGAACCATCGTTCGCTGGAGAGGGCACAGTGGAAGTTCTGCTTGGAAATGCTGTTCCCCATCCTGCCTGGGTCCAGCTGATGATATGAAATACAGCATCAATATTTTCTACCCGCAGAGGTGAAAAGAGCCTGTTGGTTTAGATACAGGCAGCTCGTAGTTTGTACCTTCTTTCTTGCATGAGTAACAGAAATGACAGTGAAAGGGCCTTGAGGATTTTTAGAAATCAAATCCCTCTGAGGGAAAAATGCATAATTTCCATAACTTTTAAGATGTGTTAAGAGTGCATAAATCTGTGTATTGGGCCTTGAGGGACTGCACTCCTGGACTTCTGCAGGTGCACACAGTAGTAAAAGCAATAAAACACGCTAAGTGGTCGGTCTGCTTTTGTTTCACTCAAATCAATTCCTGTGTTTTCATGTATGGAAGCTGCCATGCCAAGGATGACCTAGTTCCTCTTAAAAGATATAACAAAGTGCAGCGATTCTGAAGGCCGCCTGCGAAAAACTCAGCGTAGTGAGGTTAGAATACCCAGGCATTTCTAGGTGCCTGATTTAACCTTGCAGGTTTTTCTGAGGTGGCCCCTGAAGGTGTCAGTTTTTATAAATGAAGTCTCGTTAGAGGTATTGGGTACCTCCCTCCCTCTCCGCTTACTGAGGCGCTGGGAAAGGGAGATGGTCAACTGTGGTTATAAATGGAGTTGCCCGATCCTTTGCAGCAGCACGTAGGGATTTATGGTCCTGAAGTGACGTGGTCAAGTGTCTTGAGCTCAGGAAGGAGGAGCGTGCCGTTAGAAAGCGGGCGTGAGGTGATGAGTGTTCTCCAGGTGATACGTGCGTCTGTGTTCCTTTACATCAGTCCTTTTGCGTTTGAGACATTAGAAACAACTAAATGGTGCTTTCTGTGGTGGGAAAGTGGTTTTGCACATTTGGGGGGGAACACCTCCCACCCCCCAATCCATGTGCTGCTTCTGGGCAGTGCAAATCCTGGATTCTGGTTCAGCTATAGACCCCCACTCTATAGCTATGGAGAAATGATGTCAGCAGCGGCATAACTGCAAATACAACTCCAGATTTATCATAAGTATAAGGAAGGGTCTTTCCAGCACCCCACATCTGTGTGGCACAGGGAGGCTGGCCGGCTGTGTGTGCAAGAGCCCATGGTGGTCTTGTCTCCCTGCTGCCCTGCTCGGCCTGGCTGAGCATGAGGGAGGAAGATCATCACCCAGCCGATGCTGACACACTTGTTCCTAGCCAAATCCCCTCTGGCAGGGGAGGGAGGGGTGAGGTTTCCTAGCCAAGTTGGAGGTGAAAGTGTTCTTTTTTCCCCCTTCACCGCTATCAGGTCATCCAAGTTCTGCAGGGATTCAAATGGGACTGTGAGTTAGGCTCTGCATAACTTAGATGAATGGGACAGGCTGCCTGCAGCAGAAGGTGGAGACAGTGCCTTGGCTAGCTACGCAGGGGTCAAGCAGTCTTGGTCATGCAGAGTTCTCAGAATCTCCCAGGCTCTGAAATACCTCTGTAGCTGAAGGAGATTTTCTTTCCATCAGTTTTACAGGCAACAATAATCTCCTCATCAGTTATGTAGCCTTCAGACCTCCTTCCCCATCCCTCAAAGCCTCACCGTGGTCCTCCTGCTTAGAAGTGCCACTCCCTGGATGCGTGCCAGATGTCTTGGAAGAAGTAGGGGGTAAAGCGCCGTAAATTATGCCGGCGTTATTCTTAGTCACTGAAGGAAATGAGTGATTAAGTGTACATGGGACTCACGAGTGTCCAGCATATTATCAGCGCTGGTATTTGAACTATGTACAGCGTATCAGAGAGAAGCAAAGTATTTCCTTCTATCTGTGTCTGCCTTTCTTCTTGACTTTGATACAAAGATAAAGCCTATACTCTAATGAATCACTATTGTGGGAGATAGTAAGATTGATTAGGCCTATTACTGAGTGAATGGGTCAGATACTTGCAGTACAAAGCTAAACTTCAACTTTGATAGCTCTCAGGCTATGCTTTTATGTATGCCCCCCCCCCCAAAAGAAATAGTTTTTTTAATCTACAGAGAGATGTTTAACTCCTTAAGAAAAGTCTATTTGCAAAATCAAGATGGGCAAAATAAAACAGTGACTGTGCTGATGGTTTACCTACAAATCTTCCTAGCTTTTGTAATTACATTTAGTACGTTTGAATGTCAGCTAACTTACCAAGGTGGTGAGCATCTTACATAGGTCTCCTTTGAATTGTGGGAATTACACATTTCCTCTATATTATTGTTTAACTCAAACACTGAGCAAGAGACGATTATGAGTTTAAATAATTTGAAGATGCCTGCAGTTGTATTTTTAAGGCTTTTTCTCAAAGGGCTGCTCACTTTTGAAAGCCTTAGCGCTGCAGTGAGGAGCAGCTCTGAAAATGCTGAGAGGACAACCAGGAGGGCATGAGTAGCCTTCTGCGCTGGAGCCATTCAACCCTAAGGGTCAGATCTCGCAGGAGTTAACCCGGTCACACAAGGTTAGATCCTCGGTAGGCTGCACACCCACCTAATTATGACACCCTTGATCTTTGCATTGCTGAAAAGGGCAGTTACCCAATTATCAGTATGTCCCTGTGCAGGAGCATTTAACTGGCACCTACCTTGGAAATATGTTCTTACTTGTTTTTCAGGGGCAGAAGTTTTACCGGGAGGGGTCTGAGGACTCCAGGATTTGACCACTGCATGAACATTGCCACCAGTACCTTCCCACCCTCCTCTTCCCTGAGGAAGAAGGGACTGAGGCCCTATCGATTGGTTTTTAAAACGCTTAAAATATGGACTCTTCAAAAATAAAACTAGGAGGACCTGTTTAAGGATGGGAGAATCGCCCTCCTAGGACAGTTCCTGCAAGTCTTGGGTAATAAAGTGAGTGGATAATTAGTGAAGTCTATTAAGGAATTAATGTGTTTGGTGGAGATCAGACTTCCTGAGCATTACCTCAGGACTTCTGTCAATGGATGTGTGTCGTCTTCAATTCGGTATGAGCTGTTTATGGCAGAGCCTGGTGGCTTACCGGGTGATTCTTAGCTGACACAAGATTTATGTCCCACTTCAACTGAAGTTGCGATTCCAAATATAGGTTTGGAGACTGGAGAAGCTTTTGTTACTTGCTGACCAGTGCTTCAGTGGAAACCACTTTCAGCAGTGTCTGGACCATATCTTTGGGCTTGCTTTTATAGGTTTTCCAACACTGAATTGGAGTAGATTGAACTGGTTTGTGGTTTCTCAAGACGTACCCTGTGGTGCCAACATGGCTTGCAGGAATAGTTGTCCCTGATGCAACTGCTTTAACTAGATCTCACACTACAGTTCTTCTGAAACTTTAAAAGCATTGTCAGAATTGACAAGAACCTTTACTTTGATTTTTAAATGGATAAATCTCAGCAATGGAATGGCAGTTCCTCATCAACAAACCGTACTTGTAGTGCACAGGGAGACTATGAGCTGAATTCAGGAACAGTATTGCTGTTTGGTGAAGAAGATCCAAGAAGGTCTGTTGAAAGGTAGCAAGTAGTCTGCAAGCTAACGAGGTTTGGAATCCACAGCTGTAAATGTATGTATTGAGCGATGGGAAATGCCTGCTGTGGACCAGCATGGCCGGTAAAGTCATAAAGTGAGAATAATTTACTGCTGTGCTGCTTATTATCGTATTGCAGAATATGAGGGAGAGTCCTCTGCTCTCCCTAAAAAGTAACAGGTGATTTCAGAGCATTTCTGTGTAAATGGAGTGGAGGTTACCTGGCGCAGACGGTGATGATTACGGTGCTTTGCAGCAGGTGCAGTTCTGTTAACTCTGAAGGCTGCCCTTGTAATGATGGAGTTCCTTTGGTAATACCTGTTTAGGCAGCTCTGGGAATGCCTCCGTAGCTTGCCTTGGCATACTTCGGCCTTTTGTGGTTTTTCATCTTGTGTGCCTGTTTATTTCTGAAAGATGCGTAGTTGTTTATCTTGATCAGGGCATATCACATCTGTTAACATACAAATAAAGGAAGCTATTGTTTGTAGAGCTGTTGTGGTTGGTGATCTACAAGTTATTACGAAGTGAGCGTCTTTGCCGTTGTATTGTAGCGCTGCATTCTTCGCTCCTTTTGTAAACTAGATTTTTGTGATTTTAATGTGTTCTACATATATTTTAAAAAGTCCCACAACAAACAGTAGTGAATAGCAACCAAATTATGCAATTAAAAAAACCATTTCACAACTGATCAGATCCCTAGCCTAGTAACATGGGAGGTGTCCTCACAGAAAAGGTGTTATTGGTGATAATATGGTATCTGTGAATATCTATGTCGTTGTGCTGTGCAGCAGTCGTTGTTTGGGTGGCTTTCCCCAACCCTGAACCCCAGCCAGCCTTCTGGCAATGAACCCTTCTGGAGTGGTGGCTGCAGCCGCCCTCTGACTTCTCCAGAAAGATGCACAGAAGAGGGAAATTACTCTTGACAGAATTTACTAATAGTTGCTTTCTGCTGTCCTACAGCAGGCTTTGAAAATGTGGAAATGGATGAGAAACACTCCAGTCGCTGTTGAGTTAGGCATTACTTTTAGCTGTTTTAGAGTAAGACCCTAACTGCTGAATTCCACTGCCGAAGCCAAGTTTTTCAGCCAGCTGCTCAGTTTTTCCCTTTCATCCATGATCTTTACCTCGGGGAGACATGTAGGTAAATGTTACTGATGTGAGTCAGTTTGTAGGGCCAGGTCTGTAGACCTCATGTTTGTGTTGCTGTTAGATTGCAGTCCCGCTTAACGGGGCAGCGTTAAGTGTGCCGCTGTTGCGACGTGTTCAGTTGCTTTAAATGTAATCAACCTTCACATCGTGCTCTGGGTTGATCGTTGCCATATTTGTAAAGGTAAGGCTGAAGACATTTTCTTGGCACGTTCCGAGCTACGTTATACAACCCGTAATGCAGTCGCGTATTGGAAGGGCTTTAGTACTTGTAGGGCAATGATTCCGAGCCTGGGAGCCCCAGTGTGGAGCTGCTGTCACGCAGGAGAATGAAATCAGCAACGATGTGAAGGCTTTTAAACCAACCTCGTGCTGTAATTTAACTTTGTTGAACGAGATTTAGGCAATTTTACTTCTGAGATCTTTTAGGTTACATTCTAATTATTTCAAATGCCCCGTGTGAGACAGCGGAGATAACACTAAGTGGTTGTAGTTTACTTTTGCTGTTAAACTCTGCATTAAAGAGAGCTCGTAGGTATACGTTTGTTTTCCTTGACACTTGGCATAGCCAGAAATGCAGAGTCTTGATAAAGCCAGGATGGCCAAGGGGCTGCTAGCTGGAGGGGTTTCCATACTTGTTTTCCATAGATTCAGCAAAGAGAGAGCTCTGGCTGGCCTGCGAAGTGCGAGCTGTAAAAGGAAAGCTCCGAAGTGAATACAGAAGATCGCTGTACTCACCCTGTCCACCTCCAGTCTCATTTGTCAGTCCTGGTTTTCAAACACGGTATTAAAAGTGAACTGTGAGCAAGAGATTTCTAGGTAAAAGTTCTAGCTTTCCTCAGATTTTATTGTACGATAAATATTTCAAAAATCTCACTCCACTGAGCTGAGCAGAAACTCTTCAAACCTCTACACCGTTGACGGCCACCAATGTGTATTTATAAAATTTCACGTAGATTTAAACAATGAAGTCGGTCATTCCGTGAGCAGCTTCTGAAATACCGTTGTTCCCAGCCAGGACAGTATTTTGTAAGGAGCTATCACATTTCAGAGTTACTAAATGTTATTCAGCCCTCCTCTTACCTCCCGCCCCCCTTGGAATTCGCTCAGCGAGCACGTGCCACTCCGCAGTCCCGCTTGATTAGACTCTGTTGAGAAACGTGGAGGTGAATGATCCTTTTGTGTTCTTGCCCGCTGCCGTGCAGTATTTGAGAAACTAGGAATGAAGGCTGATATTGCCCCAGCGGGTCCTTGTTAACTCTCTGAATTCCTGGGTTATAACAACACGAGTTCAGCGGATCCTTTTGTGTTTGCTTCTCCACCAAACGCCGCGATGGAGTCTCCTCTCTGCTGGGGTGAGAGGGCAGTTCTGTAGGAAAATTTATTCTGGCTGCTTGGACTTCAGCCACTCGGGCAGGAGAGTTTTGGATTCCAACCAGTTTAATTTTTATTATTTTTTTTCCCCTCCTGAAACACATAGCGAAGGGACGGGGCGTTCAACTGCAGCGTCTTGGTAAGGTTTCAGGCCGTGGTTTGGGAATCGTATTAGCAGGGAGGTGATGAGCGTGGCGGTCTGTAATGCAGGAGGGTAGGAAGATTCCCCAACTAGATTAGGCAGGAGGGGAGGAAAAAGGAAATTACATTGTAGTCTTCCTAATGCCTCCAGACAAGCCTAAAAGTGATACGTTTAAGCTCTATGTAAAATAGCCTGCAACTAGCCGCAGGAAGCATCTTTCCCTCTTTTGCCTTAAAATCACTTAAGAGACATCACAAAATGATCTGGAAGCCCCAAGAAACTCATTTGACTGGAGAAAGTAAAAAAAACCCACATCAACACCTATCAGTCAGCCTGAAGTACAGGCAGCTTGCCTGAACAGCAAGGGCTGAGAGAGGGAAGGAATGTATTATCTCCAAGTACATTGGTAATTATTACAATTCAGCCTTGGCTAGTAATTACCACACAATGTCGTTTCAGACGCCACGTTCTCCCCTCCAAGTTTAGAATGGCAAATAGCTCTGTGGGAAACCCTGACTCCCTTGAAGTGGGCGGTATTGGATGGTAAAGGGAAAAACCGAGAAAAGAGAGGAGCTGTTTTAACGTAGTCCAAGGGAATGATGGGTGAAACTGAGAAATGGAAAATACAGAGCAAACGGCAGGAATGAAGTCCGTACTGCAGAATGTTTTAGCCTCGAGGATTAACTATGAAAGCAAGCGGTGGGAACTCTGGTGCTTGGGTCAGCTGCGGTGCCATGAAATAAGCTTTTAGAGAGTGCAAGAGGGAATAATATCGCAGAGGTAAGAGACAAGAGTAGATGAAAATGTTAATGTGATTTCCCATCATAGAGGGGAAGGTTACACTCAGAGTGCTCCGTTGAAGTCTCAGCGTGATTTAACTTCATGTGTGTTGCCAGGTTAACTTTGCAATTGTTGGTGAAACAAAACCAAAAGCATTCTACTGGCCCCGCCTGACCATGTCACAAGTTTGGGGGTTTTTATAAGCTGTTAAATGAGATGCAGACGCCCTGTGTCTAGTATCTGCAGATAGGCTGATCCGAAAGCCTTGGAGACCCCGAGGGTCTGACCGACATTGCTGCTACTGTCAGTACACCAAGCTCGTATATCTTTCAAGCTTTTTGACAATTTTAGGGGCAGTCAGCCTAGCCCAAATAGTTAATCTCTCTGTCTCTCTTTTTCTCTCTCTCTTCCCCCTGCCTAAGATTCAAAGAGAAGGGAGAGCGCCAAGGAAAAATTTATTAGAGCACAGCATGCCCGTTTCTTTTTTTAAGTTAAATAAAAGAGTGTTGGATTTAGTTAAAATATGTTTTTGTTAAAAAGGAAAGGGATTTAACCTCTTACTTTCCAACAGCAAAGAGAGAAGAATCTACACAATACCTGTGCCGATGATAGCCAGTTTGTTGGGTTTAGGTTAAAAACCACACATTGTCATCTGAAAGTAGAGTGGCTTCAGCCTGAACGTCACCATTCAAAAGCAGATGAGCTCTTTAGCAAGCAAAAAAAGAACCCAAAAACAACCATCAAAGACTTTGGGAGCCAAACTGTGGAGCATCTAAACCCATGTGGGGGGCAGAGAGCCTCCTGACCTTCAGATCAAAGGCTGATTGAACCCTTTCTCCATGCTCCATTGGGAAATCAAAAGTCAACACCTACGGCATGACTCCTCCAAAAGCAACAGTAAGAAAGCATGATGCGCGCTCCTTCCTCCCCCGTTTTTTGTGGAACATCATGTCCATTGTAGGGAAATGAAACAAACGTCCATCACTAAATCTGTATCCAGTTGTTCTTTTCTCTGTTTGCTTTGATCAAAGCATTTGATCGTTACATGTTTCTATCGTTTCCGGCCAAATGTGCCCTGAAGCACATTTTTCATCATTCCTCTCTTTACTGTGAGACAAGACAAGCGTGTAAGAATCTTACAAGTCTATAAATAGCTGAACAGAAGAATTGTTGCGTGAAGTTTGTGACTTGCTCCTCATCTGCAGTGAACCAGGCTGACAGACCACCTCAGAATTACCGTGGTTTGGAAGAAGAGGCAAAGTCTGTGAAAAGCAAACCCGCCCAGCCCCTGCTGTGCTCCTGCTCTCTGGGAAGCAGCCTCGCGTGGCAGCAGGTATTAGTGATAAGGACAGCGGCGCTATCTGGCCTCCTTCAGAGGCAGCGTGCCCGAGCTCTTGCGGGGTTTCAGCTGGAGCCATGCGGCCGGTGGGAATCACCAGAGCACACCGCTCTTCCCTTGCAGTTCCTGGCCAGATTTAACTATTCTCTTCCCCCAGGAATTGTACAGCGTGAGCAATGCGAAATAGAACCGAGTATGAGCGCATGAACTAGGGAAGCCTGGTTTCCTGGGGATTTATGCCTTACGGCATTGACTGTGAACTCAGATGGAAAGACCTTTTCACAGCTGGAGCATTTATAAAGCGCTTTGTGCCATGGAGACTCTGGTGGTTGTAAGGGCTGAGTTCGTAGTTCTGCCTCTCCTCCGTCAGGGCATGGAGGATTTATCGCTTATATCCACCCATTTATATTAACGCACAGGAATTTAATTATAAAGCCCTTGTGCTCATAGGGGAATACACACTTGACTAAGAGCCAGCCCCAAAGGGGTTAAATTGGACTTGTGTGCTGCAATATAGTAAAAATAAATTCTTTAGCGTGTTGCTTTGCCCAGCTCCATTTTCTCCGTGTGCTTTCAACTGCCTCCTCTTCCTCTGCCGTATCAAATGCAAGCTGCTTCCCTTCATTTTCAAAGTCCATCCCAGCCTGTTCTGTTCTCTATCCTATTTCCTCAGGCTGAGAATGGGAGTGCCTGCCTTTTGCTGGCTCAGCCTTCATCATCTACTCATTAAATTTTCAAACAAATGGCTTTGTGTTTTCTCATACCTCTCCCCTCATGCATGGAAGGAGCTTGCCATCAGTATCTGCAAAGCTATTTCATTATACTGCTTCAGAAACCCTTCCTTAAAGCTTTCCTTTGCTGAGATGCTGACAAAAAAAGCCTTGTTATCAGTGGGGCTGCGAAGGCGCTGAGCCTGCTGCTGGTCACACTGACCCTACTGTTTCCTTGGGTCTCCCCTCTCTCCGGGTCGCAGAGGCTTTCTCATTCTTGCTGGCAGAGAATGCAAGGAAAATTCAAGCTGCTTAACCCCATCCCCATTTTGATAAGGCATGAGAGGCGAGAGGAGCGGTGGTGGAGGTATATTGTAATGTTCGGAGAGGTTCGTGATGGGCAGGGAGGAGAACGGGAAGGCGGCTGTCTCATTTGGATGTGTGTTACCTCGTTAGGCTGAATAAATGGGAAATTTAAATCAGGTGGTAAAGGAATATTCAGTGGCTGGGACACTTCATGGGGAGATAACGCTATACGGAGCCAACGTCGAGGTCTCGGCGTGAAGTTTGGTTAGTTTTTTTAGTTTTGGTCAACTCAACGAGATATTTGAAGACTAAGCATAAAATTGTTAAAAAAAAACAAAAAAACTTTCAAAAATACCCAAGCCAGATCATTTGGGCAGGGAGTACGAACAGCCTGCAAGACAAGTGACGTTTCCTAAGGACTTCTCAAAACGCAAACCAAGTGTGAAAAGGACGAATTGCTATCAGTTGCTGTGACTTCTTGTTCTCGTTGGCTTGACCCCCTCGTGGGTGTAGCCGTGCTCCCTAAAATCCAGCAAGCTGGAGCAGTCAGAGCAAGCAGCTGCAGGATAGTTGTCACAATCCAGGAAACAAGTTCAAATCGTCTAGATATTTATCAGTCAACGTCAGGATAAATTTATTTGCGAGTTTAACTTAAATTATGATCGATCCATTCTATTCCTGTTGTTTCTCTTCCTGTACTGTGTGATTTTTTTCTTTCCTGAAGGTTTTAAATTGCTACATAAATCCTGGTAATCCTTCATTCATGGGATTTAAGGAAAAAATCCAGGAAGAAAGTTGTCAGGAGGATGGACAGTTAAGCAGTTATTTTCAGAGTCTGTGCTGCCAAAAAGCTAATTGTTTGAGTGTTAGAATAGCTTCTGCCACATTAAGGAATTAGCTAAATAAGGTGGTTTCTTGTAACAACTTTTGCTAAAATGTTTGACCACTTGATTCAGGTCTCACAGCAAACTTTCAGACGGAAAAATAAGCATCCTCCTCAGTTAAGGAGATTTTCTTCCTAAACATGAATTATTTTACTGCTGTTTTAGACAACCTGGAAATGTCTTTTAGGGGGGGAATGAGTGGCCTCACTAGTTTCAGTGATTCTTGACTTCTAAAAAAATGATTCTACCACTTTTTCCAGAAGTTTTGCACATTGCGTGGGTTAACGCTAGGACTCTTCTTTGGCCCTGGGATTACTGCAGGTCCAGGAAATGCTCAGAATAATGACCAGGTGTTATGATAGTGGAATTCCTAAGAATGCCTTGCATCAATACAGCCATTAAAAAACCAAATCTGAGTAATTACAGGAAGCCTATAATCTACTTCATGAGCTGTGTTCCTTGTGTTGCCGTAAATGTGAGATAGGCAGAATAGGCAGAGCCACCTGGCACTCTAATACTGCAGCCCAATCAACAAGCTTAATTACAAATGTGATTTTTAGTTTAATCAGAGTTCTGAATTATTTTTACCTTTGTGATTCTTTCCCCCCAAATCAGTGTATTTTAAATGAGGGGTCCTTTATCTCTGTAACGATGCTTAGAGAGTGTAGAAAGCCCAACTGGACCCTGGCAGTACTTTTATTCAAAGCCGTGGCAGGTAGTACTTCCGAAGCCTAACCTGTCATCTAAAGCTAAGCTGTCCTTTTCCCTCTCTGTTACGGTATCAGTTAAAGTGGGTGCTATACAGAAAGTCATAGCGCTAAGCACTAAAACATGTAAAAATAATTCTTCTCCTCTCTATCCTCCGCTGCGCGCATTTCTCAAGGATATTTTTTATTTTGTATGCAGAAGGGTTTTCCCCCATAAATCTTCCATTTCCTTGAATCTTGTTGCACATAATTCTTTAGAGCTCGTGTATGATGTGTGAGGGAAACCATGAATGTAATCCCAGAGAACAGTGGAATCGAGGAGCTCTGAGCTGTGTCCTGGAAGCAGCCTGGCCGGAGTGATCCTGATTCAAAGGCACTCAAAGTCCATGGAAAAGCGCCTATGCCTTCAATGATTTTTGGATCTTGGCCCATGGTTCTGGCTTCCCACCTTGCTTCCAGCTGCTAAAGTGCATTAAAAGAGGATAAAAATACATCAAATAGTTTTCTAACATTATTTTTTCCATGTAAGCAACTGCCTTAGTTGCCATTTTGTCTTGTGGGTGGTCCATGACCCTGTCTATTGATACCACAGTTAATGCTATAAAGAGACTAGAAGACTCTGGAGTGGATACTTTTCCAGTTCGCAAGTATAATGTAGACATGCAGGAACTGTACCAAAAGAAGAAAAAAGTGAGTCTCAGCAGCTGTTACTGGTCTAATAGTGCTGATGCAGATGTCTAAAGGGATGGTGTAGAAAGGAAAATAAAAGGTTTATATTTAAAAAGTATTTTTTATTACCTTCAGCATGTCATAGTGTTTGCATGGTCCAATTTATGGAACGTGTGTAAGGGTACGCGAGTGTCTCTGAGCTCTTACATCCAGACTCCAGCAAGTCCAGAGGAGGCCACGAAGTTGATGCAAGGGCTGGAGCCCCTCTGCTCTGGAGACAGGCTGAGGGAGCTGGGCTTGTCCAGCCTGGAGCAGAGAAGGCTGCGGGGAGCCCTTGGAGCCGCTCCCAGTGCCTGCAGGGGCTGCAGGAAAGCTGGAGAGGGGCTGGTTGCAGGGCAGGGGGGGCCAGGCCAAGGGGAAGGGCCTGAAGCTGCAGGAGGGGAGCTGGAGCTGAGCTGGGAGGCAGCAATCCTTCCCTGGGAGGGTGCTGAGGCCCTGGCACAGGGTGCCCCGAGAAGCTGTGGCTGCCCCTGGCTCCCTGGCAGTGCCCAAGGCCAGGTTGGATGGGGCTTTGGGCAGCCTGGGCTGGTGGGGGGGTGTCCCTGCCCATGGCAGGGGGTGGGAACTAGATGGGCTTTGAGGTCCCTTCCAACCCAAACCATTCTGTGATTCCTTCCTTTTCCCCAGGGTATTTCTCTTTTGGAGTGACAAAATGGAGATAGAGACATAAAGACTTTATTTCTCCCTGTCCAAACAAAAGATGTTGATATCAGCACCAGCATCCAAAGTATGAATTTTAGTTTCAGTGAATCCATTTAACTCTGTAGCGAATTCCCCGATTTCAACAGAACTTGGGTAAGGCTTCACATTCTCCTTGTTTTTGGGGAAGGTAAGTGACCAGCCTCTCTCTGCTCTCCTCTCCCTTGGGGAGCGCAGGTTGGCAGGGCTAATGCGGTACAGCGGGTAGCACCTTCTGGCTTGGGGCAATGGTTACCTCCATCATCTTGCTTGAGTGCTGCTCCATCCTTTCCCCTTCCTGAGTTTTACCTGTTCAGATTGTGAATTCTTTTAAGTGGGCATGAGTCTTATTCTTTACGAACACAGCATTTCAAGCATGCAATAACTGGTGGTAGCAGCAGTAGTGATATTTTCTTGAGCGCTGCCTCAGGAAATGCTTGACCAAAGCCAAGCTGTATCAGTTTCCAGCTCCAGGATTTCGGATTCATTTTAGCAGTGTATCAGAACAAAACCCAAGGATCTGGGATAACGCTGAGCTTTGGAAAAAGTTTGATTCTTCTCTGAACTTGAGCACTGATGCTTTACTTTCTGGAATAAAAGCCCTGCCTGTGACCATCTGTGAACTCTGTACAAGTTCAAAAACCAGAACCAGACCCACACTTTGTGGCTTCAGCCCATCTTTCAGTCATTAATTTCGAAAGTATTTTATGGCCTTGGTTATCTGGCTGCTTCCTGATGCCTTTAACAGCTTCCTCATAGCAAGTGAAGCTAATAAATTTACAATCACCATTCCTATGGAAGTCTTAAGCGGAGTCACTTTCTTTAAAAAAAAAAAAGGAGAGGGGGGGCCTCATCGTTTGAAGTCTCTCATGTCTGGCAGTCGGTAGGGAAACAATGCAAATAGTGATTATGACTGATGAAATGTATAGGAAGAAAATTTGATAATTGGGCGTGCAGGAAAACGTATGACCTGGAAGATGCTGGATCAGTCCCTGGAACCCACGGCACGGCTTAGGGAGCAGTATCCCCAGCAGCGTTCCCGGCTCAGAGCCCTCTGTGGCAGCACAACTTGTTAATCATCACACCGTCAGGCCGGCCAGAATGCAGCTATATAACTTAGGCTTTTGTGTTGCCGTGGATGCTATCTAAGCATTCCTGGAACAGTAATTTCCTTTTTGACCTCCATGGAAACAGTCATAAAACAATTCTTAAAATGTCAGGAGAAACTGCATCTAATGGGGGTGCTTTAGCCAAAGAAAACATACTTCAGTTTTGAAGCATTCCCACCAAAACACTGAAATCTTAAAGCTACTAATAGGCTGTGCATCAGTGCCTGAGCACTTTACCATGGCATTTAATAAAATGTAATTCATATACCAGCTTTACTGAAATCACAGTGTTCACCAAGGTACGCTAAAAACTTTCCAAAAGAGACAAAGAGCAAAGGGCACTGGCGAAAGCCGAGCTGGAGGCAGAGAAGGACCGGCTGCCTTGCCTGCTCCCATAATATCGCAGCATCGTAGCTGGTAAACGTCTAAAGCCACGTCACACTCCTTTAAGTATATGTTCACTAGTGAAAGGACTGTCGGTGCTATTCATACCTGAAAGGAAGCTGCGGTGAACTGGGGGTCGGCCTCTTCTCGCACATAACCAGCGACAGGATGAGAGGGAATGGCTGCAAGTTGCACCAGGGGAGGTTCAGGTTGGAGATGAGGAGAAATTTCTTCTCGGAAAGGGTGGTCGGGCCTTGGAACGAGTTGCCCAGGGAGGTGGTGGAGTGACCGTCCCTGCAGGTATTTAAGGAAAGATTGTTTGTGGTACTGAGGGACATGGTTTAGTGGGGAATAGGGGGTAGTGGGACGGTTGGACTGGATGATCCTTGAGGTCTCTTCCAACCTTAATGATTCTATGGTTCTGTGATAAATGTATCACACAGTCGATTTCAGAACAAGAAAGGTGTGACATCCCTGAGCAAGTCAACGCGTACAAACGTTAGTGCTTTCTTAGAATTACTTGAATTTTTTCTGATATGGCTTTTTGGCAGCAGGGCAAAGGAGAAGATTCCTCATGCATTTTTGTGGCTAAGTTGCCTTTTGAATGGCAGGTCTCTTGTGCATTAGTGAATCTGAGGAAGGGGGGGACAAGCGAATGTGCCAGGTGAGCAGTTGCACCTCAGTTTGTACCTTACCTAAATCACTCATCACAGTCAGCGATCGATGGCTGAGAAACCTTTGGTTGTTGTCACCTCATGTCAGATTGGATCCAGGGCTCGGATCTCTGTTTCCTCTGAAGCAGAGTTACAATGTTTAATTTAATTTAGGTACCAGTGCCAGGAGCAGAGTCATCCCTGGCCTTGTGCTGGGCGGTACGACCGTGGTAAAGCCAGACGCTGCCCTGTGCTGGGACATGCTGGGCTTCTGCAGCCTCTGTTGAAGCTGGCATATTGGACATGTTAGTGGACTTTCAGTTCTGGAGATGCTCATTCCCTTTACACTAGGAGAATATGCCAGCTATTTCAGAGATCCCGACACCACGGTGAGCAGCTGGCTGGCCTTCCTCCCCTCTGACGGTGAGGTGCATCCATAATCTGGCAGAGCGAGCTTCAAATGATTCTGCGAGTGAGTTCATGCCAGCACACAAAGTTCAACTGCTTATGGGAAGCCTATCCAAGCATATCAAATGCTTTTGGGCTGGAATTTGGACTGTGAATCTTACAGGATTTGGACTGTGAATCTTTCGTCTGCTGGGGGACAGTAATTCCTGGTTCCAGCAAGGCTGGAAGACCCTGAGAACAGGCGCCTTTGAAATTTTCTGAGACTTGAGTTTCCGTCCCAGAGATTATTGCCTGAAATCAAGTTGTGCTGATAGATATGGGAAAGGAGAGAAAAGAGGACTTAACCAAATTTCTTCAATGCTGGGTATGGCTTGGGCGTATTTCAAGTTTTTGATGAAAGCCAAAGTCAGCTCTTTATTAAAACTGGCTCGCGCATCCCCGGCTTGGGAGTGGCTGTCGTGCGGATTCCTGCTCAGGCCCATGTTTCATTCATGAGAGTTTTCAGAATGCCTTTAGCTTTTCACTCTGGAATATTTTATTTTAATACAGTGTTTAATATAACCAAAGTGTGGAAAACTTTAAAAAATTCTACGTTAAACTATTTGTACAATATTTTAAACTTCACTTGAAAAACCTTGGCAATTTCTCTAAATATTTCTCCCTTCCTAAGCCCTTCTGCACTTTGGAACATACCACAGTTTTGAAAGATGCTGCCTATTCATTCTATTTTTGTAGTTTCATTTTGCTAATTTTTTCTTTTAATTGAGCCTGAGCTCAGCTCATTCTCTGTAACTGATAGGGATATCATTTAACAGATGTCGGTGTAAAATTTCACCCTTAAGACAATTTTAAAATTATATTTCTAATCCTCTTATCTCTTGTGTGAATCATCAGTCTTGCTCGTAGGTTTTCTGGAGAGAATGATTTAATTATGAATGAATTCTTTCCATTTGGATTTGTTTATTTTTAAGAAAGATAAGTTATCTTTCTTTCCATGGGAGAGAGTGATTAAAATATTTCTAATTATAAATATGAGAGTGGTGCAATTCAAAGTGCTTCACTGACTGCTGGTGTAGCAGAAGTATAACTGATGAAAATGTATCAGAAAATTGATAAGCCTGTGAATTTGAGCAGCGATACTGGAGGGAAAAGTAACAGAAAATTGCAGCAGTAGTGAAATAAACAGAGATAAGTAATCGGTGCATCTTTCCTCTTCAGTTGCCATTTAATTTGTGGTATTTACACTTTGGCCAAGCCATTTGCTCGGTGTAGACAGGTGAGTTCTTTAGAGACCTACCTGGAGAAAATCTGTAAAATGTCTTTTACTTGATTTTTGCTGCTTTGTGCCTGAAACTAAAAGCTTCAGGATATATGAGATTCAATAAGAAGTAAAGTGCTAACCACCCACCTGGGCCTGGACGTGTGTCAGAAGTAAGCCTGAAGGGAGAGGGAGTGCTGTGGGATGTCATTTTGGTATCTGAAGGGGAGCAGGTATCTATCACAGAGGACCTGTGGAGAATTTACTGAGTGGTGATAGTGTGGAGGGGCTGGGGCAGTTGGGAAGAGAGACCAAAGCAAAGAGATTTTAACTCCTGACGAATGTTGTAATTCTGTGTGAATGTCAGCTCATGGAAGCAGGTATCTAAATATTCTTTTTGTCCGCATGGCTAGAGACTTGGTGTCCATAATGAGTGATGTGCAGTATTCCAGAGGTGGAAAATTTCCACCTGTCAAGGATGAGTCAAATCAATATGGTGAGGGGCCCTACATCAATGTTCTCCCACATTTTCCTGCTTTAGGAGAGGTGATTTCATCATCAGGGGTCTCTTTCTAGTGGAAAGAAGGTTTCTGCATCTGTGCTGCCTTCTCTGTGCTCCTGGATGGGGCTAATGTCGTGGCAGCTAGGAGGAAATTTCAGTTTTCCATGTTCAACTGGTGTTCACAGGGAACCAACATCCCACCAGCTGCATTTACAACCAAGAGGTCTGAAGGGAAGTGGGTAATCTGATTGCCAACCTCAAGTACGGCATGTACCAAGGCTTTCTCCATGAAATCATCTATGATAACGCATTTGACCTCATGGTGCTACTTCCCTTTAGTTTTTGCAAGTTATCATAGAATCACAGAACGGTTTGGGTTGGAAGGGACCACAAGGATTATCTAATTCCAACCCCCCTGCCATGGGCAGGGAGACCCTATGCTAGAGCAGATTGCCCAAAGCCCCATCCAACCTGTCCTTGGACACTGCCAGGGATGAGGCCTCCACAGCTTCTCTGGGGACCCTGTTCCACTGTCTCACCACCCTCACAGTAAGGAATTTCCTCCTAATGTCCAATCTAAATCCTCCCTCTTTTAGTTTAAACCCATTTACCTTGTCCTGTCACTGCACTCCCTGATAACCAGCCCCTCGCCAGCTTTCCTGTAAAGTCCCCTTTAGGTATTGGAAGGCTGTAATTAGGTCTCCCCGGAGCCTTCTCTCCTCCAGACTGAACCACCCCAGCTCCCTCAGCCTGTCCTCATAGGAGAGGTACTCCAGCCCTCTGATCAGCTTTGTGGCCTCCTCTGGACTTGCTCCAGCAGCTCCACGTCTTTCCTGTACTCAGGACTCCAGAGCTGGACGCAGCACTGCAGGTGGGGTCTCACAAGAGCGAAGTAGAGGGCGAGAATCACCTCCCTTGACCTTCTGGCCACACTATTTTTGATGCAGCCCAGGACACGGGTGGCTTTCTGGGCTGCCAGCGCACACTGCCAGCTCATGTTGAGCTTTTCATCACCCAGCACCCCCAAGTCCTTCTCTTCAGGGCTGCTCTCGATGCGTTCTCTGCCCAGCCTGTAGCTGTGCTTGGGATTGCCCCGAAGCACGTGTAGAACCTTGCACTTGGCCTTGTTGAATTTCATGTGATTGGCGCTGACCCAGCTCTCAAGCCTGTCAAGGTTCCTCTGGATGACATCCCTTCCCTCCAGCATATTGACCGTGCCACACAGCTTATTTTTCAACTGAAGACACTGTTTTTGCTTGTGCCATCATTCTATGAATTCACAGGACATGTTCCGATAATCCCGACGTTCAGAGCTCAGGGAGGGAAGCAGATGGCAAGGGCCGTCTAGTGAAAGGTCTTCCAACTTCCCACGTTGGCTTCACTTGAAAAGGAGCATAAGCATGACTGCACTGGCCTTTGGGATTTACTGCAATGCAAATTTCAGCCCATCTTCTGGAAGAATAACTGATGTTTTTTCTGCTTTTACTGATGCACCTTGACCCTTTTCAAGGTGGCAATATATTAATTACACAGTTGAAAACCTTTCTTAGATACACATGGTTTCTTCCTCTAAAAAAGAAAAAGTGGTCAGTATTTGCATTGTTAATAGAAAAGGAATTTAAATTGGAACTTTTTGGACAAACTGTCTTAAGTTCTTCTATAATAAATATTTTTTTACATAAACAAGAACCTAGAAACCACCTAAATTTATGCATATGAAACATTTTGGAAGACATGCGTTCTCCATTTGTGTCACTGCAGACAGTTACAAATCGAGAAGGTCCGCGAATACTCAGAAACAGCGCTCCTGCCTTCGCACATGGGCTTAATAACAATACAGTGTGTGGGTAAAAGCAGAAAATATTAGTGCGCTATGTCAGTATGTTAGAGTTTAATGATACTCAGAATAAATCATGTCTCTGCCATCCTTTGTGAGTAATCACTTGATGGGGTCAGATTACAACGTGCTTTTAAAAATTGATGCAGAATTTTGCCTCTTCCCACCAGCAGTCACGGTGATGGATGAGTAGTACATTTTTATCAGGACTGTAGATTAACATTTTCAATTAACGTCGTATGTTTTCATAACAAACATACTGTGAGATGTTCACAAAACAGACACAAACAGTAATTCGCAGTAAGTCTCCCTTTAGAGCTCAGGGACTTGGGATGACCTGGTATCCTTGGTGTTTTAGGCTGGTTTTTGTCTGGTTCTAGTCCCTTTATGATATGGACCATGAGCCCCTCGTACGGTAGAGTTCAAGCACATGCTTAGGTCTTGTTAAAGTCCCTGGGCTCTGTGATGTGTTCAGGGAAAATGGATTTGAGGCTTTTTTGGGAAAGTTTTACCCGGCACTTGGCACGTTAAGAGCCTGTCGTGCGCGGCTCGGAGTAATTAACATTCCTGTTAAGGGTCCTTTAAAAGTTCAGCAATATGGGACTCTCTGTGAAGAACTGGCTTGAAACCTTTGACCTTTCAGAGTGTTTCTAAGGAATTACAAGGATGGGCATGTTTAAACTCTTCTGAGTTGCTCCTTCTGTAGTAAAATGTGTTATATTGATCTGAGCGGCCCAGAAGGTCTGCTTTTGGGGACACAAAGGGACTTTGGTGACTGGTAAAAGGCCTCGGGCAGGTTCTTCATGGTGAATGTTTTCCTGCTGGAGAAGGGATAGGAGAAGTGGGTTCCTCGCCATCATGGTGGAAGACCCTCCTCTTCTCCTGGCTCAGGTCTGTGTTTCATGGAAGGCACAAAGTTAGGCTAGGGCTGCTGTTCTTCTGGAAAATAACCTCACACCTCCAGAAGAATTTACTCTAGATGGTACGAGAGGAAGAATGGCATTTCTTGCAGCATGAAGCATTATAAATTGCTATCAAAGCCCGGCTCGTAGCTATGGGCATGCGGGAGTGGGGAAGTTCTGCAGCAGAGCTGGACAGTTTTGACACAGCAGAGTTGTCCTTTGTCCAAAAAATAAAAACCAGCTTCTCCAGCACTTCCAACCTCACACGCTTTTCCCAAAGAGCGGTGCTGGAAGGGGTGTTAGGTGGCATTTGATGAGCTCGAACACATAAAGAGCAGCGGGGTGAAATTTTACTCTGTTTGGATAATCCTCTAGCACTGAGGCAATCCGATATTTTGTTTCAGATGGCTGAATTTTTTCTCCCTTCCCTACGCAAGCGAATTGGTGCTTTCTTAAATATTGACATTAATCTCCTCGGTTGGAAGCAAACCAAGCTTCTGTATTTCTTATCCTCCCAGATCGTCTGTACTTCAGATCTGTTTACCGAACGGACTATACTGCATCCCCATAAATCCTGTAATTCGAGTTTGCTGTGATATTAATTTATTAGTATGCGTGCGTTTTCAACATCAATTACCCTCTATCTCAACAGACATAATTCTCTCTTCAAAGGGGATAGAAAGCTCTGCAGCTCTTGGGTTTCCGCGTCCCCTGCCCCGCTGCGGAGCGGCTGGGCTCAGCCGGGATCCTGCGTCTGTGCAGCAGCAGATAGGTGACTCAGAAGGAGCCCTTCGTTATTTTGGGTGTCCCGATATTTTGCGTAAATGCTGTGCTTGTACAGAAAGCAGTTTTCCCTCAAAGCAGAAGCACTGTGGCTGCGTTTGTAGGAAGGAGCTGGAAATGCTGATGGGAGTGCAGATTTCTGACTCAGAGAGCCGAAGAGGGCATTAGCTTTCAAAATACCGTAATTTGAAATCAGTTTTGAGATTTTAAAGAGAAGAAAGAACAGAAACTGCTTTTTTTCTTTTTCAGTGGAACAGCTGGAATAAATGTCTACAGATGTACACATCTTCATTTCCACCCAGAGCTTCCCACTGCACCAAACATTGCCTCTTAAGGGAAAACTATACCGAATGGTTATTTCTTAAAATGAAAAATGACAAAAGACAATTATTTGAAAAGACTTTCTTACCAGCGCTGGTGTCCGTGCCTTAGTGTTGCAGCACTTGGGGGAAAATGGCAATGGAAAGGGAAAACTGCTTTAGTGAAAAATAAGTGCCTTCATTTTCTGCCTGACTTTGGGCTGGAATGTAAGTGGTGTCTCCTATATGAAAAATAACTTCTCTTTTAGGTGACCTGTTTAAAACTGGATGTACTGTTATAATTTCAGGAATGCCCCTGTCACATGAATCCGCATGTAAAAGCGGGAGCATTTCCCTGGTACTTTTTGCCAGAAATCATTGTAATAATTGCCCCTCATTTTTTCACTTGACGTTTCAGAAGTTTTCAGTCCTCGATAGTGAAATGAGAGCGTCCATTTTCCCATTTTTCCCTAGCAAATCAGTGGATAACTGCAATCCAAATCGCTTCCTCCCATGGTGAGATGTGCAAAGGCTGGGGGGGATTATGGAGGCAGAAAACCCCGAATATGTTTCTCACTTGCTTTTTTTTTTTCTTTTCCTAGTTGCCCACTCAGCCCGGCCAGGGCAGCTCTGAATCCTGTGAAACGAGGAAAGGTTGTGTTTCTTGCAGCCCACCATCCCTTTGAGATTTGTTCCTGTGCAAGCTGCCACAGGAATTCCAGCCTCCCTTTTATTTTTTGTAATTTTTTTCCTAATTTCCTCCCTATTTCTATATCTTTAATTTAAATCCCCCCGCCTTTTAAATAATAATTACTCTTTAGTAGGTTATTAATTCAAGTGGAAACTGAGTGATTTTTTTTCAAGTCCCTTTCCACTGGGATACCTTTCCAACGTGCCACATTAAACTGCAGCACAGATGTTAAGCACATTTAACTGTACAGTCAGTGTGTGCATATTTTTAACATAACTTGTCTTGAAAATATTTATTCAAGCCAAGACAACAGAAAATTAGAGTAATTTGATTGCTCAGGCTTAAGGAATAGATTACTACTGTTCCAGATGTAAGAAACAACAGACTACTTACTCTCTCTAGGCTGAAAAAAAGTCTTTGGCTCCCGATACCAACCGTATTTGCTATTATGTTCATAGTAAATCTTTTAAAGGTTGAATAGCTTTAAAGATTTTCAGTTTAAACTTTTGCCAACTAGCATTACGAGAATTTCACCCCAAAATAAGCTCATTATGAAGGGTTTCAAAATACCCAGTGCTCCAAAGGTGCAATATTACAAAGCAGAGTTATAAATCATCTTTGCTGTGAGAGGAGGGTGCCAGATACCTCTATAGCGGACTTGGTACTTGGACTGCGCAGGGCTTTCAGCAGTCATTACTGATTAAGTTTAAAGACCAGGCAGTTGGCACAAAAGATGTGTGATCTGGGTTGCAGGGTTTTTTTTATTCCTTCTGGTCTTCAACTAAATCTTCTTTGTTTAGAGTTTGCAATTATCACTCAGCGTTTTGGAGCTGTTTTGGTTTTGGTTTTTTTTTTACTGTTTCCTCCCCTCCCCCCCTTATATACTTACATGCAATTACCATTTTTATTACCATTTCTTTGTGTCACTCACCATGTTTCTGAATGTATAGAAGCAGGCAAAAGGAAAGCCAGATAGAAATACTTGCTCTCGCACCCAGGGTTTAAAATACGTGTTCCTAGTAGCTTGTGTTAGTGACCGCGTAATCAGGTTGTCAAAGCACCACGGCACCACGGAAGGATATTTTAAGACATTTTTTCTGCAACTGCAGCTTCTGCACCAATCCTTCAGAAGTGTGATTTGAGATGTGGGTTTATAATCCAGCTTAGCACGCAAGTACCTGAGCTATTTTTACGTGAACCGACCGTATGTGAAGCGATGGTCCCGTTTGCAAGTGGGGCTAAGGCTTTGTGCCTGCTCACTTGCCTACTCGTGTGTGTAAACTGCCTTCATTACGGTTCACTTGGATGTGTTGTATCTAGATGCCTTTTTGACTCGTTAACCTAAATGTGGTGTCCACAGACGTAAAGTTTTCTTTGTGTGAGAACAGCTTACGCTGATGGAGAGGCCAGAGAATCTGACCAGTGAACTCCTGAAGAGCGCCACCTCCAAGTTGAGTAGAATCAAATGGAGCTGGGCAGGTACGCTGGATGAAATTACTGGTTTGCAATGGGTCTCTTCTCCATTTTCTCTAGGTACTATTTTTATTTAATCTCTTATTTCTAATGGTATTTGCCATTTTATGACCTTTTCAGAGTCTGATAGTCAATGATGAGAGGGAACCAAGGTACTGGGGTCATGTACTGTTAAAGAAATGATCCTTCTCAAGCTCCATCCTGCTGGTTCCCACCCAACGGTGTTGTGGCCCTTTCTGCACAGGCTGCTCTGGTTTTCTTCCCTGCCCTTTTTTAACACCCCCCCTCGCCCGATGTCTAGGGCTTTTCAGAAACGGCACCACGCGACCTAACGTGTGCTTTGTCACAGATCTTCCCTCTCTGGCCCACCAGTCTCTGCTCCAGTAGTACCTGGAGAAGAGACTATAAAACCTTCAGTCCAGTGTCTGGTTTTACTTAAGTACCTATTATTTTTGGGTGAAGATGAGGACAAGGGAATAGTCTTCATAATTGCTCTTGTACAACAGCTCCCTATGTTTGAAATTACTTCCTTAAACTCATCCTTCTTTTCTCTTTTCTGGACAGCAAAGCATGTCATATTTCACTTCTCTTTCTGCAGTAATGCCATGTATTTTTCTTGTCAGAGCTGAGCGGAAGGAGTCATTCAGCGGTGAAGTAAAGCACCGTTTCCGCTCCCTTTGGATCAAACTGCGTGCCTCCGTTAGTCTGGATATAGCTATGAGCATCCTTATGGTCCAACCGGTGCGTGCCTCAAAGCCAGCCTTAGTGTTTGCAAAAAACAGCACTTTGAATCACGGTTCCATGAAATCGAGGTAATGAAAGCAAAATCTTTAAGTGGATAAATGTTTTTGGGCTGCTAATCAAGTGGTGCAGAGCTCTAATAGTGCTGTGTATACACTAGCCGCTGGAAATGTAGTTTAGTTGTCTAAAGGGAGATTTCCTTCATTCCTCTCCTTCCACATTCACCTTTTGAAGAATACAAATGTTTGTGTATAAAAGGTCATTAGGGGCTGACTTACTGCTTAAATAACAGCACCTTGTGTCATTTTTCACATAATAGCCAGGAGGGAGCACAGCACCCTTTAAAAGGCAACTTGAGCCATACTGCTAAATGGGAACTGACAGCCTAGTGAAAACAAAAGTCTTCATTTTTCTCATTTGTCTGCTTTCTCACCGGCCAGAAACTGCGCAGAGTGCTCTTATTGGATCTCGAAGCATGCAACGTGGAGAAATCCTTGGATTCTAAAATTGCTGAGTACACACAAATGGTGCCACAGTGTCCTCGCCCCGTGCCAAAGCAAATCTCTGAGTTATGTAATTCTCCTCCTCCGTGTTTGAGTTAGGTAAAACGTTCAGCATGTCTGAGCTGCTTGTGAGAGTGCAGAATAATCTGTAGGGTCCTGCAGTTTATCAAGGTGCCACTGGCAGGCACGGTGGCATTGGATTTCCCACAGCCCTCCGGAGCCGGTCTTGACCGTGCTGGCTGGTGCTTGCCGTCATGGGAATGCCCTGGATCAGGGTCTGCTGCTGATTTCTGGCAATGTGGTTCTGCATGAAAAGTAAGTTCTGTCTTTTGGGTCAGTCAGAGCTGTTGGGTCAGAGAACGCCTTGTTCATGCACTAACCCCGTTTAACCCAGGAGGTTTCTCATGTGCAAGAAAGCTCCACACCAACAACCGGTCTAAGTCAAGGGGCCACGAGCCCACACCACAAGACCAGATATCTATTCCAGGTCACTCAGCCCTGGCCTCGTTTTAGGTCTGCAATCTGTGAAAGCACCAGCTATTTCAGTTGTATATCCTTCAGGAAGGCGACTCTGGTGCCTGCAGGGCAGGGTTTTGTCCCTCTCCCGTATCACGATATACCTGGCATGTGCAAATAAACGTTAAATGAAATTAAAGCCTAGGCCAAGGTGAAGTGGCCTACAGTAGGTTGTGTGCAGATGAAAGGGACTGCGAGGGAATTTTAGCAGCTTATCTAATGCAGGCAGCCAGCGTGTGATGGTTTAGAAAGGCTTTCAAACATTTCTACCTCTTTCTTTGCTTTTACTTTTCTTTCTTTGTTTTTGTTGCTTGTAGCTTGTGGAGCAGTTGTGAGCTAAGAGCTTTGTGAGGCACTTGTCATCCACTTGTGCAGCGTTCAGAAGTGCTCCGCATTTCCTAATTCAATAGCAGCTTTACTGTTGACTTCAGTGGAAGCACAAGTTGAGACCAAGTGCCTCTTGAAAAACCGCACTGCTTTTCCCCGAGTTTTCTCTTTTTGACCCTTAGTTCATAGAACAAAGCTAGTAGCGTCATCAAGTGATAATTGTAACAGCTAAAATTTCAGCATGTTCCTCGATTGCCGTGTTTGATCCCAGTGTTACTAGACGGTCCTTTGGATGGGGCTGCAGTAGGGGTGGGGACATACAGATATTAATTAACTGTTAAGGAAAAATTCCTACTCAAATCAAGTATGTCCCTTTGCATGCACAGCAAAATTACTGTGCTAATTCTGCGTGTTGGCTTTGCTCTGCGTTTAACTCCTCGGTGAAGGGGAATCTCCTGCTTCCCTTGGTGACCTCTGTCGAGCCTGGCTCTTCCCCTCCATCAGTGACACTTGTTACTGCCAGGACTTTCTTCTCAGCCCATGAGAAGCTAATTCCACCACACTGTTCTCTGCTGATTTCCAAGTATTATGAAGTATTTTTGTATTTATTTATTTGAAAAGTAAACCCACCTGCACTGCTTTACATAAATACATGCTGAGATCTCCAAGACTCCTGTGTCGGCAGTGCGGTGTTTATCCACTTGGAGCAGAGATCAAGTTCTCCTTGCCTGGCACAACGTCAAGCATAATGGCACAAAGTAAGCCAAATCCTGAAAGCTTTGGGCAGTCTTTTATTTATCCTTGTTAGTTAGAACTCCCTCGACCACAGTGGGAACCCTCTCAGAACTGGGAAGCCGCGTATGGATGTGGACAGGAGCCTCCAGCAGAAGGGCTTACAGCACTACAGGTAGAGCTGGCAAGGTCCGAGGTGTGGGGTGTCCCTGACCCCAGAAGGTCAGCTCTGCTGATATCTGGAGGTTTGCCAAAGAAATAAATCAGCTTTTTGGTTCTGAGAAACTGGCAGTCTCCTTAGGGTGTCACGGTGTGTGCTGCTGAGTGTAAACGCAATAATTATACAGCTTTTCTTCCCCCCACCCTGCCCCCACTTAAAGATCTCTAGATATAAAGGGAGACCTCTTGCAAGAGTCAGCTGGAAAGGCTGGAAAATTTACAGGTGCCGCATCCCATTCACCACCTCTGTCTGCTCTCGTGCTTGGGAAGTAAGAGTGTATCTTTGCTGATCAGTGGAAATAACAATTGCATTCACTGCTTTGGGTACGACGGTGCACGTTGCTAAAGCTCCAGGCTAACACTGTCATTGAAGAGTTCAGATGGAAGTGGATGAAGTTTGGTGCAATAACTCCTTGTTTTCAACCAATTTTAGCTTGAAGGAGCAGCAACAAAGCTTTGATTCGTGAAAGCATCCACAGTCTGCATCAGCCATGTAACTGAAATGCAGTTTATTGGTAGTCAAAGCTTCTGGCCACCAGGCAGGACTTTGAGGTTCCTCATTGTCTAGTAGAACTTCATAACTCCTTTGTTCTCCAGGGCATGACTTGAGCAGGTATTTACCCCCGATGGTTCAGGTTGCATCTGTTTTCCATGACTGAACCTACTGTAGCTCCTGGATTCCTGGTGTTGGAGAATGCTGGGAATTCACACCTCACCCCAGGTAGTGTCCAAGGCATTTGGATGCATCCCTTCCTCCGTAAAGCCCGTGTCTAGAGCGGGGGTGCCGCTGCCTGGACCATCAGCAGGCTCAGTTTATTAAAACAGAAAGAACAAAATGATGTGGATTGCCACAAGAAATGCCTTTCAGTGAACGTTGTGCTGTGATTTCTGCTGTGAAATTCGTCACAGCCGGTATGTTCGGGACGTGCAGTCTGCGACGTGACGCTGCGTGTGCAGGGTTTTGTATCTGAATCCAAAATCTGTATTGGCTTAGCTGCGTGCGCATGCATGTGTGGCTGTGCATGCATCCGTGTGTATGTATTAAATGGGTTCAGAGCTTTAAGTCAGTAATGCAGGGAAACCAAAATCACAGGGCACGATTTGCTCTGTGGTTTGGAGAGAACCACATCTTCTGAGAGTTCCTGCCTTTGACATACCAAGCCCAGACATTGGATCCAGGTCTGGTCTATTCACATCTTCTTGTGAATAAGCCTCCTCCTGCAGGTCACTTTTATCCTGTCTTTGTGGTTAATTGAGAACGTTTTCAATTCGGATTCCTATGAGAACAGTGAGATTTGCCCCATTCACGGGCTTAGGGACTGACCTGAAGTTCACGGCCCCCCTGGGCCGTGTTGTTAATACCCCGGAGGAGTACTGCCGCTGCGAGATCACGCGCTGGAGTGATCTTGGAGTTGCCAAGAGGGTTACTACGTCTGCTAGTTGTGCTTTCCGCGGCTGGGGTGTTTGCCTGCTGGGAGCTGGATGGAGCACACCAAATATAATGTCATTATCAAATCAGGTAACCCACAAGAAAATCTCTTATTTCTCTTACACCCCTTCGAAGACTTTAATAGCTAAATTTTTAAAAGATTATTGTAATGCTGTAATCTCTTATCCTTGGCCTCCTTATAAACAGCATGACTAACAGCGGCACACAAACCCACTGTCAAAGTCAATTAATTTGGGAATCTGGGTAAGAAAATACACAACTTAGCAGTGCAGTGTTTCAGGAGGATTAAAGACATGCAGAAACCTGAGACAGCGTCTAAAATCATTAATCGGTGCTGGGTTTTCCAGGTAGCTCAGTAAAGTCTGGATTAGGTTCAAATATTTCTCGAGCATCCGTGTAGCAAATAATGGAAAATTTTTAGTCTTGTACACCCACAGGGTAAGGAGTTTGATTACTTCAGCATCTTAATTTAAACTAAATAGGTGGTCGATTGCAATCATTGACCAGAATCAGGAAAATGAGAAGGTAATCTGCCAGAATAAAATATAGGTATTTCCAACATCTTTCTCGTGTCACTGATGGAGTGTTTAATGCTCCATATCTCTCAGACAGGAACCCTCCTCCCAAAACTGCAGCCACCCCTCAAGAGACCAAAATTTCAGTTGTGCATGGTCTCTCTCCATCATTCATTGTGAAACCCCTCTGGTAGCATCAGAACTTGGTGGGGGTTTTGGTGAAGTGGTGTCCTGTACGAGAGGGTCAGAGCTGACAAGTGGGACAGAACAGAGGGTGTAGCTCCCGGCATGGTGAGGAGGGGACCGGACCCTTGAATGAACTTTAGGAGAGCTGAAAAATAAACAGCAGAAAAATTTGACTTGACCGTAAGGAGTGGTTTGGCAGCTAACTACAGATGAGTGGAGAAAAATCGGAGGAGCAGTCTGTAAATACGAGGTCCGAAACTCGTGAGGCGGCTACGGGACGTTCTGCCGTTTCAGTTTCCCAATGTCCTGTTGGTTCAAAGCTTTCAAGGAGAAACTGTGTTTCCCTTTACTTGTAAATAGTCTGTACAAAATATTTCAAGTGTGTCTGGATGCTCTCAGAGCTGACTATTGCTAATGAACCCGCTAGTGAGATGTGGCCCTGTAGTAAGTATGTGCTCATTTGAACTCAGCAGAATGTGCACACACTCGGGCTTACTTTGGCAGACGCTCGCTCTTATCACCTGCTGGGCTTGATATTACTGCAGTCCTTTGGCCTGGAGAACAAGAAATTAGGAACAGCAAGGAAAAGCTTCTGCGCAGCTGTGCGGTTTGCAGCTACTAGGCAAGCAGTTGGTCCGCTGGAGCTTCATCTGGTTGTACTGCGCTCGGCGTGTTTATTTGGATTGCCCTGCCTTTCAGAGAGAACCTATATCCATTTCCAAGCTAACTAGTTCCTTAAAGTACGGCAGTTGCCACGACTTTGAAACATAATCTCTCTAGATCTGCAGTAGCGTTACATCAAACGCCTAGCTTCGTGTTTGTTGAGCTAATAAAAAAATCATCAGTGGTTTATCCTTCCGTGAGGCTTCAGCGGCTGCAAAAGCAGTTAAGACTGAACAAGCCAACTTTGCCCTGCTCCTGTTGGTTTCCTACTGTACAGGCTATTAACTTTTAGAGACTCTGGGGTTTTTTTGTGGCAAAGCCATTACGGGGTCATGAAGACTACAGACATTTGCACTTCTGGGTGCGATTAAGATGAAGGCTTGCTAAAACTTAGTTGTGTTGTTTAGAAGTGGACGTTTTGCACCAAGCATTTCTTCGGTCCTTACTGTGCTTGAGAAAGTGAATAATTTCAGGATTCAGGGGACTGACTTCATGAAACCTTTGGATTTGGTGCCCATTGTGAAGCTGCCAGCGTGAGGCTCGCAGTGCTGAGGTCTGCACGCCCGTGTTGGGATGTTCGGTCCCCCCTGGACATTTGCATAATTCTGCATCTGTTGAAAGCGTGGGGAATCTAGTACAAGAGCATGCTTGAGCCACTGAGGAAATAATTTGAAGATTCCCCCCAAAATAAAAATGAAATTAGATTTGGTCCTATTGTTAAGTTTGGATTTAATTTTTCTTAATGTTGGAGAGTTATCTGGATCCGGGAGATCCTGATGAACCTCGGATTCAGGAAACTTTCCTATAGTAAATAAGTTGTAACTGCAGCTAAATCAGTACATTAAGTCATTTCAGCAGCGAAGGGATTAAAAATAAACCTCCGAAGCATCGATGGAAACGTTTTGTGCAGACTAATTGCCGTAAAATTGCTTTTGTTAGCTTGCGTGTGGACAGCCCTGATCTGGAGTCCCATGAGGGCGGGACAAGGACAGATGTGCCTGTGTCGTGTCACTGGTGGGTCTGAAACCCAACCTGGAGCCACAAAAAAGGAGTTCAGTCTTCACCTCCGAGAGACCTTGCTCTCTCTTGAGGCTGCTAATAAACGCAAATTAGCTGGAGGGTCTTGGTTTGGTTTTGGTCTCTTGAGGATGTTGTGTCTGTGTGTGCCGGAGGCTGAGGGATCTGGGTCAGGATCCTGCCTCCCACCGCTTTCCTCGGTGCTCCCAGCTGAGCCCTGAGCTAAGCCCAGTTCTCCAGACGCACGCTGATCAGTTCGTACTCACGACGGTCATCTGGCTGACTTAAAGGAAAATTTTAGAAACCAGCCTTTTAGCAGAAGAAATTAAGTTTTAAATCTGCCTTCTAAAATGTACAGGCTTTAAGCCTGTCTGAGATCAGGCTTGTGCGAGTTTAGACCAGGATGTAAGTTCCTCTTGAACAATCAATGTAGCTCAGTCCCGTCTTGGCCAAAGCATCCAGCTCTGGCATCAGTTAAATATTTACATTCCCTCCTTTTTATATAAATTGTGCTCTATTAGCATACGTTTCACAGTGTATCCTTGTGTTTCAGCCTCTTTATAAATTTGGCAGTTTGTACATTAATCAACATCAACCCATGTAAAATCCTAGGCATGAGGTTGAAGCCTTCAAACGTGCAACATTTACTGTTTCATCATACGCAGCCAATAAGTCATGTTGCAATGTATGCCTTGTACCAAGAGGATATGGTATAAAATGGAGCGTGTTTACGCTGGGGAGACTTCTGTGTATTTAAGAAGTAATTGTTTCAGGACCGGTCATTAATTCATGAGCTGACATGTGTACGTTTTTCCTCACTGCAACAAAAATAATTATCGAGCTCAAAAAAATAATAATGAATTTGCACATGGCAGACTTCTACTGTAATTTTGTTCACAAGTTATAAGGGTTTAATTGTAGATTGCTGGTAGCCTTATCCATTTCAATCATTGCTGGCCCTCAAGTGCTGAGGTGCAAGGAGTTACGGTGTGCTGCGATTTATGGTGGATGTAAATGATTTCTTGTTTGCCCTCCCTGTACTTGGCTGGGTTTGCCTTCTTTAAAGCTTTCGCGGGTGGATTTAGTGCAGTGGCACTGATGGAAGCCAGGGACAAGCGAGCAGGTGCAGTGCAAAGCCCTGTCCAGGCACTTCATCCTTCGTCTGCAAACACTTCCATCCCAACCGTTCCCTTGTGAGCATTGCTTGGTCTGCTATTTTGTGAGATAAATAATGGGAACCTGTGTGGAGGTTGTGTCAGTAGAGAGGCAGGCCCCCAAAAACACTTGTGTGTGGCGTTGGTGCCTTCAGGAAAGCAAGCCTCCGTAGTAGGTGTGGGCTGGGTGGTACGCATCGCTCAGAGTCGCAAGGAGAAGACACAGAGCCTTTTCTTTCTGCTTGAGGGATCTTGGTGCTCTGTAGATTCAGGACTTTTTGGGGGTGGTGTTAGGGAAGTCCCCATCTCAGGCAACCCAGATGTTGTCACCACAGTGTTACCCCCAGGAAGTGCCTAACAGAATGTTGCCGCCTCCTTAGAGGGCTGGAGCCCCTCTCCTGCGAAGACAGGCTGAGGGAGCTGGGCTTGTTCAGCCTGGAGAAGAGAAGGCTGCAGGGAGACCTAACTGTGGCCTTGCAGTACCTAAAGGGGGCCTACAGGAAAGGCGGAGAGGGGCTGGTTATCAGGAAGTGCAGTGACAGGACAAGGGGGAATGGGTTTAAACCAAAAGAAGGGACATTGAGATGTGATATTAGGAAGAAATCCTTCCCTGTGAGGGTGCTGAGGCCCTGGCACAGGGTGCCCGGAGAAGCTGTGGCTGCCCCTGGATTCCTGGCAGTGTTCAAGGCCAGGTTGGATGGGGCTTCGGGCACCCTGGGCTGGTGGGTGGTGTCCCTGCCCATGACAGGGGGGGTT
Source organism: Psophia crepitans (assembly GCA_013399095.1). Lineage (NCBI taxonomy): Eukaryota > Metazoa > Chordata > Aves > Gruiformes > Psophiidae > Psophia > Psophia crepitans. The sequence goes on along the minus strand of VWZZ01001617.1, from coordinate 518,132 downwards.
GGAACTGGGTGGGCTTTGAGGTCCCTTCCCACCCAAACCATTCTCTGATTCTGTGATTCTGTTCTTCCCTGGACCCTTCCTCCCCATTCCTGGCGTTGAAATGTCTTCACCTAACAGTGCCTCAAGACGTCTTTCTCTGCCTCCCTGCCCTCTTGATACTGCGATGGGTTTTTGTTTCCTCTGTTTCTTGTCACAGCCTCTTACACCGGACCAGCCACCCAGTAAATTCTTGCTGGCACTGTCAGTTTTTTTGCTTTCTTCCATGCAGTCGTCCAGTTTCCTTTGCGTGGTTCCCACTTCTTCTGCCTTTCCATCAGTCTGAGGTGCTCAGAAGACATAGCTCAGGACATGGAAAAAAAAATAAATCCGATACTATCTCAGGGAGGTTTGGAAAGATGGGGACACTGCATTTATTGTGCAAATTCCCAACCTTTGTAGGTTTGCATGACAAGCAGCTGTGCCCTGCTCCCTTCCAGGGTTACTACTACCAAAGAACAACCATGGTCTGACATCCATGTGTGACAAAACCTGCCTTTATGTGCAAGAAAATGATGTATTCCTCCAGTATCTTGTCTCCACATCCCTTGTGTTTCAGGCTGTGCAAAGCACAAGTAGTTCTTCCTAGAAAAAGCCCTGAAGGATGTTCAGAGGCTGCCAGCTTCAGTGAGATGGACGTGTTCCTTCTGGATCCTTGTCTCTGCACTGCCAATAGAGTCAGGATAGTTCAAGGTACTGGTCACTTGTCTACAAAGTTCTTTTGCTTCGAGTGAACGTAGAAGCCCAACCTTTCTTTTTTCACGAGATCTGCCCCTGCTTCCTGGGCAGCAGAGGTAGAGTTCCCGTGAGTTTGTGCAGTGCAGGACCATGCCCAGTCCACCTGAGCGGTGTGGTTCCCAGGAACGCTGAACAGAGGGTTTTCTGCGCTAGGCTCACGCGCCTGCGGTTCACGTCTGGTTGACGTGGGTTGAAGTGCCATTGTAGCCACGTTTCTACAGTTCCTAAGCACAAAGACTCGTCTGTGAGCTAGGAAATGCTGGCGTGCGGCCAACTGGCCATTTCTTTTCTTGGTTCCCTGTCATTAAAGCTGTGGGTTGCTCCAGGGTGCAGTGTTTTGCTCTTCTTAAGTGGAACTGTTAACGACCCAATTTAGAGCAATGTAAAGTGCACCCAGATTCCACAGTGACTTCTAAATCCATATAACATTAATGATAATCTGTAATTAATAGCTGCAATCAAAAGGAATTGTAGTTGAGTAATTAGAAATTTAGGATTAAAGTATTAGCATATAAAAAAGGCCTCTTAAAAACCTCTTCTTCCAAGATCCCATGGAAGAAAACAGTTTTTAACTGATATGACCTTAGCTGAAGACCGAGTTACTAAAAATAATTGCAGTCAGCCCTGCCTTGTGTAGTCGTGAGACTACTGCCAAAACATTTAAAGATACTTTAAGAGTTTGCAGGCATTCAGTAGGTAGCAGTCACAGAATTTTCTGATGATGTTGCCTGTTGATATTCCAGAACACATCTAGAGAGCAGCGTGTTTGAGAATAAGCTTGAATCTCCCCAGTAGGCCTTTCAGGGTGGGTATGACTGGTATCCTGTAAGTACAGGAGACCCCAGTGGCTGCCCACCTTTGGGCCAGGTGCTTTCCTGGTGTTCCTCATGGAAGAGAGCAAGATCTGTAAGAAGAGGTAAGGCAGAGGTGTCAGGTGCATGCAGCGCTCTTGGCTTCCTGCCTTGTGATCACAAGTAGGGCACTGGGATTTTTCCTGATGATGCACCATAAATGCACTAATCCTTCAGTTCATCTCTAGCCCCTGGGAGCTTGAGGCGTTCAGAAAGACTCCCAGGTAGAGAGGTTCCTTGCGTACGTGCTAATGAAAGTGCTGGTGGCAGTGATGAGGTGCTGTGATAGATGGAATAGGCTGTGGTATAAATGAAGTTCCTAACAATTTCCAGTCCAACACTAAATTAAATCATCCTGCTGCACGTCTCACTTTTGAAGCTGAAAATTAATGTATTGTGTGCTTGAAATCCACAGAGCTCAAATTGTTCTTGGGTGTTGAAAATTTCCCTACCTAATGCCAATTATTAACCTACCCCAGGCTATCAGTAATGATGTACTACAGATAGGTGTGCTTGAAAGCCTTACATTCTACTAGTGTGAGGAATATTACCAATTGGAAAGTTGTTGCATTACACAGTATCACCTCTGCCTCTATCCGCATGGAACGGCCCGAAGAGCTCCAGCGCCATCCTTTGCCAGCAGAAAGCGCAGTTTCCGACACAGCGATGGCAGGAATCGTCTGATAAACTCTTATCTCTCGGATCTGCCTACGCAAGGTTTGGCAGAACAAGCTTTTTGCCTTTGCAGCCGTAGAGTAACCAGGTGGAGTAAAGCTAACTAGTTGATGTTAAGCATTTGAAGGAGAAAAGCCATCACGCAGCATTTCATCCTGCTTACCAAACAGATCTTCAGTTAAGGGCTGTTCTCTGGCAGTTCTTAGTGCATGTAATTTGTAGGCTGTTCTGTTTCAGAGTGTTTGGAATCATAGAATCATAGAATCACTAAGGTTGGAAAGGACCTCTGAGATCATCAAGTCCAACCGTCAACGTAACACCACCGTGCCAACTAGAGTGACAGAGCAGAGGCCAGCAGCTTCATCTTGAACGTGCAAGGTTGAGCCTTTGTGCAGGAATATATTTTGAGCATGGACTGTGTTTTCTTTAGGCTGTATGTACCATATTTTTACACATTGTTGTGAACTAAAATTGCTATATTCATGGCTAATCAATGGAAGGCTTGCCACTGACCTGCGGTACTGCGTACCATCAGAGGCAGTACATCCTCCTCGAGAGGCACCTGCCTTACCTGAAGAGCAGAAATGTTCTCAACAATTTTCCATCTTCATGCAGTTTTACCTCGTTCAACTGATTGAAATATTTACGATTCCTGCCTCCTTTTGAAGCCCAAGAATTGTACAATGCAGACATGTCTACTGACACGCAGAGATACTGATGTCATGAAAATAAAATCCTTCCACGCATTAAAGATATAAGCAAAATTTGAGGTATATATTATGGAAATTTCAGGCCGGTGCCAATTTTTAAACAGACAAGAAAATTGGTAAATAATAGGTGGTATCCATTACAGTCTGCAGAAAGTATGTCTAGATTTCCTTCAGCACCTCCGGGGCGGGCTGTGGGTAGGCTGGTAGCTGGCTGATTGCAAAACGTAGTATCTTGGGAGATCAGATGAAAATGTGTGTGGAGCTTACAAAGGATCAGTGAAACAGAAAACGCAAAAGGCAAAAAGGGAAGATGAGGGAGATAAGACTGAGAAGAAAAACATCCGTGAGGCATATCTGTGGGAAGATCCTGGAAGAGATCAGTCAGGTAGGAACTAGACAGAGGGGAAGATGAAGCGGCCGTCTGGAATGTGCAGAAAAGCAAAAAATACCGAGCACTCAGTATAATTAGGTTCTGCTCCAAGTCTGTATAACTTTATCTACGACTCCTGTTTTCCTGACACTGCATCCAAGTAGGATAGTTGAAGAGTCTTATTTTCTGAGGATTTTTATTCACCTCCTTAAGGGAAGATTGGTGTTTCTAGTAGATCTGCTACTAGAAAACATTTATCGGTGATTTGGCCAAACTACTTGTGCCCAAATCTCCTGTTACATTATCCCGCCTTGACCCTCCTGCGAGCGTGGGATGGCTCCCCGTTTGTGTCTGTAGTAATCTCTTGCCCAATCTTGGTTTTAGTGTCTCATGAAGTTGGGGTTTTATCACTTCCTTAGGCAAATTCCTTCATAGGATAACAAATCTCACTTGAGGTAAGCTTTCTACGCAGCTTCAGAAAGAGAATTGCAAATGGAAAACTTTTTTAAATTTAGTTTAAACATTCATTTTGTATAGTTTATCTTTTTACTCAGACTTCTAACTCCTCAGTTACCCTCTTTTTGCCATTTTAGGTATTCTTCAGTGGGATCTGAATTGCATACGTTACAGTCACGTTCATATTTGTATCAGAAAAAAAATCCTTCCAATGATATGTATAATTATATAATTAGGGTAATAAATGACCCGCTGGTGTTAAGACAGAGGATGCCAGTTAATGAGACACTTGGAATTTTTTGTTCACGTGTTTTAACTAGACATTATCTTCCACCTTCCAAAGGTGTGTTCCTGCAAGCCCTGGGATTTTCATCTCTGCTCCCGAGAAGAAAGCCCGTCCCAGGCGACACTTCTACTGACCGAGCACATTCCTACGCGCAGCAGCCGTGCAGGCCCCATGCATTCCTCGTAGGCCCTTGCAAGCAGAATATCCACACTCTTGGACTTTTCTCTCTGCTTTGTTTTGGTGTAGCAGATTTATTCCCCATTAAAATCTTCAATCATTTCTGGGGTTGGTATCATCTTAGTTATCTGCCTTCTTCCTGTTTTGACTTATATTCTCTTTACTTCTCGGTACAAATGCGTCACGTAGAGATATTAATTAGCCTGGGCACGGGGCCTGGATCTTCTCCTTTTCGGTTCTGTGGCCGGGGGATGAGGCTGCCCCGTCCTTTGATGGGTCTGTAACCGTGACAGTACAAACACTGGAGCGCTGAGTGATGGTTGCCTCTGGTGAGAAAATGAGACAGTGGTGTGTGCCTGTGATAAGAGCTAGCTCTGTAGTTTTTCTTCAGAGGCAGGCTTTTATAAACCTTATTGAAGTTTATTTAATCACAAAGGCTTTAAAAGGACTGACTTGTGTGAAATTCACTCTACACTTATGCAATATGGTAATAAAATCAGCTATTTAGCCAACTTCTCTGTGGGAAGTGCGTTTCAATACACTTTCCTTGGCTTTTCACAGGGGTTATAATTGACTGTTGTGATTTCTCATTAACTTAAGACCAATGTTTCTTAATAGCAGTAGAGATTTGAAGAGATACTTATCTCTCCAGTAAGATTTGTCATTCACCTGGAACGATTTCATCTATATATAAAATTTTAATGGGATAATGGTTCTCTCTGCTGATCACATTTCTCAGGCTGACTTTTTTTCAAAACAAATCTTATTGTTCAAACAGTTAAAGCAGGGCATGAGAGGGCATTTTTAACAATTAAGGATTAATTTTTAAACTGCTCATTTGAAATCTAGTTGCATTATTAAGCAGGGTTTTTTTCCCCTCCTTTTTTTTTGAATGATGAGAGCACATGGGCGAGCCTGTGCCAGTGCCCCAAGTGCAGGTCGTTGTGCGTAAATCCTGTATATAATATTCACGGAATAAAGGGAGCAATAGATTTATGGGAGGTTTAAAAGTGGGATGCGTGGCTGAAGTGAGTGGATCTGTCGTTGGCGAGTGGAGTGATGAGTGCTGAGCTCTGCTCCCTGATCTCCTCCCGGCCTCTGAGCTGTCGTGCAGGAATAGCCGGCGTGACCTTCTCGGTGCTCCAGCTCTGACCCACTGGCACACTGTGGGTCCCAAAAGGGAAAAATGTCCTACTCATTCCCAGTCAGTTTTGTTAAACACGTTTTCCTCCTGGAGACAGAGTTACTGAGCAAGGTGGATCAGGCAGGAGCAGGAGGTGGGTTTGGTGCCAGAGGAGGAAGGAGTTTGTTCAGAAGCAGCTTCGATCCTTCTCCCATCCATGACTCATCTCTCTCCATGGGCGGGCTGGGAGCTCACCTTCTGACAGAGCACGTTTCAGATTTGGCCTGAAGGTCATGACATTGTTTTTCCAAGGCGAGGTGTCACTGCTCCCACTTTCGTGTGCAGCATTCCTAAGTCATTGCAGTTAGAAATTAAATTCATGCATGTCTCCTGGACTTCTTTTCTGGAATACTTTTGTTTTCTGCATTAACTTTGAATCAGTGATATGTTCCCATGCTGTGTAGCTGCTCTGCACGTTCCTTTCCAGGACGTAAGAGATGAACCTGTTTGGTCTCAACAGGAGGTGTGAGAGGCACCGGCACCTCCGATCCCTGTCTCGAGGGCTTTCATCGCAAGTCTGCAGGAGCTGCCCCGTTTTTTGGGTAGGAGGGGTGGAAGGGGAGGCGTAGGAGATCAAGCGTCCCAACCTCTGGTACCCACCTGACAATGGCCAGGTCCTGGCCAGCGTTTGGCCCACTGGTTATTTCTCAGCTACCCCACATCTCAGCTTTAGCCTCAAAGCAAACCCTTTGACCAGAGTGTCCTGCTGCCTGGATGATTGTGGTCACCATGAAGGTGAATTTAGTGCTGGATCCATTCTGTTTTCCTTAGACCTTGCAGGTCTTTCAGCCACATGGTCCCTAATGTTTGAGTTAGGTAAGAAGCTCAACTGTTAAAAAGTAAAAATGAAGAGGGGTGGATGCAGTGGGCCAAAATCTCAGCTTGTGTAAACGGGTGTCACTGCTGACTTCAGAGCAATGCCATTTCACATGAGCTCAGGATCTGTCCCCGTCAGTGGGTTTCTGCCCTGCGTATCTGCGCAGGCCAGGGCCCGTGTCCGTAGGTGAGTTATAATGCCTTCAAGTTCCATGTTTACGTTGGAAATACTTGACAGAGTCTTGAATAAGCACTGCTACCAGGTGGGCTTTTAAGAAAGACGATATTTATAACAAGTGTAGTAGCTGTATCTGAACTTAACAGCTTCATGCATTTGTATGACTCTGTGTTTACAATTTTCTCGTGATTTTTTAATGAAATAGAGTAGTTGCTAACTGGTCAAGTAAATGCAGAACATCTTCGCGTATTGTTGCACTGCCGCAGTTTTACGGGTGAAATTGCTTTGTAGTTAAAAGATGTCTGGGAACAAGATAAAGGGATGGTGTCAGAATAAAAATAGTACACTTCAAATTATTCCTGTTCTCACTTGGGGTCCCGCTCAGCATCCCGACTCTGCCCTCGCTGTGCACCTCCAGGACCACGAAATCACTGAGGGTCCAGCCAGGGTGCAGGATTGGGCCACGGGGTGTTAATTTGTAGTGAGCATTGTTAGCGGGCGCTGACACATCGTGTACTGCTTGTTTTTATTTCAAATCGACTCCCACTTTCTGTGCTGCAGCACTCCTGTCCAGCATCGCTCTCCCCCTTTTCCAGGTCAGGTTTCCTGGGGCTGGGTGAACACAGGGAATTCGGAGGTGCGCTGCGCTTCCGTGCCACGTAACGTGTGCGCACACCCCTTCTTCCCACCCATCCCACCATCGCTCGCCAAAGCTCCTATGTATGTGTATTCGTCCCTGGGGCTGGCTCTGGGAGATGGTGGTCCTAAAGCAGACCTTCCCCCGCGCCCGACGAGCCTCAGGAAGCGCTCGTGGGTTGGCTGCTGCAAGGGGACAGTAATTCCCCCCACAGGGTGAGACGGTGGGTTTACACCGCTGGCCACGGTTTTGCGAAGACCCTCAGGGATCCCAACAAACATCTTACCATGGGTGCTGCACCCAGCCACCACAGCCTGTTGGGATGTCCTCATATGGGCGTTTGATGAAATCGTCGATGTTCAGATACGGGGAGGCATTTTGCCATGACCGATAGCTGAGTTGAAGCAGTTCCCTCAACACCCTCCTCTGCACAACTTACTGTTTGCATGTTAAATAAAAAAGGTAAAACTATAAATTAAGAGTAAGGTTACCGTTCAACGTTTTCTGGAAAAGGAGAACAGTGTCATAGCAATGAGAAAATGCTACGGACGATCAGCTCAGTCTTTCCAGCCTGTGTTTACGTGAGTCGTAGGCGGATTTTTCGTACACGTAGTTAACTTCGGTGCGTGAACTGGGTCTCTCCTTGTGTGCATGGGCTTGCAGGATTAAAATCGCTTGTAAATGTTAATAGGTAACGTGTTCATCAGCCTCGTAAAGTTTGTGCTTTGCAGCACTGCAGAGTCATTCTACCCCTGTAAAAGCCGCGGAAAGATTTTAAGGTGGGCCACATACATCTCGGCGATTGCTTGCTTAATTAACACAAGGCCTGGCAGTGACAGCATTGCAAAACAAACTCCAGCGCTGGCCCGCTGCCTTTTTCCACTTCGCTGGTTCTGCTGCCCATATGTCTCAGCCTGCCAACACAGAGCATCAACTGCCTTTTAATAGCTGCTGTTCTTCAAATAATTTTATTGCTGTGACAGCGTCTTTATAAATGCTTCTTGTTCTCCTGATGATACAGAATTGATATATTAACAGCATCTTTCTTTTTTCTTTCTGTTTTTCCCTTCCAGGAGCAAATTCATCAGTTGTTGCTGATTTCATGCCTACATCGTCATGGAACATCTCAAGTGAATTAGATAAAGGTAAGTGGACAGAAAAAAAGCAGAAAGATGTGAAATCAGATTTAAAAATCTCGATTCTCCTCACCTTGGCCGAATCAGCAAGCAAAGGGGTGCGGGGGCATTTAAGATAAACTTTGTTTGCCTTGTGGTCGTTTGACATTTAATTATGTGTGGTTCTGTGATTTCTGGAGAATGCTGTGTTCGTTTCTTGTACTAGTAAAATGTTCCACATGGTCAAAATATTTCAAGATGTGTGTTCTGTTGGTTTATGAACTGCTTGACATTTTGTCTGGTGGATCTTTAGATTTGAAGTCAGAATTAACAAGCATCAAGCAGTCAGTTTGCCTCAGTGTGTTTTGACCTCTGAGATCATCAAGTCCAACTAATAGATGGGGAAAATACATTTGTAGGTGGTAATTATGGGTGATTTGGAGCTCTCCAAAGGGTATATATTGTGAAAAAAGGGATGTATTTCTCCTCCCCCTTCATTTTGTGAATTATGCACCACCAATTATTTAAGCCAAATTGCTCAGATTCCTCTAGCCCTTATTGTAAGGCAGTGGCCTGCAGCTCCTGAGTCACTCTGGTCTTTGAAATGCTTCTAACCCAAGGTTTACAGTGCAGGATGCTGAGAGCCACACGAACTATGCAATTTGTCAACCACTCTTTTCGTTTGCTTCTAACTTTGCCAACCGTGAACGGCTGAAATTTCCCATAGTGGAGTTCTGCCACAGATGGTTTTTCCAAATGTTTTTGTCTGTATTTTGTTAATGTTTTTTATGAACATGTGTTCAGAATGTTTTATGTTTATGCATAAATATGTTTTCTGTGCTGAAGTATGAAGAGAATATGTGGTTCTCAGTATTTTAAGGCAAGCGTGACTCTTGCACATCTGCCTTCCCACCAGGGAAGGAGCAGTACTTTCTGGTGGACACACTGGAGAAGACAAAAGTCAAACAGCTTGTGCTTGCTGGTGGGAAAGGGAGAAAAGCACTTGGGCATTAAGCAGAGAATTCCCAATTCACAGCAAATTGCTGAAAGAAGGTGTTGACAGAATGGATGTCTTATCCCACTGTAGGGATTCATCGAGGTACCCATGGCAGGTCCCAAGGTCCGGGCTGTGCGCTGGGGACATCCCAAAGCTCCAGAGAAGTGAGGGTGGTGGTTCCCCCAAACAGGATGCCTGTGTGTTTCTTTACTTGTTTGGCAGCTTTGTTTGGTTTTTCAAAAAGTAATAAATAAATAAGTGGCCTAGAAAAAGCATCTTAAGGCCACAAAGCCAAACGCTCATGTTAGAAAATGCCCAAGAGAAGGCAATTGGACAGTCTTAATTCAGGCTTCCTAGGACATCCTTGGCAGGCAAGCTTTATGGACCTACAAGGTAGATTTTTCTCTAGGGACCCACCCCATGATCACAGAAGACAAGGTCTTGCTTTGTTGTGGAGACATCTTTTGCAAACAATCCCAGCTCCACTGTGAGCCCAAGGGTTCAATTGGTAAAGCACCCCTAGATCACTTTATATTGCAGGGAAAGCTGTGTGCCTCCAACCAAAACCTAGAGAGAGGGGAAGGTACAGGAAAGTTATTGAAGATAATGTAATTTTACAGTAAATTGTATCCGATCTTTGCTGAAAAATAGCCCCCAGGAGCTTCTTTGTTGTTATTCCTAATGGGAAGGTTTGTGTAGGCTGGTTTCTCATGACCAGAATGATTTTTAACCCATATTTTGGGTCTTACTTAAAATGCTCCTTTTTATTCAGTAGCACATGCCCCAGGTGGACACTCTCCAAAGCTTTGGTGTGACCGATGTAGGCAGGAGTCAGAGAAAGGTGCCTGGTGGCAGCCCGGACTGCCCGTCTCCTTTGGAGCCTACTTTCTTCAGAATACCCACCACGCCAGGGTGGATCAGCCAGGGTTCGGCCTGGCCTCCACGTTAGTAGTTCAACCATTGTCCGCGTTACCTCCATGGCACCTGTTCCTGAGCTGTATTGTCAGGAACAGGTAAAATGAAGTTTCACACTCCTAATCCACCTGGAATGTGGCAATTACCACCCTACCGCTCTTTGGGCTGGATCCTGCATTCCTGGGGGATTACCGGCCCCCTTGCTCGCTCTGATTAGCATTTAGACTGCTGTGAGCTTACACACCTAAACACGGATTTACATATGTGATTAAAATGCATCTGCTGCCCAAAAAGCTTAGTCAGAGGGGCAGATCCTCCGAGTGTGCCTACAAGCAAAGTAAGGCACACACGTTTTGTCTTGTCTAAGAGAGAAGCAGGGGCTTTAATGTGGGAGCTACTGGTTCCACTAAAGGCCTTTGAAACTCTGGCTTGTATAAAGCAAAACAGACTGCAGCGCATGCTGACTTGTTGAGTTGAAACCTCGGAGGGGAAAATTGGGCGTGCACTTCGTTGCCGTGTCTTTTGCAAACAAGCATCGCAAGAAATCAACATCCACTTGTCTTTGCTGCAGTCAGCCATGAGGTCACCAGGCATCCCAGTAAAACTCATTTTAAAGCCTATGAAGTTCACCACATGAAAGCGGTTTCCAGCCAAATATCCCAATTAAATGGCTGTCTGCGTTAAGTGGCTCTAACTCTACCTGCTGCCTTGAGCATCTCTTCCTCCAATATGTCGCCGGTGTTTTGGGAGGAGGAACAGCTCATAGTCTTGCTAAACAGTATTCTGCATTTTGAAATAATTACTTAATAGGGTAGTTTCCCTAGCTCAGTGAGTTCTGCAGTGATTATCTTACAACTGAGCCCTATTCAGGTTTCAATTTCTATTAAATAAGCTAAATCGACAGCATTAAACAGTTGCCTGTTTATTCTTTTTAACAGGAAATGAATTTAAAAGAGACGCAGCCACCCGTGAAGAGCTGTTGAAAGCAACGATTGATGGGAGGGAGGAGGTGGTTTCTCACCAAAACCTTAAAAAAACAAACAAACTGTGCATAAAAAAATAAGAAATAATCACTTTTAAAATAGGAGAAATTTAGCTATGAGCATTGCTTTCTCTTTTCCAACTGGTCAGTCGTGGTGTGCAGAGGGAATGGCACCAGGGAAAAAGAGAAATGAAAATGTGATCAAATAAATATTTAATTATAGAAGGAAAAATAAGTGACCTTCAGGGGAAAAAAAAGGGGGCTCTGGTTGTAGGGAAGGGTCTGTGTCAGGGGGTCAGTGGCAGGATGCGAAGCCTTTCACCCCCAGGTTGCTCGCTGAGATTTCCCTTGGGCTGGGGGAGCCTGCAGCTGCCTGGCGATGCAGGGCACGTCCAGTGGGGACCGTATCGGAGAGGTCCCCTTCGTGTCTGCTCCTACATGGCCCCGTTGCAGCAGGCTTTGTAACTGCTCCTGACGCTCGTCACGGCTCGGCCAGTCGCTCTTGGTGGCTTAACGCGATTTCCTTATCCAGAAATTGCCTGACATCGGCTGCGGCAGTGGGTGGTATCTGAGGGAAAAGGAAAAGACTAGCTGAAATGGGGGGTAAGTGGAGTTCACAAGAACGCTCGGCCCTGGTGCCAGCTTTTAGGGTCCATGCTCCCTTCTTTAATGTGAGTCTTTTTTGGGACGCGCCAGCAGGAAAGGGAGCAAGGCAGGTGGCCCTGGGCAGTTTTAATCTTTCTTTCTTCCTGCTGCTTAAGGTGCTGTGGTTTCTCGTTTGTCCTGGCCTATACATTGCCTCTCCTCCCTCCCCTTACACCACCGGGCAAGGTCCTGCTCCAACTATTTGAGAAAGGCTCCAATTTACCGTGTGCGCTTCTTTTCCCTTATCCTTATTTAAAGAGGCGAAGAGCCCTTCGTTCAGCTGCTTCTCTTCCACGAAAATGGTTGTGGATGGATAAGCTTTTCCTTCCGTCAGATGTCAGTTTATTTACAAAGAAACAGATAGGCCTGAATTTGAATGGGAGCCTATTTACATCTGGTACAGTAGAGGAATTGTTTGGGATCTCTTCATCCTCAGGCAAAGATAATATTGGAGTCTCTGCCAAGAAAGAGTCAGCTTTGAAATGTTATTTTCTTTTAACTGTAAGTAGAATTCAACTTCAATGGATGTTCTCTGGAATAGGACTCTACGGGACTGATCAGAGAACCATGCTGTCACTGTGGCTTCCCCTGACCAGGTCCTCCCTGGTCCCGCCGTGCCCACCTGCAGCCTCCCCAGGAGCTCGTTTCATCCTGGCAGCTCCCTGACCATGCACAGGGATGTGTCCTGGCCATGGGTTTTTGCAGATACTGCCTATTTTCCTTTCCCTTTTCATGGTTTATCTGCTTTGGCAAGCAAGTATATAACTCTAGAACGAGTCAGGGCTTGTGAACCATTTTGATATCCAGAGAGCCACGATCCCAAGCCTGGGCGTCGAGCTCCCCACCGCTCACAGCCTCTCTGTGTGGCACAGACCTTGTGGTCACTGCTTTGGCAGCGCTTAGCAGTCTTGTATTGTGCACAAAACGCACCCCAAATCAGTCAGCGGTTTAAGGTTGAGCTGGGATTTATCCTTAAGTATTCAAAGGCATAGCAATACAAGGATCACCTACAGCAAGCATCCCTCCCCTGGGACGGTCTGAGGATCCAGAGCAGAAAATTACTGGGGAAGGCCAAAACAGAGGATGGGAGAATTGCAGTATTTGCTCCACTACCCTACTTCTTGGAGATCCTTGTGTGGGCAGAGCATCCCCTGGCAGGGTGAGCTGGATGGCAGCTGCAGTGCAAAAAGAGGCCATGGAGGGGAGACGGGGCTGAGGGGCATCCCGGTGGGTACACGCTGCTGATGGACCCTTTGGGTCTGGGTGCTTCCGAGGGGAGAAGCAAGCCTTACCGTCCTCGCTGACAAATCCAGGCTAGAGCTGTTGCCTTGGCGAGTCTTTCCAGGCAGGGAAGTGACCTGACTGTGAGTTCTTCTAGGGAAAAGCTTTCTGATGCCCCAGGGAGAATTCGACTCTTAGGCAAACTACATCTTAAAAAACAAACAAAACCAAACGTGGAGAAAACCAGGTGGATCGAGGCCTCCTAACTTTAGCCCCAGTTCTTTAGAGATTTCCAGATTTTCTTTTGAAATCACTGGATGTGAATTTGATATGCGTGGTGAAAGGGGAAGAATTACAGCTTTCACATTCATGCACAATTTACCTTTTTATTTTCCTTTATTATCTGGGGGATATTCGGTAAATCAAACTCCCCTGATGGGGCTCAGGATTCTGATTCTATTTGTGGGGTCCCATTAGTAGCGAGGCAGTAAATTACTGCTACTTTGTTTGAAAATTTTTTTAGCCACAGTACATTAGCTCCTTTTGTTTGCTTTTCCACTGACGGAGTGTAAGTTTTTATTTGAGAATTTGTGTTTCTTGAATGTCTCATTTATAAATAATACAGGGTGTGAAATTTGAAGGTCACAGAACACAACCTGAAAAAGAAACCACCCCAAGTAACGTTGGGCATTCATGGCAAACATCTTTCACAAAATACTTCACTTACATTGGATTTTTTATATAACCTCAGTGTGTGCAGTGAATATCTGACCGTTATACATAAGGTAACTATATATAATAACCTTTTCCTGCCTCATCCAGCTATCTTTGTTTATTTGAAAGATTGATAGATCAGAGGGTCAAGGGACGTGTTTTATTGTAAGTTTCTGTTCCAAATTTCCTGACATTTTTGGTTTAAAAAAAAAAAAAGAGACCTTTAAAAGGCCCAGAAAGGGCTAATAAGAACCAGATCCTAAAGTGATGCTATGTCAAAATGTCAAAAATAACAGCTTTTCTTTGACTCTGCAGCATTAATCTTCAGGCACATAGTTTTCTATACACCCTTCCTTTAATAGCTGGAGGTTTTTTGTATGTGGCTCTTTACTGCAAAGAGCTTCTAAAGCGACAACAAAATCCCTTGATGGTTTTCAGTAGTTGGGTTTATAGCTGGATGTGGACATTTGTTTACCTATTCCAAATCACTTTTTTTTGTGATAAGGTTTAGAGGCTTCCTACTTGTGCTATAAAACTGGTTCCTGAGTAAGGAAAAGCTTCATTTCCCCTTGCCAGATTATAGCGTCAAAGCTATCACCAAGACATCTGTCCTTAAACCTGAAAGTTGACTCATAAAAGGAGAGGCAGATGTGAACTCTCAGATGCATATTGAGAATTCATCTAGGCATGAAGGGCAGCGAATTGTCCAGTTCCTCTCCAAAAGCAATGGGATTCAGTTGCTCAGCCCCAGATAATTTTTTGGAAGTCCTCGGGCATCCATGCTCCGGTTTCTCTCCACAAGCTCTCCTTCCCCTATGGCTCAGGGCAATCTCTAAGCTGCTAATTATCAGAAAGTAGCAATTAATTCTGAGAATCCCAATTACAGTGAGTGTCACATGTGGACATCTGAAAAGCCGTAAAGCCTCGGGCAGTGGTCAGCCTGTTCCAGGTCAGTAAATGTTCCTCGGGTGGCATTACCCCTCTAGGCAGTTCTGGGAAGAGAAAGCCCAACACACAGCTACAGCGTCTCCCGAACTGAGTCCTGCACACACACATTGCTGGAGGAACTTGTTTGAAAATAAGCTGGGCCAGCAAAGGCAGTAGAGCATTTCCTTTTGTCCCAAGACAGTTGACATGGAATATTTCTGCTTGACTGTCTGGACTTCTTTAGCTCTGATATTCTTCATATGGGTTGAGTATGGTATCCCTTTCCTCCCACTGTCATTCTTCTACTTTTATTCATTTAAAATAAGTGAAATTCAGGCAGGAGTCTTCCTTTTGCCCTTTTAATAACACGGGTCTTTTGATCAGACCCACAGATCAGACCTGCTGGGAGTTGTCTTCCTTTGTGAGTTATCGGCAGATCGCGCGATCAATGGTTAATCCTTTTTCCAACCGAGAAGTATGTGCTGTGTCTGTGGCCACACTTCAGTAAGAGATCCTGCCAGTTCCCTCTATGACTGAACTGGAATAGCTTAAACCTCAAGTCGATTGAACACATGGAACAGCCAGCAAGCCCCTGCAGTGTCTTCAGGCTGGGTGGGCTCCGGGTTGTTGACTTTCTCCAAGTAGAACAATTCCATACGGTGTTTCACACCGACAATTGCTTCACACCAATAATTTCCAACAGTCTGAGCTCAGTGGTGGTGCTGATACATGTGAGTATGGGGCAAGTTCAAGTGTAGCATCAGACTGGACTAACGTGGATAGTCCAAAGCTCTGAGTGAATGAAAATGCTTCTTTCCAGACTAGTGTATTAAATCAGACAGACTGTGTCAGAGCTCTGATGTGCCTAACAGGCTCTTTCCCTTTAGACAAAAGTTGGAGACTCTGTAAGTCATCAGTCACTGAACGTATCTGCCTTGCAGTCGCTGACTGAGAAACTTTGGCATTTGTTTTTGCCAATGTGTGCTATGACAAAGAGCTGGTGAGCTGCTGAGCCTTTTGTCGCAAAAAGATAAATGCAGTAAGCAGTCTGTAGGGCCGGTGTCCCAACTGCCTTCCTCAAACCGGGTCAGGTGGCTGCTTTACGGGTTGCAATACAGATTTCAGTTTTCAAATCCAGAATTAAACTTACTCAGGAGTCCACCAGCTGGAAATGCTGTCCCCACAGATGCAGGTTTGCTTGAGAAAAGGTTTGGAGATGTTCCTTTCCGGAGAAGTGTGGTGTTACACGTCTGTAGTGGGGTGTAATTTGGTACACCGGCCTCTCTGCTGCACCTGGATTAAAGCTGTTTTCAAGCTTGTGATGTCTTGAACGGAGACTTTAATTTTAGCTTTTCATTGGGTATTCCGAAGGATCAGAAGGGCATAAAGAAAAGGATAAATGAAACAACGGTTCTTCTCATAAAATGAACATTTCAGGGTCTAATCCTGCATCCCCATCGTGATAGTGAGATCAGAAGTGGAAGCACACACAGGGCTTGGGGGAAGAAAGGTCTCAGTGTGGCCAGCAAAATCCTCCTCCAGGCAAAGGGGGTGTTACTGCTCTAAGATGTGTCTTTGGTAATTTAAGATAGAGTAACCATGTGGTCAGAGATTAACATTCCTTGCCAGAGAGGACGAGCTTTCATTCTGAAAGCCACCTGGGTTCCACTTAAAAGTAGTAGAATACTTCGGGATTTATTAGGGCCGGGCAGGCTCCTATTTAACAATGTCAAGACGTAGCTGTGGAAATACACACGCTTTTCTTCTTTCGGGACACGCAACGCACTGCATTTTGTCCTTGCACAGCTGTTGCTATTCTGTAACATCAAACCAGCAGAAAGTTTGGCCATGAAGGATACCTAATGTTTGGATTTTACATGCAGTGTCTCCAATTTATGCGCTTAGAATCATGAAGATGACTTATGATGTGTTGTGTTTGCATTGGCAACGGCTCAAAACCAGAAATATATTTCAGGCTTGGCTTTCCAGATATTATCTCAAGTCATTTAAAAGTTCATTATAGGGCACCCGCTAGTGCTGCTACAGTAAAGGGGCTGTCAGCATTTTTCAAGGGTTTATAACCCAGCCATTAAAAAAAAAAATCTCTGTGGGCTGAAACTTGGCATTCAGGGTCGAGGCCCAGCAGTAAATTGTTTTTACAAATTAAAAAAAAATCGGTTTGACTATTATTAAATTATAGGTGGGCTAAGTTTTATTTAGAACTTTTTTTCAGGCTGTTCTCCCATACCTTTGTAAATTAAAATGTTTCCAAAATGTTTTTATAGAGTGCTACTCGAAAGTATGGACCGGCTTTTGTTATGTTCTTGAAACCCTGAGATTTAACTTAAAATATAATAACAGTGCTTATCCCAGCATAGCACTTTTCACCTTCAAAGTGCTTTATGAGCATTATCTCATTAATGTACATAACAGCCTCCCCATGATGTAAGAGGGATTATTATCCTCACTTTATAACTGCAGAGATTGAGCCAAAAGGTTTAAGGCTGTTTTTAAAAGGACTTAGTTGCACAAATCCCATGTGAGCTTTGGGTGTCTACTTCCCCTTGGCTCTTCTAAAAATCACAACTGAAGTGATTCACCCAAGGCTGCTCAGAGCCAGGATTCAGACTCAGACTTTCCAGTGGCCAGTGCCACTAGACTGTTTAATTCTCAGAAGCGCAGTCATTACTTTGGATATAAGAACATAATTTCTAAGGAATTATTCTTCAGGTCAGAGGGAGTCGACTCTGGGGAGCTCCTTGAGGGCAGGGAGGCTGTCAGATGAAACATGGCAAAGCGCGGTGAGCTGTAGCCCATGGCCGTGCGACACGGTGTCTTCATCGCGTGTGCGAGCAGTGGGTGCGTCCCCGTGTCACCGGCCCTGTTGGCCTCCTGCTGAAAGCACAAAAGGAGGATTTACCCCCCTTCTTCTTGGCCTTTGGTCCCGGAAGGAGGAGATGTTAATGCTGATGGCACCAAAGGGGGTGACAGGGGGGTGAGCCGGGCAGAAACCTGGCCGCAGGCAGGAACTGTTTGGTATAGTCATAAGCACTTCTTTGCGTAGTTGTTAAAGGGAGAGGATGGTGGCAGTGGCTTTGGGGATTCGATGGGCTTTGGGTGGTGGGAGTAAGGCACAGGTATTAAAAATAAAACCGGGCTTCTCTTCAGCCCCTCCACGCGGGGCCAGGGCAGCAGTGGACGGCTTTTGTGCATGCCAGGGAAGGAATGCTCCTAATTTCATATGCCTCAGCAACAGTCCAAGGCTTTTTGGAAACACACTTAGACCTTCAGCCCATTTTCAATTCCAGAACTGCTTTATCTGTGAGAAACGTCTTCTCATGAAGCTTACCATTTGCTTGAAACCTGCCCTGTTTAAATCTCATCTCGGGTGATCTGCTTGATCAGATTTATGATTTGGATGCAAAATTTATGGATTTGAGGACTAAGCTAAGCTGAATTTAGCAGCTGCATTTTGTTACAGGGTTTCTGTAGTAGTTCATGGAGGAAGTTGCAGAACTTTTTGGTTTAAGTCGGAAGCTCCTGACTTCTCTTTGTACCTATAGAGAAGTTGCACCATAGCTCTTGCTTTACAGCCCTGCTTTTTCACTGACTTACTGTCGCTACTGATACTTCAAAATCCTTCTCCAGCCTTCGGAAACCTACCCTAGATCCATACTCCTTTATTTACCTCTCCTGTATACATAGGACCTTTAAAATAGTATATTTACTGTGGTGTTTGTCAGCAAGACCATCGCAGGACTGAGACCATTCTGTTCTCCTCCTGTGTTATACTGTAAATGTCTGAGCCAGTCTTTGCAATGTTATCGGGAATTATATAAATGGCTGTGGTATAGAAATGTTACGTTGGATAATTAAGTGCGGTTATCCAGTTCCCTGCTATTAGTGTGATTTTATTAAACCCAGATTGTGGAGAGAACCCAAGAATACGTGTGCTGACTTAGGTTATGCTTCCCGGTGAGGTTATTGAGATAGCAAGTCAGAAACTTTCATAGTCTTGCAGCGAAGCATGCAGAAATGATTCTGGAGAGCTGGAAGACCAGTCCGACACTTCTGGTGAGAGCCATCGAGCCCTCTTGTCCGTCTTCACCGAGGGCTGGGATCTCTGCCCTTTTTACCCCATACGTAAGATTTCCTAACTACTGACATTCATGGGAGCGTAGGTAAAAGTAGGGGGTTTATTCCATGTCGTACCTGCACATTAAAAGGCCAGTTGATCGGTGAAAAGGAATATTTGTGGGCAGTTCCTTTCTGCTAAACGTTTCTCCTAATAGCTCCTTGGGACCAAATGAGAACAGGGACGCGTTGTATAAGGTGCTGTGCAAACACAGGGGAGCAGCTTACATGCTAACCAGATTAAATACAAAGGAAAGAGATGTTGATATAACCAAAACATAATGAAGGGAGTAGCTAGTGAGGACGTGATTAAAATACATAATTAGGGAAGTGGATTAGTTAGGCCAGTTAGTCGGATAAGCTCTTTTTATACACACTAGAGATTTTATTCATACTCTTAGGCAGGCTTATTGCTAGAGTTATCAGTAGATGTACCTGAGGATGGTGGAGCATGAGCCGCACAGCCCAAGTTTCCTTACTGATGATAGGCTTTTCTTGACCTCCGGGGTTGGCTCTGAGGGTGCAGGAGCAGAGTACACCTCTGGATTTCTCCTTCCTCAGCCACCCTGCTGAGACAGCCAGCAGATGATAATGGGGTTTGGCCACTAATGACCACCGTTAGATTTGAACCTGTGACATGGAGATGAAAGCCCACGTCTTCCCTTCCCCGTACCCAATCCATCTCGCTCTCTGCCTCTAAAGGATTTAATTAAATGTTGAATACGGTTAACTAGAAACAGTGCTCTTCCTGAAGGATGCAGAATGAAATAGCACTTGACAGGAGAAGGCAGTGCTCACGAGTGGATTAGAAGAGATTAATTTTGCTGAATTTTGATTTTACATTCTCTCTCTTAAGAAAAGAATTTGTGATCTGCTTGCACCTATCATGAGACCTATTTCAGATTTAAGATAAACTTTAGTACTCTTAGCAAGGAAAATACTGAACCAAAAAAAGTCCTCATCTCCTAGATATGATCCTTATTCCACATCTGCACAGTTAGTTACCAAATCATTGATTCCGTACTGTCTGTGCCAGTCTGCAAATCGATTAAAAATGGCTCTGAGATCTTCACCTCTGAGCAATTAATGTCATATATTGCTGTGTTTTGTGGTTCCTGACGTCAGCAGGGGCGTATCTGCTTAGGCAAAGGCAGCAAAATGAGCAGCTGGCTTTCTGATACATGTTTTTCATTTTAATTGATTGGCAAAAAGGAAAAATAAAAGAGAAGCAGTGTTACCGACTTTTGTTGTGTTGAATGAAGCCAAATAGGATGGTGTTGAGAAAGAAGAGAGGATCTGTGGGTGTGTGAGGGAAGAGAAGTTTTCAAGGAATACAGCATTACTGTAGTGCAATGGAAATTTGCAGGTTTGTTCCTTTTATTACCATGCAAAACTGTGCGGGACCTATTGCCGGCCCTGGAACATCAATTAACAGTATTATCATTTTCCACTAAACCTGACAGCCACTTCGTTTCCCTTTCAAAGACAAGCAGGAGCTTCCTTTAAAATGACATTTCCTCAGCTGGAGTTCTTTATCCACCCCTTTCTTTGCTTTTTACGTCACAGATTACTTCTTGACGCTTGATGAACCTATGAATAACATAACTACCACCCTTGGCCAGACCGCAGAGCTGCACTGTAAAGTCTCTGGCAATCCTCCTCCGACGGTCCGCTGGCTGAAAAACGATGCTCCGGTTGTCCAAGAACCCCGGAGGATCTCCTTCCGTGCCACAAGCTATGGGTCTCGCCTGCGAATAAGGAACCTTGACACGACAGATACCGGCTACTTCCAGTGCGTGGCAACTAACGGCAGAAAGACTGTTTCCACAACTGGTGTGCTGTTTGTGAAATTTGGTAAGTTTTCTCTTTTTAAAGCATGATGATGTTCGCACGGTGTCCTTGTTAATCCTCTTAGGAAGTGCCCAGATATCACAGAGTGAATGATGTCTGTGATGAGTGTCATAGTCTTTTTTTCATATATCTCCCACATTTTCCAAATTCTGATAAGAAACTGATCATTAGATGTACTCTCATAAGGCAGTTGTTGTCCTTTAGCCTGGATCCAAAATGTAGATTTTTATCTGAGCAATGGTACTTTTTAGATGCTCGTGTAGAAAACAGGGAGTATTTTTCTTTTTTCTGACTGGAGCAATATTTAATCTCACAATTCGGTTTCTAGAGCAAATACTCATTAGTATGAACTTCCCTGAAATCTACTGCAGCCAGCTATTCGGTCTGCGCTGTGCCAGTGAACTCCAGCCCGCTCAGTCCTTCCAGCAGTTGCCAAAGTAGAAGCACGGAGGGCAGTAACGATGAAACCCTCTCAGCCAAAGCCCGCTGAGGTCAGAACAACTTTGATCAATGCGTTTGAGTCGGGCCTAGGATGAATTCCCTGATAAATAATGAAGTTTGATGCTGTTTTCTCCCAGTTGTAGCTACAAGCCTCCTGTGGTTTGCTGTAACCTTTTCTGTGACGGCCCAAGAGAGAGTTGAATCGCAGGATGAGTCCCTCACCTGTTTATTGTCCTCGTCTACGGCATTTGGCAGACAGTCGTTGCTCCAGGATACAGTCTTGCCTTTGGTACTGAGGAACTGTGACTCGTCTGTTAAACTACATAAACCACATCCAACATGACAGACTGTTACTTTTATCTTTTAAAAGGTTTTCGAAAGCTTCCTGCTTGCCACCTCACCATAACTTATCACGCTGTTTTTCTTCTGTCACTTTTCCAGGTCCCCCGCCAACAGCAAGTCCAGGATCATCGTAAGTTGTTTCATGTCTGTTATGTCAATTCATTAATCTTGCATTTCAGCAGTCAGAAGTTCATTTTTCATTTTGTGTGACAGGAGCACTTTTACATTCCACTTTAAGTCAGATAGTATGGTAATTTATTGTAACTGCATTATCTGTCTCGTAGATATATTTTCATGTTGTCATGTCAGCTCCTATTTCTTACGCTAGACTTCTTAATTTCCATTATTATTACCTTTAGATCCTCTGGTGCCTTCAGTCTTTGATTTCAGTGTAGCTGCAGGTATGGGTAGTAACTGATCTCCACACATGTCACAGCCCAATCTGGAAAATATTTGTCACTACAAGTAGATTTTACTACTTAGGAGCTTCTTACTGATTTTAAGGGCACTGATGGTCATAAGCTGTATGTGTGTCTATCTGTGTCTATTAGTGAGCTGTCTTAAAACTGAGTTTTTAAGGATTGAGTGTGAGGGTGGGAGTAGTGGCTGTTTTTACAACAGCTCCCTGTATCCTGGAGCTCAGGTCTGGTTCCTGCTGCTGGGACTGTGCTGCTGGGTCTGGGCAGCTGCCGTGTTGTTGTATTTTGGCAGTGCAGCTTCTGTCTTTGGTAGCTTTTCAGAACATACATTTATCCTCCCCTCTAGATTCAAGATACGTGATCAAACTTGTGCACCTTTTATAGTCCCTTATTGTTTTCACGTGTGATCTTCAACTGTTCTGAAGTTTGGAATTAATTTTGTGGTAGTGTGTCCAGATTATTCACATCTTACATGCATGGAACGATACAGAAATCCCGCCTCTCCTGGTGAGGGAAGCTGCACCACCAGAAGAGAAATACCATACCAACTAAAACACAAAGTGAAACTATTAATACAATTACAAGGGTTGTAAAAGTTTGGGGATGTGAATGTTCCTGACTGTCCTTATAGAAGATCCTTCACAAAGTATTGCAGAGGATATAAATTAGGGGAAGCACCTGACCACAAAAGGACATGCTAGGATGCCCTCTAATGGAACATCATAAAATTTTTTATGTTTTTGTCTTTCCTTTTGAAGGAACCTGACGTGAAGTTACCGAGTTTGTTTTGGAGCTCTTCGCTCGGAGTTAGACTCCTTTTTGTGATGGCGGTGTTCTGGCACTGCTGCGGGAAGCGGGGGCCGTTGTGCTCTTTATCCGTTTGGAGACTGAATGAGTTGCAAAGACGTGTATTATGTGTCTGCTTCCACCTAGTTTGGGGCTTCTGAAATTTTTAAGGCTAAGCAGCACACCCTTGAGGGTCAGAAACCCATGAGAGAGCAGTGTGAGCACAGAAACAGAGAGCTGTGCCGGAATTTCGCTGTCGAGGCCATTCTGGATTGCCTCATTTTTTTAAAACAAAATAGATTGGGGACCTTTCCCCCATTTTTCTTTCTGGCAGGGTTTTGGGTTAAAGACCACAACTTAACTAGCTAAAAGCCTCACCCAGTTACGGAGAAGTACCGGCAAATGGTCTCCATAATTCAAGGAGTGTTGGGCTGAGCTCTAAGGCAACGTCTGCACAGCATCATCCAGACCATGAGGAAAAACCAACCTAGTGTCATGAGTGCTAGTTTGGAGACTAGGAGTATCACAGTCCGCCTGAGCTAAGCACCCTTCTTCTAGCTCAACACGGCCCCGTCTTATTCTGCGTGCGAAGCCCATATATCCAGGGAACAATCAATCACTGTTTTCTGTATCAAACATTGAATTGGCTTTAAAGCGACTTAATCGAGAATTTTCGTTTTGTTTTATTGGCACACATGGCCACAATCACAAAGAGTGTGAAAAGGTGAAAATAAAGGGAGGCTTCCTGTTTAATAGTTGACTTTATAATTTTGTAACCAAAAAAGATCTTTAATCATACCTCATTATCTATCCTGGGAGGCTGTGGGCTCTGTTTAGTAAGAGGTCACATTGCACTGAACATTGGAGAGAAACATATCCAAAGAAACGTGCAGAGGGGTCGAGTGGAGAACATGTACATTCCTGTAGAAGCTAACCAGATTTAATCTATGAAAAAAGAGCATCAGGAAGGAGCTTAGGACAAAGAAATTATAGTCTTGCAACCTGTACTAAATTAGAGTACGAAAAAAAAAAAGGTCAGTGTCTGTCATCTTCAACCTCATTCCTGTCTGCTGCCAATAGCATGAGTACAAGAGCCTCACAGACAGCAGCGGCGGGTTGGGTCCAGCTGTGCGAAGCAGAATTGCAAAGAGAAATTGCACGTTGTGGAATGCAGGAGGGGAAGCGCCTTGAAATCTGTTCCTCGCTGTTTGCTGTTCTTTCTGTGCAAACACTATCTTGAGTACTGTATAGGCTACTCATGTATAGCCTGCTCCCTGTACAAGTTGGCAAACAAATTTGTAGCTATGAAATTAATGAAAATTTGGTGGAAGTGCCTGTGGTAAAAGTGATCCCACATCACATAGGTAAGTATCACGCTAAAGCATCTGAGGAGTACTGGTGAAAGGCAGCAGTGCTCCTCCGCACAGGGGAGCAGAGCATTTTGTGCCTCTCTGCTATATCTTCTTGTCTGAAAAACAAATTTATTTATGTTATTCTAGAGACTAAAACATATTTTTTTCTGTTATTTTGATTGCAAATTTCTTCAGAACAGCTTGCTCCCTGTGAGACCCTTTGAATACATCAGCCCTCAGGTTTTTACATTGTTCCACAGTCTTGATGCCATTTTAGGACTCCTCATTGCTATTAGATGAGCAGTAGGGATAGTCAGGAGGAACATCTGTGAAAACTAATCTATGCCAGCCTTGATTTACAAGTTCCAGAGTGGTAGGTGTACTCCACGGTCGACCTCTCTTCCCATCATTTAAGCCTCACGGGAGTCTCATGGGAAAACACTTTCTTCAAGGAATAGTCCTGGAAGCTGGGTCAGAAAGTATCTTCCTGACATTTACTCAAAGTTTGGGGTATTGGCCAGGGCTCTGTGGGTTCAGCTGATTTTGGTTCCCCAAAATACATTCACAGAAACCTACGTCTCTCTTCCCTTGCTGTGCAGGTTGACCGCTGGTGTTGCTCTGAGCAAACGGACGCTTAGCAGATGTCATCGTAGGGACCTACCGTATGATTTTACAGGGGTTAAATGAAGGCTGAATACGGAAAGCTCTTTGAAGGATCTTGTGGAAGTGAAAACTCATACCTGGGTAGTGCTTGTGCCTTATCAGCATGAGTTTCTTCTCTTATCATACAGCAATGAACAAAATCAATGGCAAGTGGCAGCTTTGATCAGCAGGCATGCTTTTTCCAAGTTGTCTTTATCAATCTGCCGTGAGTGGAAGGTTCTGTTCATTTAAGGATTTAATTTGAGGATCATGTTTTTAAAAAAATCCATATGCTCAGCACTTTTTCATGTCATAATTTATAGGTGCAGAGTTCTGCACTGATGTGATGGCAGAAAAATAGATGGGCTGACTGTAGCTTAAAAATGAAAAGGTTAAATGGATGAGTTCTGTAAAAGGTGACGGCGGTGCTAGATAGCATAGCACTTCATGTGTGTGTTACACCCCTATCCTTTCTGTTTCCTTAAGCGCCGTTACAGTTAGCTAGGGCCAAAAGTCTGACATGCAAATCAGCCTGAAGCGCATGAAAGAAACTCTGGCAGAAACATCCCGCTGCAGTCCATAAGGAAATGAAGAGCCCGAGGTATTGCCGCAGCGTAAAACACTGGCTGACCTCAATGTCCTTCCTTTAACTCTCTTGCGTTTGGCAAAGGTGAGCTTTAAAGCCCTTATCTGTGGGGCCATGGAGTTACATTCCATTCCCGTGCTCTGCTGCCCTGCGTCTCTGACATAGCTTGAAGAAGCTTCTTTTGTTTTTTAAAAAAAAAAGCAACCAACACATTCCTGCTTTATAAATAAATCATTATTTTATCTTTCGTTCTGCCGGAAGGTGCTGCAGATACAGCGCCAGCTACAAAGCAGCCCAGGGAGCTGTGGAGAGAGTGCCAACACCTACGTCCCGCAGCCGGGATGCGTGCCCGGGAGCTGGGCGGCTCCGCCGGCTCCGGCCCTTGGACTGCTGGAGTAGTTTCCGTAAAGTGGATGGTGTCAAGGGCACCTCCACACCAGGCAGGAGTCTGGGGGGCTCTTCTGGCAGGTCAGTTGGGTCCTGCTGGCTTTTGGTGTAACAAGCCGCCATCAGCTAATTCAGCCCTTTCTTCTTCCCGTGGAATTTGTCAATGCAAACTCAAATTGAATTGATTGAATAATTTGAGGAAGACCAAAGGGAAAATTTTGCCAGGTAACTCGTGCCGGTGCGTACACCTGCATGGCTTATTTCTGTGTGTGTATGTATCTTGTACACACATTTATATGCACCGCTGTAGCCATTGGTTCTAAAAATTTCCTGAAAGACCATAACTTTAACATTATTTTTGCAGTTCCCATGCTTCACATCACTTTGAAACTCGCTTTTTATCCATCATGTATGGCAAGGTTTGGTCCTTTAAGGACATAGCAGCGTGTATCTTAACCTCAGGTCTATCCAGTTGCTACAGAGATTGAAATCAGAAAGGGCTGAGGTCAGGACGCAGCAGATTCATGGAGATGTGAGAATTTAATATAACACAGAATCACAGCATCTCCCGAGCTGGCAGGGCACCCCCAGGCCCACCAGCCCAGCCCCTGGCCCCACACAGGCCCAGCCCCCTCACAGCAGATGACTGAGAGCGTTGGCCAGACGCTGCCTGAACTCAGCCCAGCTCGGGGCGGTGACTACTGGGGAGCCTGTGCCAGGGCCCCACCACCCTCTGGGGGAAGAACCTTCTCCTGACCTCCACCCTAACCCTCCCCTGGGGCAGCTCCATGCTGTTCCCTGGGGTTCTGTCGCTGGGCCCCAGAGGGAGGAGATCAGCGCCTGCCCCTTGGCTCCCCCTCGGGAGGAAGCTGTAGGCTCCATGAGCTCTGCCCTCAGCCTCCTCTTCTCCAGGCTGAACCAGCCCAGGGCCTTCAGCCTCTCCTCACACGCCTGCCCCTCCAGACCCTTCCCCACCTTTGTTCCCTCCTCTGGACACTCCCCAACAGTTTTATGCCCTTTTTGTGCTGTGGCGCCCAAACCTGCCCCCAGCACTCGAGGTGAGGCCGCCCCAGCGCAGGGCAGAGTGGGACCATTCCGTCCCTGGCCCGGCTGGCAATGCCGGGCTTGGTGCCCCCCAGGTGCAGATAGAAACACTAGAGATACTTTGGCCTGGAAAATGGTTGTGTGCCCAGTCTTTTCCATTATTATTGCCCTTTTTTTCTCATTTTGTATTGTTTCCACTACCTGGAGCAATGGCCCCGTGCTTGCCCTGAACTTCCCCCGCTCCAGGAGAAATCAGGCACTGAAATCCGAAGCGGTGGAACGCACTTGCGCTCTGCTCAAGAACTACTGCAAGAGCTATGGTGGGAGAGAAAACAAAAATACCTTTCTACATGGTCCAGTCTAAAAGCCAGGTAGACGAACCCTGCTGGTGTGCAGTCCAGCGGGAAGAGTTCAGGAAAATGCTCTGTATATTCTGCGTTGGAGCTGTACAAAAACCACGCACAATTTATTGTGTTGTGAGTGCGTTTCAAGAAGGCTTAACCTGCAGGTGAAGTATTTCACTCAACAAAGCAGACTTCTGACTTTATTACAGTGGAAACATGGGAAGAACAGCAAGGCACCTCTTGAAAGTATTCTGTAAGATCGCGAGACATGGTGTTTTAGGTTTTAGAGGAGAAAAATGTCTAGCTCCTCAAAATTACTGCTCTTGGATGTGCAGTGGTTACTGTGCAGCAGAGAGACAATGGCACGAATGTAAATCAGACTGGATGTGTATACCACGGACTGGCACCTCCTGCGTAGAGTATGTACAGTCCTTGTGTCAGTATTGCTCTTCAACAGTCCTTTTATTCTTAATGGAGCCTTTTCTGTATGTGTAACCTAAATACAGTATTGTTTTGTTCTTTATTTAACCACTGGGAATGAGGAGAGGAGAGGAGGAAAAGAAGAGAGGAGAGGGCTGTAATTTTAAGGGGCGTTTGATTCATAAAATCAAATGGGGTTTGTGATTCCCAGAAAAAGCTTGCAAGACTTGTGAAACCACAAACCCCACTGGATTCTCCCATCCTCTTTTTCAGTGATTAAGATTTTTATATTTTTTTTTTAGTTAAACACATCTGGGTTTTTTAGTAAAACAGATCTTTTGTACAGTGGCTCTGTGTGGCTGGATGTCAGCATGGGTCTTTCACCGAGAAAACACATAACCCCTGGCCAGCATCCAGGTGAGACTTGGCCAACTGTGTATTTGATTGTGGATTTCAAAGACTAACAGAGAAACTTTCCCCTTTTGGCCAGAGAAGCTGAATTTTATAGGAATCAAGAGGCAGCAGCAGCTTCACCAGAGAGCCACTCCAGCAGCATCCTGAGCCCTGCTGCTGCCTGCCCACAGCACGCCAGGGCTCCTGCGCCCAGGCTGGGGCACCAGGCTGGACCCCCGGGATCTTGCTGAAGGAGGTGTATTGATTTCCAGTCCTGTAACACATTTTGTTGCTGTCGTAGAAACTACCTCTGTGTTGCTTAGTGACGGTGGAAATTTTGAATGAGGGCTAAAGGCAAGTCCCCCCGAGTTTTGGCACAGGATCTTTTATAGCCCCACTGCGTGGTGATGCAATAGCCTGTGCGGACAGCGTGTAGGATCTGAGACGCAAACTTGAAGTGGGATATTCTATGTGGAGGCCAATATAAATATATTTGTACCAAAAAATCATGCGGTGTGAAGATGAAGTCTGAGTGGCTGATGCTGACAGAAACCATGTTACATTCTGTTGCCTTACTTCATTCAAGTGAAAATAATACTCCCTTAGTTTTGCCAGGGCCTGAGAGTCAGATTATCTGCTGCGAGCGTGCCAGTCGTGGAAACAAAATTGTTTCCAGGGAGAGCTGGACTGGCCCTCTTCCCTGCGCCTTTGATCTGGTGCACACGTACCTGCAGTGCCACTCTCCCACCTTTTCCCTCGTTCTGATTATTCGAGTGTGATTTTCTGCGTGGCATTCCTGTAGCATCGCAGGCAGTAAGGTGACTGCTGAGGTACCAAGGTGGCATGCTCTTGGACTTTCCCGAGCAAGCAAAAATAAATTAAAACCTCTAGATAACTGTAGTACCGAATTTGGGAAGTCGTACTTGTGTTGTATATTAAAGGAATCGGTTATAGGCAGCATTCTAGTGCTTTTTATCTACCTCAGGGTACTTACGTAGCTAAATATACACATTACCTGAGAGTTCCAGGACCCTTTGCCTCTTTACCTCCTTTATCTTCCAGACCACATACAGGAAACTGCGCCAGAGTGAGATTAAAGGTGTTTCGTTGCCTTAATGGCGGCTGTTTGTGCTGCTTCAGATGCAGCTCAAGTCACCCTGGTCCCTTTGTCTGGTTGCATGTGTAGCCTGTGATGAACTAGAGACTTGAGCTCCATCTCTAGAGGCGTGGGCCAAAATCCGTGCCACTGGATTTTTCTTCTTGTCTGCTGCGGCTGGGCATCGTCCACTGGTTTTCACGTGAGCAATGCTGCAAAAATCCGAGTTCTTTGCCACGGAGCTCTTCCCCCGGCTCTTACTAATGAAGTGGGTTAAGTTGTATTTTGTTATGCTGTGGTTAAGTCTACAGAAAAGGAACTGGCCTGTAGTTTGGAGAAAGATTGACCTTAAAAAGTGCTTTTCACTTTTGAAATGGTATCTGATAAATATTTTTACCAATTTTAGCTGAAGTGTTCCACCCTTATCTGCCTGTAGAGCAAACAGAAAGCCCTTCTGTCGTCAGGCGGCACGCAGGAAAGGCACGACACAAAGTGGAGACATAGTTGTATTATCTGAAAACAAATTAATTACACTGATGTCAATATTTTTTTAAGTGGGAAGGGAAGAATTAGCGAAGTACATTATGGCTTGGACATGGGGAGCCAGAGTTCCCTGATGCGTTTTTGTAATAGAAGGGAAAAGACAATGTGCTATTAAGAACTGGATTTGTTTTTGTTCTGCACAGGATCACCCATGGCAACTACGTCTGCAAATAAATGTTTGGTATAGAAATGGCCTTTGCGGAATGCTACGGGCAGTATTTGAAGAATATTTGGACTTTTATTTCTATGAGTCTTTAATACGACCCGGTTGCATAGTCAGTAACCCCTGACGTTGCACATGGGATTTGTAGCAATACCCCAGGAGACTGGGGGAGTTGAAACCTTGACCCCAGTGTTTTGTTCCTTTCTCCTGAAGGCAACTTGTCCGCTTACGAGTGACACTGTTCCGTGCTCACCGCCTCCGTTTCAAGCATGAGTCTACGCAGGCAGCTTCGTGCAGCATCCCGCTGCATCCAGCTCACCTGAGCAGCTGCCTGGTGGTACCTCAGGACAGGAGCTCAGGCGCTGCTGGTTCATTTCTTGGCAAAACCAGTTCTCAGCTCCGCGTGGTGGCCTTCCTCAAGAAGTGGTAACACAGTTCTAGTGCTAAAATTCCCACTGCACATCCAAACAGTGGGGGGAAAAAGTTTGTACGGTGCATTTTATGTAGTGCCGGAGTTTCTCGACGTGCCAAAGGAGGCAGGCAGTGTGCGTTGTGCCTGTATTGCAACCCGTGGGGAAGTGGAGATGAAAAAGTGCCCAGCTTTCAGCATTTTGGAAATACTGGGTCAGGCCTCGTGCCTTTTTATATTTAGCTGCTTTTTAGCACGTTGATTTGCCGTGGCTGCATTAGTCCTGTTGCACAGGGCTTTTTTGACCACGTTTGTTAAAGGCTGAGGGTAACACTGAGAGGTGAATTTACGCTGGCGTTATAAACTAGGCTCAAGGTACCTTATTGTAATTTTTTAACACTGTGGATCTAGGAATGTTTCAAAACCCACGCAGGAACCTTGCTGGGGTGGAGGGCTGATACATAAAGTGCGGGTAGAGGGTAGATTTTCCTTTCTGTAATTGGTGATCTCAATTGCCAGTGTTTATAGAAACACTTAAAGAAATCCAGTAATTGTATAATTTGACCCTGAGTTACAGGCTACGTGCGTATTGTCCTGATTTGTTTAAAAAAGGAGCAAAGTGAGGATCACTTTGAAGTTTCTTCTGTTTGGCAACAGAAAGGTAAAAAAAAAAAATAATCAGGAAAGGCTGAGAAGTTGCATTACTTACCCTGCTCATGTCCTGCAGCCTGCGGGGTGTTGTGTTTATGGAGATATTCTCTAGCAGTTGCAAAAAAAAAAAAAAAGAGAAGAAAAGAAAAATCATTGCGCATAGTTGGCAATCTGTGTCTGACTAAGTCTGATAATAAACTGAGTCTTGGGAGTTAACCCAAATAGTCCGAGCTGCCAAGGGTTGTTCCTATTAATGCTATATATCTGTAGTGTCACACAGAGGCCTTTTTCCCACTGAACTCCCTGGCAGAAGTTGTCTGGGTAGGAGTTCAGTCCACCCCAGGACAGACAACCCGTGCTACTAAGCTCCACATTAAGGCTGCAGCTAAGACTGCTTGGGAAAAAACAGTATTGGATGTGATTAAAAATCTTGAGCCTTCAATATTTGGTTTTATTCCACGTTGAAATGAAGCTGAGACCATCGGGCATTTTTCTCAGGAATGAAATGTTGCGTAGCCACGAGCCCAGCATGCGCTCGCTGGAGAGGAGGGAGATGCTGGCTCTGCTGTAGAGCAGAGGTGTAACCCGGTTTTCCCATCGTTCGTGTGATCATTCCACGTAACAGCTGTTTCGAAGCCAACTCAAAAATTCCTTCTGGAGCTGCTAAAAGATTGCAGCAGCGATTTTGTCCAAACCACTGTGTTTTTGTGAAACATTCCAGTTTTCAGATGATGATATTTTCTAAGACAATTTTCATAAAAAAAATAAAATCAAATCTTATTTATTTCTAATCAGAAGGGCAATTTAAATCACTTTGAAGGATTTCCTTGAGCCCGAAGGCTGTGCGGGAAGATCTGACAATATTACAGTAACAATTAATTGCACCCTTCCTGGAGCAGGTCACGTTACAGTCCTGGCTAAACAGAGACTGTCCTTGTGCTGCTTGATTTTGAGAAGGACTTGCCCTGAATGGGTGTCTTGTCCTCAAAGAGGGCAAATAAAAAATTATGGTTTAGAGTGTCTCTTATTCGCACGAGATTAGACCTGATTTGTGTTGTGATCGGACAATGCAGTATCTTAAATTTTCTGGCAGATATTATAGTCATAGAATAGAATCCCAGACTGATGTGGGTTGGAAGGGACCTCAAAGATCATCTAGTTCCCACCCCCTGCCATGGGCAGGGACACCTCCCACCAGCCCAGGCTGCCCAAAGCCCCATCCAACCTGGCCTTGGGCACTGCCAGGGAGCCAGGGGCAGCCACAGCTTCTCGGGGCACCCTGTGCCAGGGCCTCAGCACCCTCCCAGGGAAGGATTGCTGCCTCCCAGCTCAGCTCCAGCTCCCCTCCTGCAGCTTCAGGCCCTTCCCCTTGGCCTGGCCCTTCCTGCCCTGCAACCAGCCCCTCTCCAGCTTTCCTGCAGCCCCTGCAGGCACTGGGAGGGGCTCCAAGGGCTCCCCGCAGCCTTCTCTGCTCCAGGCTGGACAAACCCAGCTCCCTCAG
The DNA here is from genome assembly GCA_013399095.1 of Psophia crepitans. Lineage (NCBI taxonomy): Eukaryota > Metazoa > Chordata > Aves > Gruiformes > Psophiidae > Psophia > Psophia crepitans. The sequence continues at coordinate 485,999 of VWZZ01001617.1, read as the reverse complement.
CCTGTCTCCAGAGCAGAGGGGCTCCAGCCCTCCCATCATCTCTGGGGCCTCCTCTGGACTCACTTCAGCAGCTCCATGTTCTTCTTGTACTGGAGACCTTAGAGCTCTTTTGTTTTATTCACGTATATTTAAAATATAGTACCTTCTTCAATGGCTCTTCAGCTAAGAGTTGCTAAAACAGAGATGGGTTTTGTTGTTTTGGGGAGGAAGGGTGTATTTCCCCATGTAGCCCAAGTGCTGGAGCCTCCTCCCTCCCAGTCCCAGGCTTTTGGAGCTTTCCATTCTATTCTGGGGCTTTGCTGGTCTATCTTAAGCAGTTAGAAAAACAACCAAAACACAAGAAAAAGCTAAAAGGTACTTCTGGGGAGGTGGGTGTAAAGGTCTTCAGATGTAGCGGAAAAGAAGGGAAATAATTGTACAACCTGTGTTGTGTACTTACGGTATAAAACGATTTCTAGCTGTCATGGAACGAGTTAAACGGAACTGAGTCAGAAAGCTGACAAATGAAATTGTGCATCAGTCATCTTTATTATGATTTTCTGAAAGAGAAAATTGAACTACCATCACGTAGAGCAATGTGCATGGTCTTGTTTTACTTAAAAACCTGCAACTTCTGGTGGTTGAATGTCCTCACAGCACTTTACTGGCTTCTGGCAGTTTGCACAGCCATGGGAGTTGGTCAAGTGTAAGGGGTGAAATAAAGAAATAGTCAAACATTTCAGAAACCAGTTAACATCTGAGGTCATCTCAAGGTACAGGGAGATTCCTCTATGCCGTAAGGTTTTTAATTATAAGGGAAATCCTATTTAAAGGCCTATAATGTTTCTGTGGTTGTAATAAAATATCCTGCACAACCAGGTAGGAAAATCTCAGTGGGTAAATCTGAGTCTCGTTCTCATTTTGTTCTTCTTTAACTTTAGTGCCCAGCTGTTGTTGATATTCCTTAAACAAATCCTCTCCTGCTATTTTCAGTTTGTGTTGATGGGGGACCAAGAAAAGGAGGAGCAGTGGGGGATCTGTCGGAGGTTCGTCAGATCGTAGTGGCTTAACTCTGGGCGCAGCTTCCAGCAGGCTTTTGGTTTAGCTCCTAGCTGCCAGGCTCGCTACCAGCAGGCTGAAAAGTGAGTTAAGACGAAGCGTTTGAAACATTACGGTACTGAAAGCTGCGGTTGTTTGTGGTAGGAATTACTGAAGAGAAAAAAAAATAGTAATAATAATAATTAACAGTATTGGAAAGAAGGTGTGGGTACGGGAAAGTGGAGAGGCAGCGTCTGTGGCCGCGGTGTGCTGGACTTGTTTCCTGTCCTAGGCTCTCTTTCACCCACATGAAGAGTTGTCTCCGTCCATCCCTTCTGCCTGCCCCCCCTTCCCTTGGGCAGTTCGTGCTCCTCCTCCCCGTTCCGATGGACTCAGCCCTGAGCCTTTGCTTTTTTCCCCCATGAAACATCCCAGGACTGGGACACGGAGCCTTGTACTGGACCACGGCTTGTCTCTCAAAATTGCTGACCCAGCCAGGAGCTGGGCAGCTGCAACATTTCCTTTCTTAATCAACCTCCCATGCATTTTTAGATCTTCTGATTGCATAAATGGTTTTGTGATGATGGGGTGTTTCTCCTTCCACCTTGAATAGTGTTCTATCTCCCTTGGGCTGGCCCGGTGTGCCTGCACGGAGCAAGCTCCTCGGCTCTCAGGGCCGGGGTGGAATAAGTAGAGGAACACTTCAAGCATCCCTATACTCAAACGGGTCTCTTTTCTGAAGAGCACCTGAAAATCAGCAATTTAGAGGGGCCACCCAACGCCCTTGGCAGCCACGGTGTAATCAACCAGCATCAGGACTGTTGTGAGCAAGAGCCCGGTGCCGAAGGGACTGTGAAAGCCCACGTGAAGCTGGAGGGAATGATCCTCACCCCGAACTAACAGTGCAGCTCCTTGTTGCAAGGACATGTCAATCACACCAAACTCAAGAGTTTACCCTGGACTTCCGCAGCCTTTCGGAGAACCAGTGGTTTCAGGCTTGGGGCAAGTGTTTATCCAGTCTAGCAAAAACATTAAAAATGGGAATAAATCTGTATTGACCCAAGGTGCTTTCAGTGCTGCAATATGGTGTAAGCCCTTCAGAATGAGTTTTCCTATAAAGATAACATCGCTGCGCAGCCCGCCTGTGTGTAGTTACCTACTCAAGCGCAGTTTGTGTTACTTCATCACGGAATCATTAGGTGCGAGGAAGAAGATTATAAGGTGTTACATTATTTATCCTGATAATTAAAAACACGCATGACGCTCTAGCTTTGGCTGTTCAAAGCAATAACCCTGGGCGACTTCAAATACTGTAAAAGGAGTTAATCATCGATTTCAGAAAGTGCCAAGTTTATTGATCTTGTTAACAAGAAAATATGTGTGTGGTTACCTCGGTGGGGACGGAAAACAGTTGTCATCTCACCTGTTATTAGTTGGATGCTATTGTTATACCTGAGCCAAGAAAGATCCGTGTTAAGCAAAAATTAATCACGAATGTTACCCTGCCACTTGTCCAGGCAAATTTCTTGTGTCAGTAAATTTACTTTAAATAAATAAATTTTCTCTCAGTCCTGATTTTGCTGGAGATGAATGGGCGCATTTTTTTGCCGCAGTTCTGCCCGGCAGTTAGCACCAAGAACACTTTGCAAGCTGATCCCGTTTCAAGGTTTGCAGCTAGTTTAGAGATTTGGAGGTTTTAGAGGTGAGAAAAGACTGTTGAACTCCATCTAACCATCCCGGGGACACCACAGGCTGGCTGTCGTACTGCTCTCAGGTGTGTTACCTTCCAAATCCCGTGGTTTTGAATTAACTAGGGCACATCCTTGGGAAAAAAAGTAAGTCTCACGTTGATTTTATCTGTCTTTAACTTCTGAACGTGCTTGTGCTGTGTCGTCAAATGCCTTTATAAGATTCTAAATACACAGACATTGTTATCTTTACAACCCAATTCTTGACTTCGCCAAAGCTCATCTGAGAGGTCTCTTTTCCATGAGCTCCTGGGAACTGCCCCGGGCTCTGTTACCGCCTCCCAGCCTGTGTTCTTTGGGTTTCATTTCAGCCATCGTGCTGTTTTGTCTTGGATGGTGTAAGGCCAGCAGACGTGGGGTCGCTTGGGACTTTCCATGATGTGTGGCTGCCGGGCAGTCGGTTAAGTCGATCGTAGAAACGTTGTCTTCTGTTAATTCTTGGACGCAGACTGTCTCAGTCCTCCTATGTTTAAAGATCTGGGTCTAGTAGGTGCCATCTAACGTCTTCTTTAGTTCCTTTTGGTGTAGGAAGTATTTTGTTATATGTGTATAATAAATAAATGTGTTTTCTCCGCATTACTGTTGACCGTTCCACTGTTTCCATCTTGCGAGAAACGTCTATGAATTATAACAGAATCTGTCATGACTCTTAGGCTTCATGGTAATTTTTTTGCATTTATTTAAAATTTGGCAGTGTCAGATTTTCCTTCTCAATGGGTGCACATTAACCCAGGCCCAAGTAGCAGATGAGGATGTGACCTTCCATGAGTGTCGTGTCTTCTGCAGATTTGAAAGGAACGAAAGAGAGTGAAAGAAGATCATGAGAGAGCTCTGAGGGTTTCAAAGTCCTCTGGGCTGTATGGGGATAAACCAGAGGAGCTCCGTAGGTTTCTATGGGGCTGCTTTGTATTTTTTCCTCAGAATAACACAGGAATGTTGCGCCATCCTTGGCCTCTCAGGTGTTTTTGTGGGACAAAATAGGCAATCGTGGTCTTGCCAGAATAAAGCTCCTTGGCTGGATAAAAGGAGCGATGGTGTATAAATACCAGCGTTTCCTTTGATTTTGGTCTCACGCGCACTGGGCGTGAATGGCTTTGCTACGTGGATGGTATGTGTGCGTGCCTTTTCAAATGATCTTTGGCTTAATCCTCATCTAATTTTTTACACAGTTGTAAAATACATGTTTTATGTTACTAGACCACGATAAGAGTTAGTAATGATACAAACCAGCATTTCACCTCCTCAAAGATAAAAACCAGATTTGATAAAATACAACTGCAAAAGTATGCCAGGACAGCCTTTATTAAAACAAGGTCCTAGAAACAGTTCTGTTATCTTAAATAATATTTTTCCAGTGGGGGAATGCATTAACCTAACACATAATATGCATAGAACCTTATCGATACCAATTACTTTCAGAATTGCAGCTAAAATTCTGGTGTCACGCAGCTCAGCCCATTGCAGGTAGGAAGTTTGGCAGACAGGGCTGCGCTTTCCTACGGAGAAGTGGTACAGCCGGATGCTCGAAGTACCTTGGACACAGCTGGCATCAAAGTAGACAAGTTATCCCGTGTAAAATGGCTTAGAAGTTTGTGATCCCTTCACAGTGGCCAGTTAGCATAATTACTTCTAATGCAAAATTCCGTTGAATTACTCTTCTCAATTGCTGACACACTGGAATAATAAAATGAAACTGAACGGAGCAATTGGGGTAGTTTTATTTGTTGGTAAATATCAGAAAATGGCATATTCTGCAAACCTGGACAAGTCCAGAAAAATACGTACCTTTTTCTTCTCCTGCCACTTGAATTGTAAAAATCATGGTGCTGGTTATGGGGGAAGGAAAATGGTTTTTTCACCTTGAATATCAATTACTGGCTGTAAATGAGCCGCAAAGTGACGTTCTCTTGCATGCTTTCTGCAAGCACCTTACTGCAAGGAGCTGGGCTTTGCTTTGAGTTGCTCCGACCAACGCTTCAAACTTGTAGTGTTTCCAGCTGCTTGGCCTTGCGAAATTACATGTTTCCATCTTTATTTACCACAATAAAAAATATATAAAAAACCTCAGAGGTCAGAATTTACTTAATAGTTCTTTTAATGCTGTTGCCAGAAAAGAGGCAGGAAGGCGTGGTGCAACATCTTTGCTCTTTTGGGGTAGCAGGAGGAAAAGACAGTGGTTGCTTTTTTTTGTCAGGGTTTTTTTTTTAAGAATAGAAGTTTTAGAAGGGATTTAGCCCATTTCTGAGTAGAAAGCTGCCATTTTTACAGAGTTCTTCCTTCAAATTAGGATTTTCAGAATTTAGGTCTAGGCATCCTTCTCAAGGCTAACTAAAATACGAATATTTTGGTCCCAAGACGGCTACTGGAGTGTGGGTGCTTCACGCTGCTCTCTGCAGCCTAGGTAGAGAGGCAAAATGCTTTTAAAGAAAACAAACACGTTCTCCGTGCCTTCTCCGATTACCATTAGGGAATGGATGGGCGGATCTTAATTTTCACCGAAGCATATTTTCACTTATGTTTGTTGTCTTAAGAATGAGTTTCTTATCTGGAAAGCAATCTTTTTCACAAGACGTTCTCAGTTTAATCCAACTCGTGATACCCTTTAAAGCAGACTGGCTATTCCCAGCTGAGGAGCCTCTATTTATGTGTGTCTGTCAGGAGCAGAATTTATGATAGACCTGCAAGTTATGTGAACTTTAAATGTTTTCACAGTTGTTAAACTTGACCAACTATTTCACTAAGACTAACTGCTTAAAACGGTTTTGGACTTAGCAGCTCCCCCCAGCCGAAGTATGAGTATTATGCTTATAAACCCAGCAACCCCCAGACTGCTCGTCAGCGGAGAAGAACGCTGTATTCCTCCCCTGATATAATTCCTAGAAAGGCCATTTAAGAAAATATGTTTTCTGCTAGATTTTTTTTTTTTAATTAAAGAAAGGAGTCTGGAATTTCAAATCACCTTTTTCCACGTAGCAGCTCTCCATCCACCATCCTTACCTTGTAGTGCCTGGCCTCTCCCCATCCCGTCAAAGCGAACCATGGATATGCATTCACAGACTGACAGACTGGTGGGGGTGGGCAGGGCCCTCTGGGGATCACCCAGCCCAACCCCCCCCAGAGCAGGGGCACCCCCAGCAGGGTACATAGGGTGGTGTCCAGGCGGGTTTGGGATCTCTCCAGAGAAGGAGACCCCACACACACACCTTCCCCTGGGCAGCCTGTCCCGGAGTTCCGGCACCTGCAGAGGGAAGAAGTTTCTCCTCATGTTCAGATGGAACTTCCCATTTTACAGTTTGTGCCCACTGCCCCTTGTCCTGTCCCTGGGCACCACTGGGAAGAGTCTGGCCCCTTCCTCTGGACAGGCCCCTGGAGATATTGATCAGTATTGATCAGATCCCCTCTCAGGCTTCTCCTCTCCAGGTTTAACAGCCCCAGCTCTCTCAGCCTGTCCTCGTACAAGAGATGCTCCAGCCATCATCATCCTCACACCCTCCACTGGACTCTCCTCAGTAGTTCCCAGTCTGTCTTCAACTGGGGAGCCCAGAACTGGCCACGATATTCCAGATGTGGCCTCCCCAGGGCAGAGCAGAGGGGGAGGAGTACCTCCCTTGACCAGCTGGCCACGCTCTTCTTGATGCACCCCAGGACTCCACTGGCCTTCTTGGCTACGAGGACATGCTGCTGGTCACAGGGAGCTTGTTGTCAGGACACATTGAGAGGAACAAGGCTACATGTCTGTAAAATTAGTTCTCTGCAACTAATTCTTGGTATCCGACTTCATATTGGGGCACCTAACAGCGGTGCAAAACGCTGAGCAGGAGCAGGGCTCCTGTTGGGGTACCGGCATGCTGAGGTCCGTGCCCCGGTGTTCAGACAGCCCTCGCACACGCCGTCTGCTCCGACATCTCTTGGGGCAGAGCTCAGCAGTTCAGCTCAGCAGCTTCGGCAGGATCCTTGAAAACTTTTGCTAAATAAAGGCAGAAGCAACATAGCTAATTTTTGCAGTGAGTTTGTGCTTGTGGTGGTTACTCTTATTTTTGTAGCAATTGCAGACTATAGTAGTTATGGGTGCAAATTTTTGGTCAAATAATAGTTTAAACAAGCTAACATTATACATATTATTTTTAATTAACTTGTGCTGAGGCATGTGTTTCACTTTTAATTCAAGTGTCAGATTTGTGCAGTCTGTTTTTCATCATGCTTAAGGTTAAAATATTAGGTCACCAGAAGAAAGACCTATTTGAGTCACATAAGACAAATTAAATGTTAGAAGGAAGGAGAGGGCAGGGAGGAGCAGAAATAAAGCTGTGACTTCAGAAAATAAGGTAAAGCAGGAAAGAGTTAGGGAGAGATAAAATGGGTTGCAGAAGTCCTGAAACTCATTTTTCAGTTCTCAGTATTGATTCTTGGTGCTTACAAGTTTTGTATTGGTTAGGAATAAATAATTCAAAGCTGAACTTGCGGAGTCCTGAGGCCCAGGAAGGAGCTGGGTATTGCCTTCTGGAAAAAGTCCTTCCCAGGCAAAAAAGTGTCTGCGATAGTTTTATCAGGGAATAAACCAGCTCTTTAAGACCAGGTCTTTAGGAGAGCAAGAAAAAAATGCATAGGATGGAAAAAAAGCTTGAAAATGAAGATAGGTTCCCATGGTATTTAAATAGTCCGTGTGTTAACACCAGAGAAGTTGTCGTTTGCTTTAGATTAAATGTTTTTGGGTTTGATGTTCCCAGTTATGAATGTTATTTCCTGTGCATTGCAGAAGACTTGGCTATCCTGTTGCAAAAGGAGGTGTGTATCGTGTGGTAGCAAGCAAAAGCTCTTTGTTGAATGCTTGAGCAGTTTCAGTCCTCAGCAGTGAATGAGCAGTGGTGAGCGAGACGGGAATCATTAGCAATGCTAACAGCAAAATTTAAAATGTTAATTTTCCCTTAAAAAAGGCACATCTGACTAAAGAGATTTAATGTAAGGCAAACAGAAAGGTGTTGCTTAAAACCTTCTTATTACTCTCACCCTCTTCCAGTCACAGGGGTTCAAAGTACCCGTCCCCGCTGCTCCCTCAAACCGATGCTCCTTGGAGGGCCCAGCTCCTTGGGTATTAAACCTGGTTATACCACGCTCCTGGTGTAGAGACGTTCTCAGGTGGTATCAGCTGCAGGAACACGCACACCGAGACCCCATTATGCCTGCAGAGAGGCACTAAAATGTTTGGCAATAAAGCCCTTCACGTCCAGATCGAGCCATCTGAATGGTGGCTCAGCCTCGAGTGTATTTCTCTTATATTTAAATCCTTTTTCTTTAATGCATCACAGAGTTGCGCTTTTCTGTATATTGGGGGGGCCCTCAAATTGTGGGGGGGAGACACACAGTGTAATCTGCAGCTTATTTTATTCCTTAATGAAATCTAAACAACCTCCTTCGCTTCGAGTAACTAAATAATGAAAAAATTCCTTAGTATTGGGGATTTTTATCTGACTAGAGACTGAATACAATCTAAGTATGTACTTTGTGATGTGACCTATTTGTGTATGTACTTGTATATGTGTGTGTATATATATGTATATCCTCCTGGCAGACCCCAGAGAGGGAGAAAGGTGTCTTGTTTTCCCCTTCCTATCCCAAAAAGTGCCGGCCTCACGCAGCACCAAGCAAACCTGTAGTAATTCTCCCATATGGCGATTCTATAGATGGAGAACGGTCTCCGGGGCATATCAGCTTCCCGGTCGCTTAGGTCACTTAAATACTTTCTGTGCATGTGAAAGCAATGAGACATTTGCCTAAGGAGCTCCATCGGATCTGGTGGTTTGAGATCAGTTGTACAAATACAGCTGCGTGGTTGGACATGGGTGGCTGATGGAGATGCAGCAGTCAGGCTGTAGAACACTTTGAGGCAGGTCGTAAAACGTATGTTCAAAAAGGTCCCGGTTATTAGGGATTTGAACAAAAATCTGAGGGATGGGGCCGAGGCGCTGGGACACAGAAGGTCTCTTCCCTTTGCCCGTCTCTTGTATTTCGTGTCCCCCTTCCCGGCGCAGTGCCCGAGGGCTGCTCCCTGGCCACGTAGGAGGTGGATGTGGATGTGACGTGGTCCGGTCCCGTCCATCTGTTCCCAAGGGCCATCAAAACGAGGGCCTGAGCCCCGGCGGGGCGGACAAGGAGTCTGGTATCACTCAGGGCAGAGTGGCTGCAGCCAATTTATGGGGTGAAGCTGATGATCGTTCCATCAAAAACTCCTTATCTAAAGGTTAATGCCTGATGAGAGGCGGATAAGGAACTTGTGTGTGTGAGATCATTGCAGCTCTGAATCCAGGAGGATGGCGTGTGATTTTCTGTGCAGTACAAAGGTTTGATAGAAGAGGCAACATTTAGCACTTGTAATCTTATCCTGCTTGACTGCTCTTCAAAAACATTTTACGTTTTTTCCCTCTGCATCTAGAAACTTGGACGAACCGACCTTCCAAACGTAACCTTAAAATAGCTTTGTCAAACAAAACATAAGTGCAAGAAGTTTCCTGCCATTTCCATAACTACGAGCATATGATTTGCCGTTCGTCTTGAATAATGATGTAAGAAATCTGCCAGGAAAGATCCAAACGCCGTTGCCGGGGTTGTTTCCTAACCAGCTGCAGCTGCTGAGCAAGCACAGCCGGCTCGCGCCCTGCCTTGCACGAACGCCTGTTGGCTTTGCAGGAGGAGTTTCGGTAGGGAAGGGGTTGTTAGAAAGTGTTTAAGAGGAGAAGAGTAGTGAATCTCAGAAGCCTACATGCCAGCTAGTTTATTTAGTTTTGGTCAATAGCTAAATCAGATTCATGGCCGTGGTTATTGAGATTTTCTAGGCAGCTTTTGCTTCCCCAAAAGGAGTCGTTTTGATAGAGACACTCTAAAACTTCATGATGACAAAGAAAAACACGCAGTAATTGCTTCGGCGCGTCCTTGCCAAGGGATTAATTGCATGAGATGTATTTTATTAAGCTTCCAAGACTGTGGATGCTGCCGTGCTGCCCAGATGAGGTTAGTAGAAAACACATGTCAGCTCTCACCAGTGATGTTTATGTCTCTGCACAAACCTGCCTCTTTTCAGCACCGAAATCCTCTGTGGAGAAGCGGCTGGGGGAAGGGAGCACAGCCATAGGCAGCTGAGAAGCACTCAGACCAGTATGTTTGGGTAATTGTAAGATTTTGGGGGGATCAGGAAATTTGTCTGTCCCAGTTTTAGCAGAGAATGGCCATAATGTGGCCTCAGCGCTGGCCTGGGCAGCTCGGGTCCATCCCACGTGCTAAGCCGTGCTTAAACAGCAGCCCAAACTCCCATTCATTTTGGATGTTCTACCTGTCTCTGGGTCAGGGGCATTACGTTAAACCTGCTGTCAGTCTGAAATGTGAGATAACAAGTGAGTAGTTACCTAGGCAGGTCATATTTGCTTATTGAATTTTATTACTGTTTTTAGGAACCAGGTATATTAGTGGTGCTGTGGGACTCAGTAAATTTAATGATGTTAAAGGACAGCATTATTAATTTCTCATTTTATGCCCATGCTTTTCTAGTGAACCGTTTAAACTGTAGCTGCCCTGCAACTTTAAAGGGGTGTCAAAACAGCAATAGCTTATATTACACAGAACTTTCCCTGAAATTGCTCAGCGACGTGCAAGTCTGGGCAATTCTTTTCTTTTTTTGCAAAGTAAAATGCAGCCCTCACATTTCTGAAATATTGTTATGAAACAGAGCCAATATGTTCCCATTTTCAAAGCGAGGCGCAAGCAACTGGGGTTTGCTCTTTGGAAAGTATGACAGAATATTATTCATGGGCTTGCTTTAAGGGATATCTGCCAAGTGAAAACTCTTTCCATTTTATTCTGTGTGAAGCTGGAACACGAGTACGGAACAAAATACAATTTATTTAACAACGTACAAATAATTTGTGCAGCATTAATGCATGTACAGAGGGTGTATTGGATATATGTAATAGTAAAAATAATTTATTGATGCACCTTTTAATTAACTGCAAAGTTTTCTAGAGCATGTTTGTTCTGTCCGTGCTGTCACCTCTCAGCATTCATTACAAACTCAACTTCCCGAAAGCGACACCCTCCACATCGCCGGGTTTGGGTTGCAAACCTGTAGGTGTATGAGTTGGACGTTGAGCAGGACCCTTTCGGTGCAGCTCTTGAGAGGGCACAAGAGTCTCGCCAGGCGCCGTGCGATCCCAGGCTGTGCCAGGGGACCTGCCCGTGCCAGGGCGACGACGGGAGCTGAGCTGTTCCCTCACGCTTCTGCTGTCCTGCTGCAGCAAGCAGCGGTTTTTCCTTGGAAGAGAAGTGTATAAAGCACTTGGTTGTCTGAACTAGGCAACGTTGGCTGCGTTTTCCCATCAGTACTCTGCTGTTGGATATAAATCATTTAGATAAACAGCTCTGACTGGTTTAGTGCTAGTGTTATGGTAGAACATATTTTTTTTTAAGCGAGACAAAATGCCTTTCACTTTGTAAGTGAAAAAATGTCTGGACGGTCTTCGCACAGAGCCAAAGATACTCCATCTCCACGTGGTAGATCTCGGAGATAATACACCATTTATTTGCTTTGCTCTTCAAATTGGTTAATCTTCATCAATCAGCCTGGCTCTGCACGCACACCTTAATCCCGTGCTGGCTTTGCACGGCCATCTTCCGCTGTCGCTGAACGCTGTGATGTGCTTTCCCCTGCTGCTTTTATTAAACCCTTTTAGTTCACTCCCCTGTTGACACTGCTGTCAGTTAGAGATTTGCTTACCAAAATAATGGTAATCCAGTGAGCCCATCCAACCAACTAACAGACCTGAGCGTAACTGTGTCCTGGCAGGCTGCCTGGCAGGCATCAGGAGGGAGGGCAGTGCTCCTGCCTCTTGTCTTGGGATGCTCAAAGCATTTGGGACATTGTCCTGCTTTGTCCTACATCTCTCCTTTGCCCATTTTCGCTCATGATGTCAAAATTAGTCCTGTAGTCTGATTTTAGTCTGTATTTATGGTTTTTTCTCATTGGGTACTCATGTGAATCCTTCTTAAGCAAAGGGGGTGGGGGGGAAGGAAAAAAAAGAAAGAAATCCGTGGGGCGTGGTAGAAATAAATGACCACGCAATTGCACCATTTGAAATATGTATTTTTGATACATTGGATGTTGTAAAAACAAATACGTGATCTCACAAAGTTCAGTTTTTCTATTAATTTATTAAATACTGCTAAGTGAACTCGTGTTGAAGCCTGGTTACAAAGCTTTTGCTAAACTGGACCTGTTCCTGGGCCTGTTGTTGACATTTGCTGGGAAAGTCGTTTATATTCGGGTAATTTCTGGTACTTTAGAAAATACTGGCAAAGAAAAGTCAGGATGCTGGGAAGCCGACTTTGATGGAGAATCTTGCAGAAACTATTTGTATTTAGGCGCCAGACTGCAGCGATGCCTTTGGATGAGGCGGATACCGCGCAGCCCCTCCAGGTTTAGCGTGAGCCCATAAGAAACAAACTGCAAACTGATTGTTGCTGCTTTTCTGCTGCTGCCAGCCGCTTTGCCTGGGTCACATGGGGATGCCTGAAAAGCTGCTCTGTTTCGTCAGAGGCAAGTAGAAATTCCCCCTGGTTTCAGGCTGCAACAGAAAGGTGCCGCGCTGGGAGACAAATCAACCTTTCCATTCACTGGAACTGTCACACCGTGAGCAGGAGAGATAAAAGAGATCTCTCCTGACACAGCCCACGTAACTACCTCCTCTGGGATCCCAGTGGTTCTTGGTCCCCCCTTCCTTTGCTTTCCATTGCTTCCACGTTTTTATGCATTACTATATCTGCCATAAGAAACAGCCCTCTAGGGAACTTCTGCGATCGAGTCGCTGTCTCAGGAGTGCCTGCTGCGCCTAGTCCTGCTGCCTGCCGCCGGCGCTGTGTTCGTCTGGAAGAGGGCCGGGGAGTTTGTGGCACGCGGGAAGCAGCAGGCAGCAGTAACGGGGTAACCTTTACGGAGAGCAGCACCTCCGTCGCATGCATGAAGCAACCCTGCGTTTCAACACGGTAGCGATGCAGCGGTGCCATGGTGGTCCCAGACCCAGTGATGAATGGCGTTCCTGTCTCAAACCCCTCTGCCTTTCCATTCACCATAAGACCTTTGCACGTGGAGCCAAAAGCGCTCTTTTGCCTTCGTGTTTACCTCTTCAGTATGCCAAAGTCAGGTGGGGTGGAAGAGAATATACCAGAAGGATCTTGCTGTGAAAGTAAGTAGCACTCAGAAAGCCGTTGGGAGAGTCTGAGTGAGAAGCAAAGAGAAGGACGAGAAGCATGAACCTGGACCGGCCATCCTTTGGTTTAGGGTTGGTTTATTATTTTGTACCATTTCAGTATGTGAAAAGCTGCTGGAGACCCAGGGTTGACAGGTGTAAATATTGCTAGCACAAACCAAAAGAAAATTAAAGAGGAGAAGGTGAACCCAAGTGGTGACAGTGAATTCTCTATCAGTTGTTGGCAATTTTTTTTGTGTGCTGTGACTTGATCTCTCCTTCTCGCTCTGTCTAGGTGACCCTTGTTGAGACCTTTGCTATCTTAAACTATACGTGAAGGACAGGGTCCTTTTACTTGTACAGGCACTTACTCCTATTCGGATGTACCCAGAGAGACATGAAGGACCTTATTATGGAGCTGATCTTTCCATGCAGCTCTGTAATCCGTGGGAAGATGCTGCTCAGGTTTGGACTGCATGAAGACCCAGAGCATCCCACGTTGATGCAGGCTCTAGGTTAGGACAGATTACATTCCTGAATTGGTGTGGATGCCCTTCAGAGCTCTTACTTAGTCTTCTGTAAACCTTGTTTACAGGGTACAGATGCAGAAGTATCTTATAATCAGATACTCAGACACCTGAGTATATTGTAAATTTAATCCGTGGTACTATTATTACATGAAGCCAGAAGTATTGTCACAGGGGGAACTGCAACAGGATCTAAAAGCAATGGACAATCTCCAAGATAAACATCAATGTTAGAAATATTTAAAGACTCGAACAGAAAACAGAGTGGAAACCAAATCTGAAAAGAAATCATCTTCAAACGCTGCAGTGCTGTATCATCTGTCTGTCACTAAAATCCAGCACTTTCCTTTTCCTTGTGTAGTCTTCACTGCAGGCTCGCCAGGGCTTTGTGGGCAGGGCTTTGTGGGGTGCGGGCAGCGGAGTCGGGGGGCCAGCGCCCAGACCCCGAGGTCTGAGCTGCCCTGCGAATATCGCTGAAGTTGCCCCTGCGAGCTGGTGTCCGTGGTTTTCACCTGCTGACTGCTTGTCTGGTTCAGCGGAGAATTTGCACAAGTGACTAAGTCCATTCCAGCCACGGTGCCTGGGGCTTAGGGTGAGTTCCATTTCAGCAGGATTTAAGCTTGTCCATAAATTTTAACACAATAATTGCTGAATCAGGCCTACCTTACCTCCTGTTTGAGCCAAGGGGACCCATCCTTTTGCTGTGGGTAGCATCGGACCAGGCCGGTGAAGCAGGTACACGTTCAAGCGGTGCTGCTGCGATTCGCGCACAAAAAGCGCGGGAGGTATGCGTAACACGAACGATGTGAAAGGAATCGGCGATCTCGGCCTCGATCCCCAGAAACGGATAGCCGCCTTTTAAAGCCAGCCGCCGAAGCGGCTGCCGGTTGGCAGCAGGAGGTGGGGAATGTGTTTAAGCCGCGTAGGAGCTCTGCATGCTGTTGTGGGCTCCGTGTCAGGCTGCGGCTCTGGTTTTGGAGGGGACGTCCGATGAGCAGAGGGTGTTCAGCCTCAGCAGCAATCTGTTCAGCGGGAAACGGTCTTAGATGGGGAGCTGGTGGCCGTCCCCTAAAACCCCTGTATTGTGGGGAGAGGTGGTGTGGGGAACGTCAGTCTGGCAGAGCTGCAGCTGCATTGGCAGCAGTGTTGCCTCCAGGGCTGCCCTGGATATCTCTGGGTGCCGCTTCAGTTGCCCATCAAGGAACAAAGGGATGCCCAGGGAGGCCCTATAGACTAGATGTAAACATTTCCACCCTGAGCTTTCTCACAGAAAAGCTCTGCAGGAGTGAGGGAGGGGAAGAGACATCGTGAGGAGATGCAGAGGCAAGAGGGGATTTCGTCTGACCCCGGATGGCTGATGAAGGATGATACAGAAACAGAGCCCAGGAGTAAGATGTGGCCACTTGTTCACTGACGAGCGTGTGCCAGTAACCGCAGTGACACGTTCCCGGTCTATGACCAGGACTCCTGGTGTGGGAGCTGCTGTTTTGAGCCCCTGAGAGCTGTTGGAGCAATAGATGAACCTGACAGCCCAGTACTTCCCTTCGTTATCACCATGCCCTGGCTCTGGGGAGCAGAGACCAGGGGTACTGCTGGCATACTCTGATGGTCCTGTTCCTTGCGTTTCATTTATTCGTCTGCTGCATTATGGAGCTGATTTTCAAAACAATTCAAAGTAGTGCCAGCTCCCTTTGAGCTACTGATCTCATCTTTTACCTCTGTGAATCCAAGGCTGGCGTGTAGCCCCTGGGGCTGAGGTGGCTGGATCCAGGCTCTCCTCTGTACTCTAATCTTCACCTTCTGAGATTATCTCCAAAATCCTGCTCCTCCTGGTGGTTCCATCCAGGTAAACTGGTGTCCCTGCTCACTCGCAACCCTTGCTGCGTGCAGCTCTTGCAGTTAAATCTTCTTAGTTCAGAGGTGAGCCTCAGAGTGCGGTGGGTTTGCTTTGTTCATGTGTTAATCGCATTCCTCCTGGTTTTGTCCTCTCTATCTAGTCGTGTGCTTAAATTGCAATGCTTGGTGGCCTTCAAGAGCAGCTGCTCTGAGGTGTAGTCCCTGAGTTAAATTCCACAATAAATTACAATAAATAATGAATGAATAATAAATTATATCCTATTGATTAGAAGATGGAGAATAGACCTCCAGAGCCTGCAGTAGCTATTGTGGTTTTTCAGCTCAGGTTTCAGCTGTTTCGTCTTCTTTTCAAGAACCAACAGCATAAAAAATATTTTTGCCGGAGCTGGCTCCATGCAGAAACACATGGATGTGGTTACGTGTCTCTATTTATGTAGCAGAGTAACTGTGGGCTGGGTACTGTCCGTTATCTGAGGCATCTCAGCCTACCATCGCTCTCGTTAATGAAGAGTATAATTGGCAGTTTAAGGGTTGCGCTTTTGCAATCCAGTTTTCAGTGTGCTTGGGAACATCTTGGGACCATCCAACGAAGCCTGGACCCCTTCCCGTTGATTTCTCAATTGAAGTGAGATGTCTGTGGAAGGAGGTTTCCATCTCTACCATCCCTCTTTCCCACCCCCCTGTCTTCACAGTCATAAATTACTGCAGTTAATTCATGACGTTTAGCTTCTCCCTGTCAACTGGAAAACAACGCTGTGTGAATCCTGGGACGGTGCTCTGGAGCTGAGGAGTGCGGGAAGATGTTCAGGGTGTCCTGGAAGGCGATCCCAGCACTTCTTCCCGCTAATCCCATTAGCTCGCCCTGGCTGCTGTGACCGGGCGCCGGGAGCCCGGCTGCAGGCTGGCCTTGCTCTGAGCCACGCACACAATGCAAGGGTGACTTCAAAGGGGCTCCCTGTAATTTGCATTTCCAAGCTCTCACAGCCAAGGTCTGCAGGAGGGGATGAAAGTGTCTTTTGTTAAACTTAATGGCAGAGCTGATTAAAAAAGCTCTGATTTTCCCCTACTAATGGCATAGCCTGACTCCACTGTTAGGCTTTCGGCATCTGCATCTGGGGGAGGATGGATTCTGCAAAAAAAACGCCGCACAACAAAAGTAACATGTTGCCTACCCAGCTGTGTTCATGCTTAGGGATATTCCAGTATCCTTTTCCTAACTCGAGAGCAGTGTAGTAGCTGTCTTGGGTGGGTACCGGCATGAATAACAAAGAAATTATTAGCAAATTTTCATTAGGCATCTGCCTTTGCCGGAGCCTCAGCAGAGCGCCGGTGTGTGCCTTTTCAGAAAAGGGGACCCAAATGTCTCCAACTGGATTCTCAAAGCAAGAAAGTGAAAGGGCTGATTCATGAAGTTGGGTGCGTGTTTCAGTGATCACATATGCAAACCCCTCCTCAAAACATCCCTGAAACTATCTGTTCTGTGCCAGCACGGAGCTGTTGATTATCTGTTCAAAATAAGCAGTGACTGCTCTGGCCTTCAGAGGGTTAGTAATTTCCTTTCTTTGCTTTGTTTGAAGAATATTGGCAAATAATTTCACATCTGGATTTATGTATTAAATGTCTCCTATATTGCATAAAACAAAGCACCTAATGAAAGAAATCTGTCTGTTTAACTCCTGTCTCAGCTTTGGTTCTGTTTTAGCAATAACTGTTACCACACTCGTGGAAGATTGAAGAAACATTTCCTCTTTCAAGGGTATCAGTGCTGGCAGGGGTTTGATTTTCTATATACACTTTAAATTCTGTCTCTGCTAGCGTGACTCTTCCCGCTATGTTTATCAATATTAAGTACAAGTTTGGTTCAGAAATAGAAAACAGCATGTTAGATAAATTCTATTGTTATTTATGTTTAAATAAACATAAATCCCTTTTTTTTATTTTTTTTTCCAGGCCGTTTATGTTTTCTCTGCTAATCAAGGCTGGGTATATTCCTGAATATAGCCCTCCCCCTCATGCAAAAAGCATTAATTTCATACACGTTCATGTGTATCCTGTCTGACCCGAAATGCCACTGCCTGTTTTTACCAGGCAGCTGAACGAGGGGGGTTTTCTGAAGAAATATTCAAGATTTTGTTGAATATAAGGATTATTTGTGAGATACTGAGAACTACCTGCAGCAGTGTGGGAATCCTTGAAGGGTAGAATGGCGCAGGACACAAAGGCCGTGCCGTGCCCCCCGCGCTACCTAAAGACCATATAATCCCTTATCAGAGGCTCTTAATGGAGGGGCAGGCGGGATGCGGGCTCCTGCCCTGGGTGAGCCTCACCCAGAACGAATCGCGGAGCCGAGACAAACGCAGCAAGCCCCTCGCGTCGGCCTCTCGTCATACCAGTGCCAGCTCCCCGTAGTGACATTCTGTTGCAGAGTCGCATGTGAAACGTTTCACCCTTTTGTGTTTATGATTGATTTCAGTGACGAGTATGAAGAGGACGGCTTTTGCCAGCCCTACAGGGGGATTGCTTGCGCACGCTTTATTGGAAATCGAACCATTTATATGGAGTCTTTGCATATGCAAGGGGAAATAGAAAATCAGATTACAGGTGGGTAAAAAATGCGCTTGCTGCTTCCCCACGAAGCTGTCTTTTCCCAAAAAAAGCTGCTGGAGTTTTAGAAACTGCAGTTCTTGTTCTATTTACTCTTTATCCTCTCTCGCCGTGAGCTTCCCACCACAAAGCTTGTCTGGGACTCCTGCGCTGTGCGGTGCTGGTGGAGGGAATCATCTGAAGAGTGACAATCTTCATGTCTCTGCCCAGCCAGCTCCCCCAAAAGAAACTAAAAAATGTTTTTCCAAGGAGAAGGGGCTGTGTATTGACAACTTCTGGGGGTCTCATAGCCAGGCTACCTTGTGCTGCCGTTACCCAAGATTTTAAAAGCAAAGGGAGACCAAACTTAGTTGCTTTTTACGCAGCTGAGATAATTTAGGTGCTGGAAGAGGCTGCATAAATAATCCAGCAGGTAGCGTTTTTCCTTCAGCTTTAGTAAAGAACCGGATTTTATAATTTTTGTGGGAGATGCTGTGCTGAGGGTGGTGCTGAATTCAGACTGAGGCCTCACAGGTATCATGATACTTCTCTGACCTCGGCCAGATTCTAGCCGTGGTAATCGTCTTTTCTATATTCAGATTTTCTCTTGCTGTCAGAATATTCCCAATGTCTCTTCCCCTAAAGCGTTCTTCCTTTGTCTCCAAACACGTCAGCGTTGCGAAAAAGGCTTTTGCACTGCTCACAGGAAAGGCCAATGGTTTCTGTACAGCCAACAGCTCCTAATCTTATACCATTTTGTTGGAAAAGTCATCCGGGACTGTACGAAAGCCGCCATCGTCCCCGAAGGAACTGGTACTGCCATCCTGCCGCCCGCGGGAGCTTTGGTTTTTACCTGTTGGGTAAAAGGCATCCAAATGTTGGATGACTTTGCAAACTATTATAAATTATTTGAGGGAAAGAAAAAAAGTATAATTAGGTTTGGGGTTTTGGTAACGTGCTTAACATTAATCCCATGTTGAAAACCAGATGTATTTTCTCTGTCAGCGAAATCAGCATCGTTAATAACTTTTAATGTAATTAGCGCTCTGTATTTCTGGAAGGCCCGTTCATCACCTGGACATCTGAAAATAATAGTCGCAATGGGAAGTCGGGGTTATACTGGGAAGGCAAGAGCACAGGAATAACATTCCCACCGGGTTAAGTCAAATCCTTTTGTATATTTTACAGCTGCCTTCACCATGATTGGCACTTCCAGCCATTTGTCGGATAAATGCTCCCAGTTTGCTATTCCTTCGCTGTGCCATTACGCCTTCCCCTACTGCGATGAGACTTCATCTGCTCCCAAGCCACGAGACCTCTGCCGCGATGAATGTGAAATTCTGGAAAACGTCCTGTGTCAGACAGAGTATATTTTTGCAAGATCTAATCCCATGATTCTGATGAGATTAAAGCTGCCCAACTGCGAAGATCTTCCCCAGCCAGATAGCCCCGAAGCTGTCAATTGTATCCGGATCGGGATTCCGATGGCAGATCCCATAAATAAAAGTAAGTTAAGACCGTCTGTGCCTCCATGCAAAAAAATGCTGTTGTGAAAAATTCGACTGGAAGGGCTTGTGCATCCACATTGGAGCTAGTGCTGGGCTTCGAAAGCTTGCAGGCGCCGTGCTCTGGAGTTACCCCGCTCCCACACTTCTCCCCTACCTGGACTGGGTAGAAATTCGGAAATACTTTTTCAGTTTTTTTCTTTAGCTGCCTATGGGCTCACGCTAGATGCTGTTGATTGGTTTCACATCTTTTCTAATTAATATGAAGTAGGAAACAATGCCAGTGTAAGCATTTGAATGCTGAGGAACGTGGTAGCTTCAGCCCCCCTGCCCTCCCGTGGCAGCCAATGTGCTCCAGCAAGCCCAGGGGTGCAGCAGAGGGGTGCTCGTCAGGAGGAGCGCGTGTCGGGGCCGGGGCCGGGGCTGTCCCTGCCTAATGCAGCCAAATTCTAGACATCGGCTGAGCTAGCTCTTTGATCAAGCTGGGCTGCAGCCTGTTCACAACCCTTATACATCTGAATAGTCAAATATAAAACGTGGCTCCCACAAATTCTCCACCTTCATATGAAAATAATGGCTGCGATTCAGGTTCCCACTGTAGTTTTTACTTCTTTTGTGTATCTTATATTAAAAACGCTTGGCATAAGCTGTTTTCATTACAGGAGCATAAGCTTTAAATCCTCCCAGGAATGTGAATGCAAAGCAGGCCCTGCGTTACAGCCACGGCAAATTGGGAGCCCGTCCTCCCAAACTGGGTTTCCCAGCCCCGGGCCAGCAGCAGTGCGCTGGGGCGGGGGGTGCCAGCAGCTCGCCACCCCCACCTGCCTTGCCGCTGCCAACTATGGCTTTGGATTTTTATTTTTATTTTATTTTTATTTTCAGATCACAAATGCTACAACGGCACAGGAGTAGACTACCGGGGGACGGTGAGCGTGACCAGGTCGGGGCGGCAGTGCCAGCCGTGGAACTCGCAGTACCCCCACACCCACACCTTCACCGCCATCAGGTACCCCGAGCTCAACGGGGGCCACTCCTACTGCCGCAACCCCGGGAACCAGAAGGACGCCCCGTGGTGCTTCACCTTAGATGAGAACTTTAAGTCTGAGCTTTGTGACGTCCCCGCATGTGGTAATTACTGACCTTTTTTACCTTTCGCTTTGGAACAAAGAGGGAACCGTTTTATCACAGCCATGCAGGCGTCCTGCGAAACAGGAGCTGGGGGGAGCTGTGTCCAAAGTGTCTTTTTGGAATCCCCAAAAAGAGACCTGTAGGACAGGCTAACTCCTAAACAGCCAACACAGCATCCCTGCGGCGAGGAGACCTTCCAACACTCACTGCCTGTGCAGCTGGCAAAGTGGTGGCAGGAAAATATCTTACTGGGGAAGGAATACCTGAGCACCCCCCCGAAGGTGGGGAAGCAGCAGCACGGTACCAGCCCAAGCGTCCCAGGCTTTCCCGGTTGCCGTTACCATCAGTACAACTCCTGAGTCCAAATTAAATTGAATCCCAGAAGTTGCACTGTTGACGCTGATCCACAAAGTGGTAGTAAAACGTTACCCATTTCACTTGCTTTTTTAAGAGCCGTTTTAGTAAACGCAAACCTCGCTTAACAGAGCTCAGGCCTTGTTTAAAAAACAGAGATGATCTTGCCAGATCCTCTTAGCTGAATTTTAGGTTTGTGTTTACAGAAATGCTCTGACTGCATTTTGGTTTTGCAGAATGAGCAAAAATGGAGGTTCAGCTCTTGTTTTATTCTGTTTTTCTGAGACCTGGGGGAAGTGAGTGGAAGGCCTGAGCAAATGGTTCCTGCAAATGGTTCCTAACTGTTTTATCTGCATTTAAAAAAAATAATATTGATAGCATGCCAAGAAAAAAATGCAGCTATTTGCATGGGCATGCCAGAAATGCACCCAGAAATGTTCTGGACGTTCACAGTACAAAGTTTCACACAAAATTTTACGTTGCCTACAAGTTGTCAGAGTAGCATTACCTTTCCCCTTGGAAAGGAGATACCTTCTGATGTTACTGTTCGATAGCCAGAACCAAATTAAATTATTTCTGGTTATGGTTGTGAACATTCCTGCAGTGAGACATGTTCGGAGCCTGCTCCAAAGTCTTTTTCAATTAATGGAAAGATGGGAATCGATGCCAAAATGGGATCTAAATTATGTTCTTACTGAAAGAGTAGATCAGGGGAAAGGCATACAGTCTGGGCTGTATCACGTGCATCTCAGACCCTCTCTAACATTCATATACACTTTTTACAGTCCTGTATCTCTTTTCCTATTATTTCAGTACATTTAACCTCTGTTATTTTTCTTGTTACTTAGGCACTGTGATAGACTGACTACACCAGAATAGCTCACGCTATATAAACTCTTCCAAAGATCTTTTTCAGCCTTTCAGTACAAAAATCTGGGTCTAAGTAGCAGTCAGAGGACTCCCCTTAGCGTAGCGTCAGCTCTTGGCTCTCCACGCCGGGAGCTGCACGGCTGCTCTGGTGAGGAGACATAGCTCAGCCCCAGCGGGTTTCGGCAGCTCGCTTTGAGCAAGCTCAGGGATCTCTGCACGTCCACCGCCAGCGATGCTCTTGAGCTTTCTGTACTCCACCGCGCTGTCACTGTCCGACCTTTCTTCCATGTGCATTTTGTGTTGCCCACAACTTCTGGATAATTGGGCAATTAAGAGGAGAGACTCTTGCCAGCCCCTCTCTTGATGGGCTCTGAGATCTCGGGACTGGCTCAGTCTTTTGATCTGAAGTAGCTGAAAGCAGGACGCTTTTGGATGTGTTGCAAAAGTCTTGTGATTTGAACGTTTTACTAGATAATAAATGAGATAGGTTGGCTGGCTTGAAGAATTCCTGACGAGGGTTTTAATTACCTCTCACCAATGCCTTAAATGGTACTCGCTGTACAGCTGGGGTTTATGGCATTATTATTCTAAGTACAGACAAATAGAGCTCTATCAGGTGAGTAGTAATTTGATTGTTAAATGCTAATCTGCACATTAAAACCAAAATACCACGTGGGACTTGCATTCTGCTGGTTTTGCACTGGCTGAAAGAGCCATTTCAGGCGCATTTCAATAAGTATTGTGCATTCTGCCTCACCAGGACATGCCTAGATGGGAAATGGATTTAATTAGGGTGGCTCCCAAGAAACCTATTAACCTAATGAGGCTTCACAGCAGGGGCTGCTACTTAATAAGAATAATAATTCCCTTTGACTGGAATAGCTCAGGTGATGAACTAGTGCCCGGGTCTCCGTCTGCCTCGTGCTGATGCTTTCTTTTCCTTTCTCGACTGTATCTTTCAGTTGTCTCACAAGCTGCAATAGATTCGTTTCATAAAGGTTTGTCAACCTGAATATAGGAAGATGTGAAACATGGAGCAATTCGAGCATGAGGCTTAGCAAAGACAAACGTAAGAAGGTTTTGCAGGAGAGAGGAAAGGCACTGATTGTGTGTCCGTGCTAGAGGGCAGCAGCTCATGAAGGAAACCTGTGGTGGGTCCGTGCTGTAGGGCTGGACGTTCGCTGAAGATAGGGCAAGAGCACACGCTGCCCTTCTGCTGCACACAGGGAGACTGTAACAGGGACAGTTTTTAGTCCTCTTGTGTTTCCCAAAGGCCGTAGAAACATTTGGACTAACGCCCCTCTCAATTAACACCCAGATGGCACGACTTAATCTAAAAAGAATGGTCAAAAAGGGGTGTGGAGGGAGCAGAAGGACAGCGCGAGCCTGTAAGAGGAGAGGGGTTATGCAAAGTGACATCCAGAACCGTTTGAACTTTGCCTCTGTCACAATTTGAGTCAAACCCAAGCTTCAGATCAAGTTCATGTTTAATTAAGTGCATAGAAGATATCTGTGTGGGCTGCTAAGCACTTCTAAATATCCAGCCTGGAAAACACAGACAAACAAACTGAAATGACCCTGTAGGAATAATAAAACATTCCCTGTTCTGCCAGAATCCCCTAAGCCTGATGCTGCTGCAGACACTCACCATCTCCCTCAGAAACAACCAGGCTACAGCCACCGGTCCTGCAGCTCAAGGTGATCTTCAAAAGTCCCGGAGTGCCCTATAGTTAGTGTGTTAATCCATGTGTGATTATACCCTAAACTTTATGAATGCTTCTGGGAAATACCAGAGCAAAGCAGGCTTCAGCGTCCCCGTGCTGAGAGCAGTCCGGCTGGAAGCTGTGTCCTTGTCAACGCAAGCGGGTGCTACGTGAACGCAAGGACGTGAGCTCCTTCCCGAGGCTCCTCTCTCCTCTCCCACCGCACCTTTCCTCTGAGCGAGGTGCAGGGTGAAGCCAGGGGCGGCGGGTGGCTCGTGTCCCGGCTATGCCTTGCTCCAAACCGGCAGAAGAAGGTTTCGTGTTTCTAAAGTGAATCACCCGCTCCCTGGCTGTGCAGAGGGAGCGAGTATCGCAGCCAGCGTTCACGCTGTGTTAAATAAACCAGCTTCCCAACCTCCTCCGGATCCTCCTTTTTTATCTGTGCTCCAGTTTTCCTGTCCCACTCTCCTTGCTGTGCCCTTTGTGCCAGCCTTTGCCACCCTGCTCAGATGACATGCTCTTCGTGTATCGTTGGTAGAGAGGTGGGTTTTCCCATTCACCTCTTAATCCTATTAAGACCAAGTCCTCAGTAGGTAAGATTTATTTTTTTTTAAGACTGTGCTACAGCTTTTGTCTGTGTTCAGACTTTTTGAACCCTTTTCCTGACTTTCTGGGATAAAAACCAGGTCCGTTTTCTCTGTTCTTGCCATGTCCGTGCATTTCCTCCCGTTTCCCAGGTGTTCTTCATTTCTTCTGCTCTGGAGTCCCTAATTGTCCTGCTCCTGCACCTAAAACTAACTAGAAAATAAGTTTTCAGTTGCACATGTTGCTTGTTCCAGTGCCCTGGGTGGCCACACAAAGGCTTTGCCCAGTGCTAGGAGATGTGGAGACCAGGAGACTGGAAACGAATAGGAGGATAAGACTCCCCACATTTTTGTTGGATTAAGGAAACTGTGGCAGAAAACCTGATGTACATCTTAAAATAAGGAGTCCATAATCCCAGCAGAGCCTTTCTTCCATAAGCTATTTTAGGAATTAGCTTTCCTGTGGACCTGCATTAGGCCGTTACTTCATTTCACCCCGAGCAATTGCCAACTCACAGGATCCAGCTATTTCATGACCATAAGTGGGTTTGAACTGACACGCTGCAGGGAATTGTTCTTACAGAAATACCACTCCACAAAATTAATTGTTCTGTTAATATTAAGGAAATAAAACAGCGTTCAAAGTGAATTGCAGTAGTATTACCTGGATATTTTATTCTTCTTAACACTTCTAGTTGACCCAGGGATGTATTTGACTCTGTGGGGTACTTCATTCATTGGTTTGTTGTTGTTGTTTTTTTTTTTCTGAACCAGATTATAAGGATTCCAAGGAAAAGAACAAAATGGAGATCCTGTATATCCTGGTGCCAAGCGTTACTATTCCCCTGGCCATAGCCTTGCTCTTCTTCTTCATCTGCATCTGTCGCAACAACCAGAAGTCGTCCTCCCCTCCCGTTCAGAGACAACCTAAACACGTAAGAGGACAAAACGTGGAGATGTCGATGCTCAGCGCCTACAAACCGAAGGTAACCCCTCATTTCTGCTTCGACATTCGCTGTCTGTAAAGGCGGGAGTGAAAGGCTTTGACCAACTCCGTGCTGAAATATTAGGCTGATTTCCAGCTTGCAGTTTCTGCTGGTGCCTTTAGCTGTGATTTTTTGTAAGGACTTTTCTCAGCAGCAGCATAACAAGTGTGCTGGACCTTTGGAGGTAATTCCCATGTGTCCATGTATCTGGATGAATAGGAGCTGGAGGGGTTTTTTGTAATGAAGCAGACAACCCATCACTGAAGCATCTCTAAATTACCTCATTTAAGGTAGGAAGTAGTGCAGATAAAGATGTGATTCAGCATTTTCTCAAGAGAGGTTTTTTTGTGGGTTTGCTGTAGTCATGATGTCATCTTTCACTCTGCTGAAATCACTTTGGAAAGATTTGTTCTGTGGTTTTTCAGGCTTACCCATTCTCTCAGTTAAAAAGAGAAATTACCGAAACAGAACCTCAAAAGTCTGCGTGCAGTTCTGGCCAGCAAGGCTGATACACAGCGGCTCGTGTTGCCAGTATTGTTTTTTAGTCCCAGAGTCATGAACTGTTTTTAAAAATCCTTTCAGATTTAAGCGTGATTAACCTTGAGCTCCTTCTTTTCCAATTGGCAAACCTGTATGTATCCCCCATTTCAGGGCTGTAACTGCCTTCTGCCACCTACGGGCAGAACACTGCCCAGGATTTGCCCTGTTTGTCACACCACACCAGTTCCCTTCAACAACTTGATGGAGACTGTTCTTCTGAAGCATTTCAGAGTGAAAATCAGTATCTACAAGTAATTAGAATAGGAACTGTGCAGACTGTAGGACCTGAAACAGTCAGACATGCCTTTGAGTCAGCTGTTGTTACAAAGTGACACAGCAAAATTATTCCAAATTTGGATCTTTTTGAGTTTCAGCAATGTCAGTTCTAACCTTCAAGTATTGCTGCCGTAGGTGCTCTTTCAGCAGAGCTAATGGCTCAGCATGGGGAAAGGTTACACCTGTACTGCAGGAGCTGTGCTCTCCATCTCGGAATAAATTCCGGAGTAGTTTTCTTCTGAAGCTCAACAAAGCAGCTGTGGGATGCCGCTGTTGCTTTCTCCTAAACGTCAAGTTTGTAGAATTAGGTTATAAAGAGTTAATTGTGGCAGCCCAGCGAAAATGATACAGGGAGTGCGCTACAAGGGGCGGGGATGGACGGAGCTGTGCCACCCAGGCATCAGATACAGTCTCACTGGCAGGGACAGACGCAGAAAGTTGTTTGCAGAGGAAAATTCCAGCTCACAGAAAGTGTAGGAGAATCCTTTTAAGTCAGCGATTGAAGTAAACCCACTGTGCGGCTGTGCTGGAAAATGCTGTGCTGCCTTTGCCTGTGAGTGATGCAGGCTGCGTACGGAGACGGTTGTACAGGGTGTAATGCTGACACTGGGATTCCTGGTTTAAACAGCGTTCCAGGCGCCGGGCGCTGGTGTCGTGATGCCAGCAGGACTTGGGTGAGGCGGTCCGACAGAGTTTGGGCTATCGTTGTATCTTAATTCCTCGGTCTCACACACGCTGGCCCAGTGAATTTATCTTGACTTTCCTTTAGAGTTTTTGATGTCAGCTTTCCCGTACAGCTGAGTCGCTGCGTATCAGAACGTCGGGAATGGCACAACAAACGTTTATTTAGGTAATCGT
Source organism: Psophia crepitans (assembly GCA_013399095.1). Taxonomy (NCBI): domain Eukaryota; kingdom Metazoa; phylum Chordata; class Aves; order Gruiformes; family Psophiidae; genus Psophia; species Psophia crepitans. Next base: position 459,234 of record VWZZ01001617.1, on the reverse strand, counting down.
CAAAACGACAGCTTGCATCCAACCCCCATGGAATATTTTGGTAAATTTGGATTTGTTTCCTGATCCCTGTTCTACTAGACATTTGGGGTACGGTCCTGCCTAAACTGAAGGTAACGGGAACATCAGCATCGTTTTAATGAGGTCACAATTTCCACCGAGCCTGCTGACACACTGCTGCCTCACGCACACGACGTAGGAAAGCAACTTGCCCAGAAACGGTTTCGAATACAGACAACGCTGTTTTCTTTTTACGTCCAATGCCGTATGCTCCAGAAAGCTTTCCATCTCATTTATGCTAATTCTGTCTTTTCCCAGTGGGAAACCCAGCTCTCCCTGTCTCAAATGTTTTGATTGCCTTTCAAACAAGATTTTAAAAGAAAGGAAGTAGAATCCTATTTTTAAGTACTGCATCCAGTATTAACGTCAACTTTGGGTAGAAACACGCTCAGGCTTCAACTCCAGCTGAGGTGGATGTATACAAATAAAAATGTTAGCGTTTCATCCAAAAACCTGTTTCAGTTTTAAGGGATTTTAATTGTCTTCAAAAATATAATAAACTAAGCTCGGCTTGTCATTCACCTAATGGAAGGAGCCGATAAAGAGATAGAGGCGGTGGGCTTCGCTCTTACTGCTCTCCCTTTGTACTCGGTTTACTTTGGCGTGCTGCCTCGTGTGTATTTTACACTTCTTTACGTTTTGTACACCGGTGTATGACAAATACTTGTCAAACAAAAACTAAGCAGATTTATAACCGCTTAACTTGAAATGAGCCCTTCCTGCCAAAACTTTATGACTTCATTTTCTTTCATAGTTTTCCACTATGTTGGTTCAAACAGACGAACCCAGCCTCAGGTCAGACAGAGGTCATTTCACTTTCATTACTAAAATATAATTTACAATATGCCAGACCTAAACAAGTTTTAGCCTAAAGGATTTGTATAATATAAACCATCTGTTCCTCAGCAATATAGCTAATTTCCTGCCATCACCGTACGGTCTACTGGCTGCCTGCTTAAATGGCTTTATTATTATTATTATTATTATTATTATTATTATTATTATTATTATTATTATTATTACTACTACTACAGTATTTCTCTAAAAGTCATAAGTGGTCAATATGATTAGAATTAATTTATTCTAAAATGTCATTTTTAAAAAGCATCGGTTCTTTTCCTACATCGCCACTGTAAAGCTGCCATTACATTACATCGGGAATGCAAATGCTGATGTTTACACTAATTTATAAAACATAGATCCCAAACTCGTTAGCCTTAAATTTCTACCTGTGGCTATGCTGAGGACCCTGAACGAGTGGGTTTGGGTGTAGGTGTTACAAACACGCGTGGAAGTCAACGTTTGAAAATAATACAACTTCTTTATGGCCTAAGGGTGAATATATGCACCCAGAAAAAACCCAGGAATTTTACTAAAGTTCACCTTTCTTCTTTGACCGCTATCTCATTTTTCCAGCTGACTCTGTCCTGCCTGTTTCAGGACTGAACGTTCAGTTGAGCGTGAACAGCAATAGTCTCTACATTGAAGGGTTAATAGCAAAGTCCAGGAAGAATTTGCTACAAGGATGTAGTTTTAAAAAAAAAACACAACCCACATTTCTGCTAAAACTTTCAGCCCTGGCCCAAAAAACACTTCAGCATGTACTTACTTAAAGTACGTCAATTGCCTCAATTCCTAAAATTAGTCAGATTCAATTTTAAATATATAAATGCCCAAGTCCAAGTATATAAATGCCGTTGCTGAAATGGCAACATTTCCTGCATAGTTTTAGTTCTAATACTTACTGCTTTTGTCTGGTCCTGTGTAGAGGGTAAAAAGTAATTCTGAATTTAGTTTTGGAGCATGGTGCACAGAGATGACGCAGCACTCAGCCCTGAGCTTTGCTGATGTGGGGATACTGGTGATACTGGTGTCACACCAGTGCCGCATCTCAGGGCCGAGCAGGATCGTGTCCAAACAGATACGCATCTCAGGGAGTTCCTGTGTCGGTCTGCCTGACTTTCAGATGTCCTGCGCTAAAAGATCTTTTACTTAAAAGTAGGTTTTCCATCCTGTTTTTCTGACATGTTTTTGCTGTCGTTTCTGTAACAGAGTAAAGCTAAGGAGTTGCCCCTGTCTGCTGTTCGTTTCATGGAAGAACTGGGTGAATGTGCTTTCGGGAAGATCTACAAGGGACACCTCTACCTTCCAGGCATGGATCATGCTCAGCTCGTTGCTATCAAGACACTGAAAGACTTTAACAACCCTCAGCAGTGGGCAGAGTTCCAGCAAGAAGCATCTCTCATGGCCGAGCTCCATCACCCCAACATCGTTTGCCTCCTAGGCGTTGTGACCCAGGAGCAACCTGTCTGCATGCTCTTCGAGTACATGAACCAAGGAGACCTCCACGAGTTTCTCATCATGCGATCGCCGCACTCAGACGTTGGATGCAGCAGCGATGAGGATGGGACTGTAAAATCCAGTCTGGACCACGGGGATTTCCTGCATATTGCAGTCCAGATTGCAGCAGGGATGGAGTACTTATCAAGTCATTTTTTTGTCCATAAGGATCTCGCCGCTCGTAACATTTTAATTGGAGAACAACTTCATGTGAAAATTTCGGACCTCGGACTCTCGAGAGAAATCTACTCGGCAGATTATTACAGAGTTCAAAACAAGTCTCTCTTGCCAATTCGCTGGATGCCACCGGAGGCAATTATGTACGGCAAGTTCTCTTCCGATTCCGATATTTGGTCATTTGGAGTTGTTTTATGGGAAATATTCAGCTTCGGACTTCAGCCGTATTATGGATTTAGTAATCAAGAAGTCATAGAGATGATCAGGAAAAGACAACTGCTGCCGTGCTCTGAAGACTGTCCTCCCAGAATGTATAGCCTGATGACAGAGTGCTGGCATGATCTGCCATCCCGGAGGCCACGGTTTAAAGAAATCCATGCCAGGCTGCGCTCGTGGGAGGGTCTTTCCAGTCACACTAGTTCCACTACCCCCTCCGGTGGGAACGCCACCACTCAAACGACTTCCCTCAGCGCCAGTCCGGTTAGTAATCTCAGTAATCCTAGGTACCCTAACTACATGTTTCCAGCACAAGGTATACCGCAAGGCCAAATCGCCGGCTTCATCGGACCACCAATACCTCAAAACCAGCGATACATCCCCATCAACGGGTACCCCATCCCACCAGGATATGCCGCTTTCCCGGCCGCCCACTACCAGCCGCAGGGTCCACCCAGGGTAATCCAGCACTGTCCTCCTCCAAAGAGTCGTTCTCCCAGCAGCGCCAGTGGATCGACTAGCACAGGTCACGTCACTAGTTTGCCATCTTCAGGATCCAACCAGGAAGCAAATATTCCTTTGCTATCTCATATGTCAATTCCCAGTCATCCGGGGGGAATCGGTATCACAGTTTTTGGAAATAAAACTCAAAAACCGTACAAAATTGACTCAAAGCAGTCTTCCCTATTAGGAGACTCCAGCATCCATGGACCTAATGAATCTATGATTTCAGCTGAATTGTAAATAAGCGAGGCCTTTGTAAATAGACTATTTACAATACAAACTAGAAAGTCGTAGAAAAGATTTATATTCAAATATTTTATTAAAGATTCTTCTGGTTGTTGAACAGACATTGCAGCAAGTATCTTCTGTGAAGTTTAACTGCTTGACAGGATGGGCAGACTCAACCAGACAAAGGTCATTGTGGTATGAATACTCAGCTTTGTCAATGGACGCGTTCGTTCTTTAAGTGCCACCGACAATTCAAAGAGGGGAAGGGGTTGGGTTTTTTTTTTAATAAAAACATTTTATTGTATGCTTTTTCACAGCTTTTTAAACCTCTGTTGTGGCTTAAATCACAGAAACTTTTTTTGTACCGAAAACATATTTTAATATTTGTCTCTTTTTTAGGAGATGCAAATATTCGGCGATCTGCTGGGTGTGCAATTTCAGTTCCAATAGGTAGTTAAAATATTTGTAAATTTTGCATATGTGATCTGAAAGCTGAATCGATTACTTCAGGTGGGATTTTGGTCTTTCGTTAAGTTGGGAGTCTGAGTTCAGATTCAGACCAAAAAAAAAAAAAGGTCGTTTATATGACAGCGCAATAGCTTGAGTTATCAGCTTGCAGGCTACAACAATCATCCGTTGGCTGCTAAAGATGGCTGGAGTTCTAAGGAATTGCCTTACAGGAAATGAAATTAAAGTGTTTTAATTTCAGAACCTGAACCAACTCATTCAAAGATAACATTTCAGAATCTGGTAGTGAAAGCAGAAATTTTATACCCTTTTGTTGCTATGCAACTGTTTAACGGAAAGGCTCCAACCCGCAGTTTGATGTATGACAATCAGTTTGCCCAGGAATATTTATTGTTTCAGATCGATGTGTCATTTCAGTGACTATGACTCCAGTAACCCTGAGAGCAGGGAAACTCACATTCCACCAGGCAGCGAATCCATTGATAGCGAGTTTGTCTATCAGTTCTAATAATGTGAATTCGTGTTGGCTTTCAACTTAGAAATACGACATTTGTATAATTAGTAAAGGTTCATTCAGGTATGAGCGATCTCGGCTATTCATTTGAAACCACTTGGATGCGTTACAAAAGTGCTGTGTACGTGGCGGTTTTTCACAGGCTCGTTTTTGTAGTGAAGAGTATTTTTATTGTACACGGAACAAAACAATCGTTTGCTCAGTTGACAATGTTGTATAATATGACTTTATTTTTATCTTTTTGCACAAAAGTGTGATGATGTTTTGTACAGCAGAAGTGAAAATACATCTCTGCATTTTATATCTTGGTCTGTTTCTTTTTTTTTATTTTTAACCTGATGTAGATGTCCTTGAAATATATTATGGTGATATTCAGCCACTACCTTATACAAATATTTTTCTTTGTTTTCACTGCATGCGTTTTAATCACTGTATTACTTGATGACTGATTTATTAATTATGGGCATTTCAATTAGGCAAGCATGAAAATGTAATAACAAAGGCTATTTTATAATTAAGATATGTGCATTTTTGTATTTCACGTGCCAGAGATGATATTAAACACTGATTATTTTATGCTGCTGTTTATTAAAACATTGTTTTAACATAAACATATCGGTATTTCCTCCATCTTGGTATAAGATATTTGAAAAGTTTCATATTTAAGAGCACGCTAGAATCTGCTCACTCAGCTCAGGCAGAGAGTCTGCTGAAATGCTCACTGGAACGGAACATGAGAGTTTGGCAAATAATATTTTTAGAAGTTTAATGTCCTGCTGCATCATATGAATTTTCACGGCATGTTGTGCTGCTGCGGCATCCGGAGCCGTCAAGCTTCCCCTCCACTGCCGAGGAGTGAAACCGTACCTGCAGATTGAGAACAGGCAGTAATTACGTGTAAGGACGTTGGTGACTTCTGAGATGCTTTCTGAACCTGAGACGTCAGCGTCCGTGTGGACTGAATTTACATCTGGATTGGAATGACAACATGTTACACGTTAGCTAGAATTTAGCTTTGACCAAAGATTCAGGCAATAATTGCAGCTTATTAACTTCTGTATCTGCGTCAGGTTATCGGACTCGATTGCTAAAAGATTCCTGTTGAGCAGAGGTGTTTGGCAGGACGGAGTGAGAAGGTTTTCTGTGACCCATAGCTGTTAGCGCAACCGGAGGCTGGAGAATCACAGAATCACAAGGGTTGGAAGGGACCTCGAAAGATCATCTAGTCCAACCCCCCCTGCCAAGGCAGGGCCACCTAGAGCACATCACGCAGGAACACGTCTAGTCGGGTATTGAATGTCTCCAGAGAAGGAGACTCCACACCCTCTCTGGGCAGCCTGTTCCAGGGCTCTGTCACCCTCATGGTGAAAAAGTTTTTCCTTACATTAACCCGGAACCTCCTGTGCTCCAATTTGCACCCATTGCCCCTTGTCCTATCGCTTAGTGAGGCCGAGACAGCCTGGCTCCATCTTCCCAACACTCACCCTTAACATATTTATAAACATTGATGAGGTCACCCCTCAGCCTCCTCTTCTCCAAGCTAAAGAGACCCAGCTCCCTCAGCCTTTCCTCACAAGGGAGATGTTCCACTCAGAGAATTGCTCCTTCTCACTTTGACACACCCCTAGCTCTGCAGCACTCGCTTGTATTGTCGTTCTTGATCCCTCCTTTCTCTCATCTACTCTGCATACTTTTTCGAGTGGTTGCATTGATGCAAACAATTCTTTTGCATCAAACATATTGATAAGGAAGAAGCCTTTTTTCCCCACCCTTTTTTCCCATGGGATTTCTTAGCCTATACCATTAAGGGCTTGAAATTTCAACAGTACCGGTTTAAAAACAGTCTGCCAACAGATACTTCAAAGGTGTCTTGGTTTCAGAAACAGAAGAAACTGTGTGCAGCCAAACACGTCTGTGGTCCTTAGGTTATGCTGTTATTGCAAAATCCTCAGTAAAGAATGTGCTGTAAGTGAAGCGAACGGAGAAATGAGAGCCTGTGCCCCATAGCTGACACACAGACATTTGTGCACGAATGAAAAATTGAGATATTGTGGTCAATGATATCAGAATATTTGCTCATCGCTGTCAGGCAACAGTGAACGTGCGAAGAAAATGGAACTATCTTCAGGAGGTTCTCCTTTCGTCTGCGCAGGCTGGAGAAGACAGCCGTGGAACCAGCTCACGAGATGCTTTCTGCCAGTTGGGATGACAAGCGATACGTGTCCCATCAGGACAAATCTGAACACGTTAGGCGTAACGCCATAGTTTGGTTCCGTTCTGGAAGGGCAGGCGTGAGCCAGGACTGCACGCACCGAGCTCCCGCGGGACAGCCGCCTCGCGCAGGTAAGCTGAGCTGTGAATGTGCGTGCTTAGCTTTAATCGCCCTGATAGGAAAGCAGTAACCTAATCCTTACTGGAGCAGCAATGGGAGTCGTAAAATAGTCCCTCACACACTTTGTGGTTTTCTGTTAAAAAAACAGGAGCTACAGTGCAAGCCCGCTCCCAGCTCAATTTAGGGGGTTTCCTTTATTTCAAAGTAAGCTGGGTCCTTGAGGTTGAAATATTTTTAGACTCACAGATGTAAACCAGGACCGAACAATACACCTGAAAACTCTTGCAGAGACCTCTTCCTGCCCCCTGCTCCCTCTCGCAGCGGGTGAAGTTTGTGAACTGTGAGGCTGGAATCGCAGCCTGGCTCACAACCGATGCACAGGGAGCAACTGTAACACAGAGAGGCAGGAATTCATCAGGGAGAGATTAGAGGGGGGAAAATCTTCTAAAAACCAATTAGATAATGTGGAAAATACATGTTGTCAGAAATTAAGGAATTACTCCTCGGGAGGGAATGCAGATGTACAGATGAAAGCGATTTTTGTGGCAAACGAAGGAAGAGGGACTTTTCCAGATTCCTAATGCTACATGCTAGAGTCATCATGCCTTCTTCTTCAAAGAGATAGGACAGCCAAGACTGTTGGAAACGGATTGAGAAGCTCTAGAGGTTTGGAAATACGGCTGAATAAACAGTGGGTAGTAAGCCTTCAGTCTGCAGAACCTCATTCTCTCCAGGTTAGCTTACAGTCCTGTAAAAGAGAATAAATACTTGCTGATTTACAGACCAAAATGCAGAGACGAAAATGGGGATTTGTATCCTTTGTTCCCACAGAGGAGTGATTATAGTGAGGTCCTGCCTCCTCTGGATTGAAAGCAGAAGGTAAAGCAGAGGACAACTTGTGCAGAAATTTGGGCTGGAAAATTCGGAAATACCAGCGCATGTTTATCCAGAGCATGAGAAATTACCAGGAAGGAATCTATTCTTTGCTTTGCACAACTGAGGATATCCAAGAAGGCTGCAGGCTGGGAAATTCTCTACTACATTTGCTGGTTGTTCCAGTACTGTTCGTAGCCTACGTTCATCAGGAGAACTTTAAAATGTCCACCTAACTCAACACACTCCTGATGGTGCGGCAGGAGATACAGAAACTATCTCAAGGACAAACACTCGCTGTTCCCTAAGGACCCGATTCTGTGGGATGAGTACCTGCAGCGCCTCTTAGCTCTAGGTTCTGTATTTGTCAGAAGGTGTTTGGCTCCTTGGCAGGATTCACACTTTTCAGTGTGTCTGAGCAGTGTCTTTGCCTCCTCGTGGAGTCATTTGACCAAAGAATACCTATTTTCTTCTGTTTCATACCCTTAGGCCTAGCTTGGTCAAGGTAGGCTAGGCGTGGCTCAGGCTAGAAGAGAGAACGTAGCCAGGACTGGGTAGTGCTGGTGGGAAGAGGGTGATGGGCTAAGCCACCACCTGTCCTTGCACACCACGTCACACTAGGTGTTAGGTACGTCAAAGCACTAAGGTAGCTCTGACTTCTTCATCCAACCTCCCCATGCAAGCATAGCATACAGTAACTGATTAGAAATTATATATTTTACTTAGAAATTCATGACCATGATAAAGCTGCAGGTAGGTAGAGAGGGCTGTCTACATGTGGCAAGCACGGTAATCCCACAGGAAGGCCAGTTTCATGAAAAAAACCCCTCGTTCCTCATGGCTTGGCATAAAGTTCGTTGAAATCCACGGAGTCTTTGCACTGATTTTAGTGGTGTCTGAATCAAGCTTTCTACCTTCTGGAGAGTCGTCAGGAGTTTTAAAGAACCTGATGAAACCCTGGACCTTCAATCTGTCCTTGTGAGACATTTGGTCTTGCAGCAGCAGTTCACAAACTGTTCCGATGCACACACAGTTTGTTATAAAGCAGGTCCCCAAGCCAGCAAAAAGAGACGTGTTAACATCTTTGTTGGAAAGAATTATTTTGTTCAAAACCTGACTTCTGTTCCAAAGTACTACAATAAACAAACAAAAAAAAGGTCATTTTTTTTATCTGCCTGAAAAGACCCCAGCATCTTTATCTTGCAATATTTTAACCAGTATTTTTTAGAATATGAATTCATCGTTCTGTGGTCAGATCTCGTGACCTGGTTCCTTCCCTGTGGTCAGGGAATGGCATGAGCAGCCATGCTCAGCTGAATTTCACCTCTGGTTCTGCTGGAGAACCTCAGTAGAAAACCAAGAAAGCTGACAGAGACCAAACATCTTTTGGAGAGGTAGCGCTAGCTGCGTTTTGGAAGAGGACCTCCTTTGTGCCTGTAAGATCTGCGTACTGATTCCTAAATTCCCCTCCCTAGATATCCCCATGTCTTCATGGTAGGTAAACTTGCACCTTTGTCCCAGACATTTCTTCAGCTTGAGACAGAGCCAGCACGTTTATTCCAGTGAAAAGACAGTAGCCAAACGATTCTTGGCTGTTGCACTCGCAGAGGATGGCTAAACTGGTCTGAGGGTGCTGGGACCAATCTTAAAGCATGTAGTCACCCAAACCACATCCTCGAGTTCTGTGAGAGCATGCTTGCTTTTGGCCGCATCTTCAATGGTCGTGGGGTTTTGGGGCCCCAAGTCTGCTCCCTCCGTGGGCCTGAAAGCCCCTCGTCAAGATGTGATGTTCGTGGAATCCGAGAAGCAATTTTTATCTTGCTGTGGGCTGTCTTTTATAGGAGGAGAGAATATTGCCCCCGAGTCAGTCACTCTCTATCCCATCATATTTCTTCCTGTTTGATCTCTTAAAGATTAAAGTTCAGTATATTTCAGGACAGTTATATTGCTGAGGTAATATAAAATTATTAAAAACAGAGAGAGAGACAATATTGTGACTACACATCAAAAGCTCTTTAAGACAAAGGAGGGAAAATTGACTTGAAACTGGAGTTATTAGAAGCATCTGTGGTGTCCTTTATTTTCCATTTAACAGCGCAACGCATTCTGGAATGGTGTGTTTGGAACTGGCAACCTGGTATTGCCTTAATTTTCTGATTTGTACCCTAAACCCCGCAGTGTATCTGCTCCTGCGGAGGGGAACGGCAACTGGTGGTTCCTGAGTTTTGACCTCAGGACCCAAAGGAACATTTTCCAACGCTGCAGCCTAGAGACCGCATGAAGAAGAAGTTGGGGTATTTTTTTGCTCATCTGAGGAATTTAAAACAAAACAGAAATACCTATTAGTTTCATAAGAAGCACGTGAGTTTTTATACCACAACTGGTGCTTGGAGTACCATGCTCATCTGTTTGTCTATGTGTGTGGGTACTGTATCTATAGGCACTCAAATGTTTTCGGTAGGTATTTCCCTAGTTTAAAATAAATCCAATAACATTTTGGAATGGTAACTAACAGCAACAAGCAAAGATTTTTGGGTCAGTCCCGAGCAAGTGCTGCCTTTATGGTGTGGTCTGTGATCAATGGGTGAGGAGCCGCGCGGCCAGAGCCATGGGGACCATCCTCTTCCTCTCTGCATGGGATGGCGCTGCAATTCCTGGGGTATGGACACGTACAGGGGTGGATCCTATGGAGCTGCAGAAGATTGACAGTCCCTCTGCGATGTACGCCTCGCGCCAGGGAGGTACGGCACAGGGAAAGTCGGGCTAAGTCTGGATCTGGGAAAAGGAGACAGACGTCTGAGGAGAGCGGGGCTGGAGGGGCCAGGGTGTGTGGGTGAGCTGGTGAGGGCTGAGGCG